>JAEQBH010001493.1:0-505353 GCA_016808115.1 Tetrastigma voinierianum
ATCGGTAAAACATTTATTCAAAATACATTTATAAATACATTTAAATCACTTTACTTTATCTTATTAAAACACATATGCATTCTTTACAGTTTAAAACTTTCATAATACTTTAGCAGTGCATACATATTTAATATACATATAAATAAATAAATAAATATATATATATATATATATATATATATATATATATTGATGCAAAGATAAAACATTTCCATATGCCTTAACATTTACATAAACATTTCCATTAAACTTTCAGTTTAACATTAAATCATTCACTTTTAAACTCAATTTTTCAAAATATCATTTCACTCCACGAGTTCACCGCTCAATCTAGCTTGCTTCCCATTAATTCCCGTTTCTGCCGTCGATAGTCCTTTTCACCTTTTTCAGAAACCACAACTATACATTAATCATAACTTCCATTTTAATCCTATACACACATTCATTTTAAAGCCAAATGAACAAATTACCCTTAAGCACTAAAAACCCACTCATTTTGGCCAACCTTTTAACAATACTCTATATGAACTTTATGACTCAAAAAATTATTCAAACGATACCAAGAATTTATGAAACTCTCCAGATCAGTCCTTTATATATCCAATGACATCTCTTTAAATTTTCAACTTAAATTCCTTCTCTAAAGCCTCAACTACATAACACAAGTTATTGTGTTTACATCTAGATGTAGGCAGTCTACTTTTATAAGCTCCACTTTGATAAATTTTCTGGGCACTTTGGGATTACAATTTGGCAGAATTCTTAAGATAATTTTCCATGAGTCTATTTTAGCTTAGAAACTTGAATCACTCAATCGGATCGAAAAATGAGCAAGTTATGGTCAAATACGACAAATGGTCGAAACAGGAAAACAGAGCATTTCCTGTACCGAGAACCAGACAGTGGCTTACACATGGCCCTACTTTGAGTAAATTTTTGGGCACTTTAGGGTTACAATTTGCATGCACTTTCTTCAGATAAATTTTTCCCCTAGAATTCTATTTTACCCATCATTTGAATCCACTCAAATCAGATCTGAAATAGGCAAGTTATGGCCAAAATACGAAAGTTAGTTAAAACAGAAAAAAACAGGGCATTTCCTGTACCGAGACTGCTGCCCAGAAAATGACCAGAATGATTTCTCTTCCACTTTTTTCCTCTAAACACTCCAATCTGATGCCTTATACCCAATTCAACATATCACACACAATTCCCTATCAAATCTAACAATTCCCTCCTTTCTTTTCAAAACCTAACCTATCCATTTCCTTCTCAATTGATATCAAAATCAGCACCATTAAACCTTAAATACCACCAATTTAACATCCATACCAGAAAATTCAAGACATTAGACATGAAAAACATCAAACCCTAACTTTCCCACCATTAAAAACTTACTTGTTCTTGGTTTCCTTTGACTCCTCTCCCTTGCTACCACTTGTAGAGCACTTGGAAAGCTTGAAGGAGAAAAAAAAATCACATCTCCGCCCCTTGCTCCTACATTTTCTTACTTTCTCTCTTCTTTCCTCTCTTTTCTCTCCTTTTCTCCTTTTCCTTTCTCTCCTACGTGAGCGCAGCACTTTTGAAGACGAATGAATGTTTGGCTTTTGTTTCTCCCTTTTATTATTTAACATTTCCTTTAATTTGCAAATAACCCTCATCTTTTCAATTTGCAGTGCTTATGAAATTTGTATTGTGGCCCATCTCTAACTTGATTATGATTTCCATATCCTTTTGCTTAATGACTATTATACCCTTATGCTCATACCATAAATTATTATTTCCTATCATTTCCTATTTTAGTCTCCAAAATACTACTATGTGACATTTAGTGCTCTTATACACCCCTACAGTATCATGTACTGTACACTCTCTCGGAGACCAGGGTAGTACAAATCCTCCCTCATAGGAACATTTCGTCCTCGAAATGAATAAACTAAACTCCAAAAGAAAGGAAAGAAAAATACCTCATTAGGAAAATAATTGAGGGTAGTGACGGCGCATCTGAGCCTTTGGCTCCCAAGTAGCTTGCCTCCCTCTCATGATTCCTCCATAGTACTTTGACTAATGGAATCACTTTACTCCTCAACACCTTTTCCTTGCAATCTACAATCTGCACAGGTATCTCTTCATAAGTCAAGTTCTCTTTTAACTGCACTGGTTGTTCTCTCAATACATGTGAAGGATCTGGGATATATTTCCTCAACATCGATACATGGAATGTATCATGAATCCTTGATAACTCTGGGGGTAACTTCAACTTATAAGCTACTAGCCCCACCTTGCTCATAATCTCATAAGGTCCAATATACCTTAGGCTAAGTTTGCCTCGTTTCCCAATCCACAACACACCTTTCCAAGGTGAAATCTTAAACTTGGTCACCTATCTCGGTTGCAAGTCTCTGACGGTTGTCCGCATAACTTTTCTGTCGGTCTTGTGAAATTTTCAATCTATCCCTTATAACTTTGATCTTATCACAAGTCACTTGGACAATTTCCGGACCTGCTAATTTCCTTTAGCCTACCTCGTCCCAACGGGCGGGTTCGACATTTCGGTCCATAAAGAAGAGGAATCTCGTAAGGGCCATACCATGCGGCACGATATTTATCGTGTATCACGAACTCCATCAGGGGTAGATGGGTGTCCCAGCTCCCTCTAAACTCCATAACACATGCCCTAAGCATATCCTCTAAAGTCTGTATAGTCCTCTCAGATTGGCCATCCGTCTGTGGATGAAAAGCTCTCTTGAAATCTGGAGTTTAGTGCGGGGGGGGCATTACGTAAACTAGGCCAAAGCGAGTAGAGTAAACACGGAATCTGTACGAAACTATCAAAGCGGAACCCCATGAAGTCTCACTATCTCACCTACATACAATTGGGCCAACTTTTTCTAAAGATCTTCAACATTGGCGGTAGAAAATGGCGGACTTCATTAAACGATCAGCTATAACCCATATTTTATCATGTTGCCTGAGTCGGGTGGAGAGCACATCACAAAATCCATAGTAATCTTTTTCCCATTCCCATACTAGAATAGGAGTAAGCGTATCTTCCCCGCCAAGCCTGCGATGCTCTGCCTTCCTGTGACGAGGTTAGGCACTGGAAAGCAGGCTTCGCAATTTCTTTCTTCATCCCATTCCACCAGTAATGTTCTTTCAAAGTCTTGTACATCTTGGTACTACCTGGATGCATAGCATAAGTAGATGAATGCGCCTCTTCCATAATGTCTCTCTTCAGTTGGCACACACATTCTCTGTCCTTTCACTATCATGCCATCATCTCTAATTTTGAAACTCCACATTCTTCCCTTTTTCTATCTCTTCCTTAAGCAATCATTTGTGGATCTTCTGCATTGCCTATTTAGAGAATCGATCCACTAGAAGCGATACACCACGACGTGGCCAATAGTTCTGAATTCTCAACTTCAATATCACCCCTAAAGCTCCTCAGGTCTACGGTAGTGGAAGATAACGATCTCATGTCAGAATAGTGATGCCTCTCACAGTGCCTCAGGCATCATTTCGCATTATTTTTGCAGTTAGTTTTCGTTATTAGATGATCAATCAATCTAATCCAACAATACATCTTTATAGGTTAACTCTTGGGAAAATATATTAGAACTGAGTTTATAAGATCTGAGACTCATAAGTGTAATCTCTGTATTTTTAGTGCAAACCATTTAGCTGTAGCTCTAAATTAGGTGTGTGAAATTACTCCTCATGCTTCTTTAGGCTGTCTGGGGGCATATACAATCACCCTATCATTTGGCATCAAGAAACATAACCAAGGCCTTGCTTGGAAGCATCACTATAAACCTAGACCATCTTTTCCCATTAAGCCAGCTGGCCCCGGGGCTGAAGTTAATCTATCTTTCAACTCCTCAAAACTGCGTTGTGACATCTACCGTCATACTTAACATCTTTTCTTGTCGGCAGTCGGTGGGGCGCTATCTGAGAGAACCCTCAACAAACTTCTGTAATAATATCTGCTATACCAAGGAAAACTCCTTATCTCTGTAACACTCATTAGGAGGTTTCCAGTCGTATAAGCAGACCTTCCTATGGATCCCAGAGATCCCTGCGAAGCTATGTGTCCTAAAAGGCGACCTTTGTCGAGGCAAGCGGACACTTGCGGGTTTAGCATATAACCGATGTTCACTTAATGTTTGCGGGAATTATCCTCAAGTACTCTTGCATGTTCTTCTCCCTTTGTCTGAATAGATCAGTATATAGTCCAATAAATACGATAACAAAACGGCAGTCTAAGTAAGACGGAAAATCTGTTCATGAGATCATAAAGCTGGCTGGGACATTCGTAAGTCCAAATGGCATGACTAAAAACTCAAAATGCCCGTACTGTGTTCTGAATGCTGTCTTGGGAACATCCTCATCATGAAGTCTCAACTTATCCAATTCACTTCCAATTAAATCAAGGCTCATGACAACATCTTTACCAATACTTACATCAAGCCATTAGCATCCTTAAAGTGAAAAACCCACAATGCCCTTCACCTTAGTAAAAATTACATTTATATCTTAATCAATTCTTCTTCTTAAAACATTAATTCTAACACATTCCATTAGGCATGTAATCACTTCAATTGATTAAAATCAATGGAAACTCAACTTTTCCATACTTCCTGGGTGGTCAAATCACCATGTCACACATTCATGTTATTTCTTCAATTTCTTCCATTTTCTTTCCAACAATTTATATTTGATAATTCATCCAATGTCATTGGTTGCACTTAGAAACTAAATCAAACCAATGCATTTCAATTAAACCCTTTCTTGGCCTAACCCTCTCATCTCATTTTCTATTCAACTTTTAATTCCATTAATTCCTCCAAGCATTCATCATTAAATCAATTAAAACCAATCAGCAACATCACTTTCATTAACATCCAAGAGTTGGCTAAATTGACAATCCTTATAATCTCATTCTTTCTTTTCAATTTCTTAGCAAATCAACCTAGAATCATGTCAATTTAATAGCTAAAGCCTTAATATAACTCAATTGAAGGTTTAGATAAATAATCCATAAAACCCTAATTGCTTACTGGAACCTCCACTGAACCAATGTTGACCCTTTCAGTTCTGTCCTTGGCGTACTTAGCACAGGATTTCCAAGAGCCCCTTGCTCCTTTCATCCCTAACTGCGGCTTCTACTACCTGGCCGTACTGTGTGTGGGCTGTCGATGCTACTGTGGTCCAAATCTCTGGACTAAGACCTACAACAAACCTCTTCAAGCCATGATATAGACCTTTTTGGTTTTTCCATTTTATCTTTTATCATTGGATTCAACTTTTCAAGCAATGATACATGACTAACTTCTCTTGATACATGACTTATGGCATTTCTTGGAATAAGGACCTCATATCCTACAATTGATTGTGCAAGATTATGTATAAGATCATGCATTTTATATGTTAATCTATCATTAGAATACGTCTTCTTGACTTTTTTTTTTTCACTTGATCATCTTTGATTCCTCGAAATATAGATCTCCCGTGTCCTCTAATTGCTCATCCGGGTTTGAACCCAGTAGAACATTATCATTTCCATGTTGGAAGTAGTATGATTTTCATTCGAAGCTGAATAGACTCTCCCCATTTGGACAAGTCTGTTTTACATTACATTAATATTCCTCCTAAGGTGTTGATGATGAGTGGGACTCTTCTACATGCCTGTATTTCTTCCAACTTTTATGATCTTTTCACTCACTATTCTCTATCCTCCAAATGTAATCTTTGAAATTAAAGTCCGGGGACTCCTTTTTGCCTAGACAGCAACTCAAAAGATCTAGTATTTACTATAAATGAAACCTCAGTATTTCGAATTGGTGGTACTAATGCCTCGAGCTCTCTGTGTTGGCCAGTCGACCTCGGCAGCCGGGTTTCATTTTCTGTGAACTCAAAATTTCACCATAGCTCATGTAATGCATATATGATTTTAAATCACATAAATAATTTATGCAATTTTAAAAAAATAAAACATTAAAACAATCATATGAACATAAAATTTTTCAAATCTTTATAACATTTTCAAAGCGTGGCTCGATACCACGTTGAGGATCGACCGGATTAACCTCATGAGCAGGGGACCTCAGGCACTCAATGGATATAGAAACTTCCTCAAAACCATCAATCAAAATCCATGGAAGGCAGGCCTTTACAATCCTTAACATATCTTTAGAAAATAATGAGGCAGTGAGTAGAATTTTTTTCTTTTCTTTTTTCAAACACTTAGATTTTTTTTTTTTTGAAAAATCGGCGAGTTTTCTACGTTTTTCGGACTTTCCCAAATTTACAAATACATAAGCATTTAAAAACACTTCTAATCTTCCAATTTTCAATTTCCGTTTTAGGACTCCTCGTCCACAACTCAATCAACACAATATATATACCATATACATTTATTCATTTCAATCATCAAAACATTCAAAACTTCTTCAATTCCATGCACATTTTTATAAAAAGATTGGGCTTGAGCCGGACTTAAGCCGACCGCCTAAGTAGTTCCTTTTCAAAATATATCCATATATGCATATATACATGACAAATTAATTGACATATAAAATATGCAAACTATTTATACAATGAGTTCATCATTAGGTCTCCTCGATGGCTCTCGACTCAGCACGGGAGGATACTCTGCAGGCGCACTGTCTCGGATCACAGATATTTAAACTCTCTCAGAAAAAAAATAAAACTAAAACCCAGTGAAATTAATACATTTTCATTAAGATAACATTTCGAGTATATATCAAAGTAATACATACTTATACATTTAAAGTATTATGCCTTAAGATAACATTTTCAGTATATATCAAAGTAATACATACTTATACATTAAAATTCATTTATGCCTTAAAAATTTATGCCTCAAACTTTCTTTCTTTCTTTCTTTCGGATGGAACCCAGGGGAATAAACACACGAGCAGTTTCGAATGCTTGACGGTGAGGGCTGATCACATTCAGTCATAACCACTAAGCTGCGGAGAAACTCACGCTTTGCATAGGAGTTCAGTCACGCTACCTTATCACGTGTAAGGATGTGCTCTAGACACCTAAATCCCTCGAGTTAGTAACCTGCTTTACCCTCTAAATCCTTACACGCTTAAGGTACCTCGGCCGATATCAGTTATAACAGTCATAGGGGGTTTAGGGTAACCATCAGTAAAACATTTATTCAAAATACATTTATAAATACATTTAAATCCTTTACTTTATCATTAAAACACATATGCATTCTTTACACAGTTTAAAACTTTCATAATACTTTACTTGAGATGCATACATATTTAATATACATATAAATATATATATATATATATATATATATATATATATATATATATATATATTGATGCAAGATAAAACATTTCCATATGCCTTACTTATTTACATAAACATTTCCATTAAACTTTCGTTTAACATTAAATCATTCACTTTTAAAAACTCAATTTTCAAAATATCATTTTCACTCCTGATTCAGCTCAATCCCAGCTTGCTTCCATTAATTCCCGTTCCCGTCCGATAGTCCTTTCACCTTTTTCAAAGAAAGCCACAACTATACATTAATCACTAACTTCCATTTTAATCCACCGTACACATTCATTTAAAAGCCAAATGAACAAGTACCCTTAAGCACTAAAAACCCACTCATTTGGCCAACGCTTTTCCAACAATACTCTATAGACTTTATGACTCAAAAATTATTCAAGCGGTCTTCAAAATTTATAAACTCTCCAGTTCAACTTAAAATTTAGCTATAAAGCCCTGACCACATAACCTGAGTTATTGTGTTTTACATCTAGATAGGCGAAACGGGAATCTGCACATAGCTCCACTTTGACAAATTTTATGGGCACTTTGGGATTACAATTTGCTTGAACTTCCTTAAGATAAATTTTTTCCTTAGAAGTCTATTTTAACCAGAAACTTGAATCACTCAAATCAATTCCGAAATGAGCAAGTTATGGTCAAAATCACGACCAAATGGTCAACGAGGAAAACGAGCATTTCTTGTCTGAGAGCAGACGGAGTGGCTTACACATGGCCCACTACTTTGATAAATTTTGGGCACTTTGGGTTACAATTTGCAAACACTTCAGCTAGATAAATTTTCCCCTAGAATTCTATTTTACCCATCATTTTGAATCCACTCAAATCAGATCTGAAATGAGCAAGTTATGGCCAAAATACGAAAGTTGGTCAAAACGAAAAAACGGGGCATTTCTGTACCGAGGCTAGCTTGAAAATGACCGAATGTGTTTCTCTTCCACCTTTTTTCCTCTAAACACTCCAATCTGATGCCTTATACCCAATTCAACATATCACACACAATTCCCTATCAAATCCTAACAATTCCCTCACTTTCTTTTTTCAAAACCTAACCTAATCCATTTCCTTCTCAATTGATATCAAAATCGGCTCAAGTAAACCTTAAATACCACCAATTTAACATCCATACAGAAGAATTCAAGACGTAGACATGAAAAACATCAAACCTAACTTACACCATTAAAACTTACTTGTTCTTGGTTTCCTTTGGCTCTCCTTGCTACCACTTGTGGGGCACTTGGAAGCTTGGAAGGAGAAAAAATCCCACATCTCCCACCTTGCTCCACCATTTTCTTCCCTTTCTCTCTTCTTTCCTCTCTTTTCTCTCCTTTTCTCCCTTTTCCTTTCTCTCCTACGTGAACCCTAGCCATTTGAAGACCAAATGAATGTTTGGCTTTTGTTTTTCTCCTTTTATTATTTTAACATTTCCTTTAATTTGCAAATAACCCTCATCTTTTCAATTTTGCAATTGTAACTTATGAAATTTGTATTGTGGCCCATCTCTAACTTGATTATGATTTCCATATCCTTTTGCTTAATGACTATTATACCCTTATGCTCATACCATAAATTATCATTTCCTATCATTTCCTATTTTAGTCTCCAAAATACTACTATGTGACATTTAGTGCTCTTATACACCCCTACAGTATCATGTACTGTACACTCTCTCGAGACGGGGTATTACAATGATCAACTCTTAGGCCTTGGCAAATATAATGTGCAAATTGACTCTTTCTCTTTACCGCGTGACCAGCCACATCCATCAAGCGGAGTAGCATCTACATGCAAAAGAAATAGGGAATGAAGAATCTAGGTTCTATGAGAAGATTTTCCCAGGTCATTGACGAGCTAGAGTTAAAGGATCTTCCTCTCTAAGGGGGCCCTTTCACCTGGAAATGAGGTCTTAATAACCAGAGGATGGCTTGTCTGGACAAATTCCTAGTCACGGGCGATTGGGATCTATCCTTTGGAGGTGTAAGGCAGTGTCTTTTTCAAAGACCCACATCAGATCACTTTCTGGTTATGCTAGAAGGAGGGGGCAACTCAATTAGAGGACCATCGCCTTTCAGGTTTGAGAACATGTGGCTAAAGGCGGAGGGGGGCTTTAAGAATCTGATAAATGGTTGGTGGCACAACATTGATGTGAGGGGGATTGGCAATTATGTGCTGATGGAAAAACTAAAAGGAAATCTTAGAATGCGGAACATAGGAGTTTTTGGGAAGGTGGAAGAGAAAAATATCTGACTTTAGAGAAAGCGCTTATTAGGATGCTGTTGAAACACAGAGACTCCTGGCATCGGATGAAATGGAAGAGAAAGTGGTGGCTCTAGAAGACTTTAAACATTGGGCTCTAATAGAGGAGACTTATTGGAGGCAAAGATTAGGAGATTTGAAAACGAAAGAAGGGGATAGGAATGTTGGAGTTTTCCATAGAATGACAAATTCTCGTAAGGCAGAATCATCTTTCTAAGCTAAGAATTAATGGAAGTACGGGCTACGGAGAGGAGCATTAAAATCAGGATATCATTAGGACTTTCAAGAGCCTCCTCTCGGACCTTGGGGATTGGAAGGCAAACCTTGAAGGTTTGCCCCTCTCAAGAATCAGTGAGCTAGATGCCATCAACCTGGATCAACCTTTCTGGGAGAGAGGTCTTCCACCGACTTTATGTGAAATGAATGGGGATAAGGCTCCAGGGCCGGATGGATTTACATCAGTCTTTTGGTAGTTTTGTTGTGAAACGGTCCAGGTGGACATCTTGGGGGGGAAACATAAATGACTCTTAATGTCGTGCTCTATTGGAGGCTGTTTGCAAATCTGTTTTTGGGAGGATCTCTTGTGGGCAATCAACCATTTACTCATTTGTTTCTAGTTTAGTTTCCTTTGTTTTGGATTGGAAAGAAATGGAGTAAGAGTGCAGAAGGAATGTTGAGGTTGCAACCTCATTTCTAGAAAATCATGAAGGCATGGATGAGTAATGAAACTAGGAATGCTAATGCACTATGAGGGAGGCACATGAATGGCTTTCCGTTGATTCGATCCTTGAATTTCGGGTGGATGGAGAAGGAAGAACTCTAAAAGGGTTTATTACAGAAAAAAGGAAGGGAGCGGTATCTTGGATAAGATTTGGAGAAGCAGGGCTCAGAAATCTCCTAAAGGGGATTGAAACATGTTGCAAAAAATAACATATGGGCAGAAGATCTTTCGAATGGAAGGAAAAGGGAAGGTATTACAAGCTGGAGAATCACCAAAACGCAGCAGGAAGATTCTTGATGTGTTAAGTCACGGATAGAGAAGGCAAAAAACATAAGATTTTCATCCCAGAAGGGCGGGGGTTCATGAAGGGGTGGGATCTACTAACTGCAAAGCTGAGGGATTTGGGGATAAAGGAAAAGTTAGAAGAAGAAAGTGTAGTAGTAGAGCACAAGGAGTGTACAGAAAAAGAGATTAGGGCAAAGAAGGGGGGAGACAAGAGAACACCTTTTTAGGGAAGATCTTTCGCAGAAGTCACAAGGCCTAGGAGAAACCAGCTTTGCAACATGATTTGGGTGAATGTAGGGGAAAGTTTGGCGAGAGAAGCAATGGGAACTTTGAAGTACTGCCTGGTCGAGAGTTGGGAGAACCCTCTAGACTCATACCCATCGGTGATCGAGTTAGAAGCATGACCTAAAACAGCTTGGAGATTAAAGGGAAGTTTAATGGTGGCCTACATGAACGAGATCTTGGCATTTGGGCTCTCAACCCTAAGGAGCCAAATGGGCCAGGGAGGCAGGGAGACGATGGTATCGGGGAGGATCTCTAAAGCTTCGAGTAGTGGAGCCTAGATTCAGGATGTGTGAATAGCAAGGAAACAGTGGAGGAAGTGTGGATAAGGGTGGTGGGATTGTCTCTACACCTATGGAGCCAAGAGTAATTGAAGATGATTGGAGACAATTGTGAGGGTTATATGGCCATTGACAAGGGGACAACCCTGAGAACAAAGGTTTCGTGGGCTAGAATACTGGTAAAGAATGTGGAAATGGCTGAGGCAGAGTGTCATCCAATATTCTTGAGGAGCGAGGCTTCAAAGTCGGATACGGTGGGAGCTACTACCAGGAGGGTGGGAGTTTTTAAATGAAAAGATTGGAAGGAAGCGACCAAAGGCAGAGGGAAGACAAAGTCCATACACGTGCTAGCAAATGCATTAGAATCGAGAAAAAGTCATGATGGTAGCGAAGCAAAGATGGAAGTCGTTAATTAGAAATGATAGGGGACGACCCTCAGCGGAGGTAGAAAGGACACTCTACCCTATTGATGACCCTGACGGATCAGGATCAGACTCGAATTTTGGGTTGGCCCTTCCCAGACCCAACCAAAAAGGGGTGGAGGGGAGAAACTTGGATGGCTTAGGGTCTTTTATAGGGTTGGGCATGTCGAAGCCCAAAAGCCTAAACTTGGAGGGGAGGATGCGTATGAGGCGGGGCTAACCAAAGCCTAGATTCAAAAAAGGGTATGAAGGCTCAGTACTTTAGTAGCGAGGCCTAAGAGAGGAGGGGATTTAAAAAAAATCTCCATGGGCTTTTTAGATCCAAAAGAGAATCTGAGGGCACACCTTTAACGTCTTCAAAGAGAATACTTGACAGTGGTAGGACTTCATGGAGTAGGGTGGAAGCAAAAAAAAAAAGAATAGAAGGGAAGCAAAAGGTACGGTATTACTAGCTCTCAATTCTCTTAATCTTTTATTTTTTTAGACCGAGCCCTAGCTAGGGAATGGCTCTTTGGTCGGGGATGTAGTTTCGGTTGAAGGGAGCCCGATACGATCCTAATAATGGTTATATCGTCGTGGGCATAAATAGTCGAATTTATGCCAAATGGGAAAGATTTAGTAGTGTTAGAGGGAAATGAAAACTACCAAAAGGAGACAGCCCTTAGAACGGAGGTTTCGTGGGCCAGAATACTGGTAAAGAATGTGGAAATGAAGAAACCAAGTGTCATCAATATTCTTGAGGGGCGAGGAGCTTCGAAGTCTAGATCTGGTGGGAGCTACTACCAAGTGGGGTGGGAGTTTTTCCGGCAAAAGATTGGAAGGAGCAGCTAAAGAAAGGAATATAGGAAGAAGACCAAAGTCCAAACACGTGTTGGTAAACGCGTGGGAATCCCGTAGAAAAAAAGTCATGATGGTAAGCAGAAAGAAAAGATGGGGGAGTCAGAAATCAGCAATGATAGGGGATGGCCCTCTACATTGGCAGAAAGGACACTCTGCCCTATTGATGACCACGACGGATCGGGGTCGGACAGTTTGGGTCGGCCCTTCCCCGGACCCTGACGAAAGAGAGGTGTAAAGGGAGAAACACGGATGGCTTAGGGTCTTCAACTTGTCGATAACTTCCTCTTTTGCAGCCAGCCGGCACTTTGTTATAACTTATTCATCCGGACTTCGATTGACTCGATCTTGGTATCTACGAAAAGCCCTCGGAGTCTAGATGCTGCCCATGCCAATGAGGGAGCCATAGAAGGACATCACGCAGGCGAAATGATCATATGTTTGCTGCGACTACATGATGACTTTGTTGATTTTTCTTTGATTTTGCTCGTTTCCACTCAATGGTTGGCCTAATCACAAAATTGAGAAAATAGGGCATTAGGACACTTATTTTTATCATAAAACTACTAAAACCTGAGCAAAAGTGGGGATAAAATGAGTATTTAAGATACTCATCCGGAAGCTTGGTGGGGGAAAATTCTAACCATGTAGCAGGCGGGAAGAGGTTTTCATTTGGCAAGCAGGTGCCCCCTGTGTGGTAAAGCTGAAGAGAATTTGAACCACCTCTGGTTCGGTGGCCTCTGATTTGGGATTTGTGGGCGAGTCTTATATCCATTCTAGGCCTTCCTTGGAGTGCCCATACTTTGTTTAGGACCTGGCGGTGTGGGTTTCCTATCATCGGGAAGAGGGCTAGAAAACTTGGATGTAGCCCCCTCAATCTTATTTGGGCTATTTGGAAGGAGAGGAATAGAGTTATCTTTGAAGAAGATGTTTTTTCACTCTCTAGATTGAAAACCTCTTTTGTTAGTGCGCTTATCTCTTGGGTTGGGTTAATTGCTAATGGTGAGCATTTTTTTGTTAGGATTCTTTTGTGCATTCTCTAAGAGTTATTTTAATGGTGGTAGGTATTGTCTGTTGCCCATTTTTTTTGTATAGGCTTGGTCTTCCCATGTATACTCCTGTATACCTTGGGTTGCCCTTAGGTTTTGTTAATATTACTTGTTAGGGTTGCCTATCAAAAAAAAAGAAAAACAAGTTGAGATGTTTTCTTGCTTTTCAGAGTGTTATGCTATTTGCACGGGTATTTTGAAATTTGCACGAGCTAGTCTTGGCTCACGTCGGCATTACCCGGACTAATCTAAACATAGTTTGGCCTTACGTACCTACATAAAAAAAAAAAAGAGTTGGCCTTCGTGCTTGTTTTGTATACGGGGTTGATGCTTGGGTTTCCAACCGATTTACTGTTATTTATGTTGGGTATTGGTTTATTTATATTTTATTTTGTTTTGTATGGTTTGCTGAGATAAAATACATTGATGAGCATTTTGAAAATTGAAAATGGAAAATGTTTGTAGTATCCATATGTTCAATCTTCTCTTTGGGACTCTCTTGCATATTTCATGTATGGGCATCCATTTATGATGCCCTAGGTTTTATCCCCTAGATTTTAGGTCCTCATGTTGGAATTTTAGGAAATTTGGATTGAGGTTAAAGCCTCATACTTGATTCTGTCAAGTAGGTTATCAACATTACAATAGCACCCGAACACACACGAGTAACTCACTAGAAACTTGGGACGGAAAAAGTGAATTCCACTAATTACGTATTTGAAGTAGAATAAAGAAAACGAGGAAAACGAGGCGGACTTTCGAGAGAGTGCTGTTGCTAAGCAACCCCCTCCCCAAATACCAATAGGAGCCTTAAGTATTTTTCTTTTCTTTGCTGGCGATTTCTCCCTTCGAGTCGGCATTCTTGGGTGTATGACTCCCTTCTTTTTGGTCTCAACCCTACCAAAAATCTCTTTGTTCCAAACCTTTAAAATCCCCTTCATGGCCTTAAATTTGGAAGCCAAAACAAAGTTGAAGGACCCAGAAAACTACAGACTTTGCCACCGATCTCTTAAGAGATCTTTGAAACCTTCAAACTTTAACCACATGATTTCAAAACGGGAAGGACAAGGCCCTGATCTAATCCATTCAATGTCCAGCGAAATGAGGCCGTGATCAGACAGTGGCCTTGGAAAGTACGAGTGACAGCTTTGCTAGTAACCAAAAATCTGTAAACTCGTGAGATTGAACTACTATTGAAACCTCCCCTCCAAGTGAAAGGACCCCCCAGGCGGATCTCTAAGCCCCAAGCGGTTTAAAAACTTCTGCAAAGAGCTCATAGAAAGGGAGGGCCTACCCCCTACGTAACAAAATGTTATGATGGATGTAGAAAGACAATTTTTAGTTTGTAACAAGAGAGTGCGCTGGTTGGTTAGCTGGGCGTGTTTGTTATGAAATGAATCAAATTGGTACCTTCGGTAATGAGAATGAATGATATGTCAGCCGGGAAGGTACCATGAAGTCTGCCATTCCTCCACCCTTCGATAGGCGAGTTTGGGAGGCAAGAGAAGTTTTATTAGTTGTTGGAACTATGTGATGCAGTCTAGGATGGAATTTTGTATGCGATAAGATGAAATCCCAGCCCTTGCTGTATAATTAGAGCAATTCCATGTACATGAGATTGGATTCTCATAGATTTTCAGTGTTTAAGGGGTGTAAAGGGAGGAAGATGGAATTTAGACCTGAGGTGGGACTTAGGAAAATCATGGTACACCTTTTTATGTCATGTAGCATCTTAATTTGGAATAATTCCTTCCTTTGTTTGATGTTTAGAATCATCTGAAATATGGCTTGAGCAAGAATGGTGTTTGCTACACACTACCTGGAGCATTTTAATCTTGGACATGCCGCAACCGTTGTGTAATCGTGTGATAATCTATCTACGTACTCCATAAATGTTGTTTAATCTTTACTAAAATTTCTTGACCTCTTACATGATCTGGAATTTGTAAATATTCCAATCTCATTAGTTGTGATAATTGTCTCTATATATTGCCTCTTGGCATGATACTTCTTAATGCAACATTTGACTTTTGGTTAATTTCTTCCAGACCTTTATACCTTTGAAAAGAAAGAAAGAAATGGAAGCAATGAACCTCATCGCTAAGATTTAGGAACTAAACAAAGCAAATATATATGATGAAAATCTCCTATGTGTGCACCTTTCTCATATCGAGTGGTTGTATGCCGGTGTCGTTGGCGACTCAATGATTGCGGAGTTGAGGTTTATTGGCTGCTTCCCATGCCAGTTTTTGTATAGAGCTGAAAATGATTTTCATTCTTAGGCCTAAGGATGTATCCAATCTAGTGGTGCAGGAAGTGTTAGTCATATGAATGCAAACATTCTTAAGTTAATGTTGTTGGGTAATGTTGGAGTCTACCCTATAAAAGCTTTTGTGGTGTGGATGTGGGGATATAATTGTCTTCTAAACGTGTTGGAGTTGAAATTTTTATGCTATACTACTACTGTTTGTTGTTTTTTGTCCAGCTAAAAGCGTGTCTAGTGTTATGGAATTGGAAAAGTTTTTATTGAATGGTCTTCACACAGTGATAATTGGAAAAACACATGTCCATTTTTGACCTTCTTTATGATGGGCTAATTCATGGGTGAGTATGCCTATTGATTCAGCTATTATTGTTCGAATCCAGTGTGACTAATTATGTGGGTTGAATCTTAATATGTGGCTCTCTCTCTCTCTCTCTCTGCGTGTTTATATATATATATATGTTCTTTCAAAGACAATATTGTTGTCCGTCCGGAAAATTGCCTATGTTTGAAGTTACCTTGAGAAAATGGCGAGCCTTGCCACAACGCGTCCCTGCTTCAGGAGCCATGGCGCTTATTCGGTAGTTGTTATTGCGTTCAATACCATTATTGAGAATGGGACTATCGATTCAGAAAAGCGATTTGTATGTTTAGGAGACCTGACATCCGAAACTAGGATGTTTATTGTTTACCTTACACATGGAGAGGGCTTGGCCTTGGCCTTGGCCTAAGAGGAAGGATGGCTGCTTTATACTGTTTATGCTTTCTGATATTTATAACCCTCGTCTTCCATGTGTGGGTTGTTGGTGTATTATAACGACTATGGTTATGGCTATGGTGCTGAAGAATGCGATTTCCCCATAACCATGGGCTCAGCTTTGTTTTTATTTGTTTTTTACTCCGGCAAGGGACTCGTTTTTTCCTTCTTGTCTGATCTGGAATCCTTTGGTGCTCACAAAAGTGCTTCTTCGGGTAAAATGTTAACCCTTTGACCAATCAAAGAAAAGGGGGAGAGCGTTGGCTAATAGGAGCTTCCTTTGTGGGGAAGGGAAAGAAACAATTGATCATTTGTTGCTCCATTGTTCAAAGGCCAAGATTCTCTTGAATTTGCTTTTAGCTATTTTTTATGTTAGATGGGTGTTTTCTCTTTTTGTGAAGGAGACTATTTTGTCTTGACATGGTTCTTTTGTGGGTAAGAGATGCAAAAAGGCTTGGATGACAGCTCCACTTTTCATTTTTTTGACAATTTGGTAGGAAAGAAACCGGCTCGTTTTTGAGGATGTGTTTATTTCAATTAATAGGATGAAAAGGTATTTGGTAGACTTTTTGACTTGGGTTTGTTAATTTACCACCACAGCGGGAGATTATCTATCTTACAACATATAGATTGACTGGCAGTAGGTACCCTTTTTTTTGTGCTTTATATCTCTAATTAATTTAAATGAGCGTTATATATTTTCTTAGATATTGTTAGGTTTATTTTTCTCCTTTTTTCATCAACCGCATCTCTATCTTTCTAGAAGGGAGGAAAAGAAAGGAGGAGGGTAAGTAAGCACTAATTAAGCAGTTAGTCGCATTCAATTAATTTCTCTCCGTATCGTAACAAGTGTTTTCCAAGTAAATCCCAATGATAGGGTGTTGTATATGAATGAAACTTTGAGACAGAAGATACCTTGGTTTTCCGGCCATTTTCTAATTTTAAGGTTATCAATAATGAGGCTGCTCTCGTTTTTTCTCATTTTGTTCTCTTATAGCTTATTTGTCTCAAGTAATGAGGGGTGATTTTTTGGCCATTCTTGGCTAGAAATCACCCCCCTTCAGCTTTTTTTATTTTTATTTTATTTTATTTTCTTACTTAATAAAGTGGTTCTTTTCAGGAAGATTTAGGTTTTATCTTGTTTTTTTGTGTTGTCGTTTTATTGACGTTTGGTTTGTCGTCGGCTTGTTATGACATGGTGTTTGTTTTTTGTTGTAGTGTTTTATCTATGAGAAGACGATTCAAACATATAAAGCGTATTTGATCAGTTCAAGATATCAAATTATAGACATCAGTATGTTGAAGAATTGAAGTCTTAGATATTTTAGTCACTATATTATCAAATTTGTATGTTTTATATCGATTTATTATGTTATTCATCTGGATATTGTTTCATCTTGTATGATTTTTAGCTATTTAAATCTTGGATCTATCGCATCTATTCCAAGTTTGAATCAATAATATTATTTTTCCTTTCAAAAAAAAAAAAAAATTTAGGCACTCTTTGGTTTAAGGAAAATGGAAATTAACTAGGACCTCAATAAATTGCTTGTACATGTTTATCCAAACTCATTTCATTTATTTCTCTTGGTTATTTATAGATTGAAAAATTAGATTGCTTTTACATGCTTCTTTAAACTTATTTCATTCATTTCTATTCGTTATATAAAGATAAAAAAATTGAAAGTATGTAAATTTGTAAGAATTGAGACATTAGTTTGATTTTATTTATTTATTTATTTTACAATTTTTTTTCTTCTACTTGTTTTCCTTGAACCTATCCCCCACAACCTTTTAATTAGTAAGCTATGCCTCACTGGCATATTTTGGTTATTTTGAGTTACTAATGTCAATTTTAATTTTATTGACTTTCAAATATTATTTTTAAAATTAAATACTAAAATATTTTACTAATTTTTTGTTGGAAATTTTAGGTGTACTTCCTAAAAGAAATTCAGGTTTGTTAAAATTTAAAATATAAAATTATGAAGCATACATATTTAACAAAATCATATTATTGAAAATATTAGTACTTATTTTATTGTTGTAGGTGATTGTACTTAAATGGTAAAATAGTAGTACATAATTTTAATGCTTTTTAGAACTTTTACGAAACGTGAGGCGTATAATTCTCTTACTTAATAAGTATAAATGTGCTTAAAGAACGTAAGACAATATGAAAAATGAATACAATTTTAATTTAATTATCAAAATAGAGAAACATAATTGAATTTGACTAATATATATGTCATTGTTTCTTACTTTCATGTAGTACAAATATTTAAATTTGATATTTTTAAAAGTTTTTTAGACTTATTGCTAATAATAAGGGTAAAAAATTAATTATTTAACGACAATATAGTTTTAATTATCAAGAATTAAGAACAATAAATTAATTATTAAGAAAGAAAAACATGGTTGAATTTAACTGTAAGACCCGGGAGAAAAAAAAATCTAAAAATTTGAATTTTTGCTAGGAAGGGTAAAATGGTAATTTTGTCTGAATTCTTTCTAGATCTCGGATGATGAAACGGACTTCACAGTTGGAGTCGTCTCGTGAAATCTAGTTACCCATGCGAATTTCGTTGAATTTCGAGACAATCAGATTTTCATAAATTTCGAGGTGACAGACGTCGAGTGGACCCTAAAAGCGAGATTTTTAGAAAAATCTTGAAAAATGTCAAATATTTAAAGAATGTTTATTTAAGATAGATGGAAATGGCTAGGGACGAGAAATAGAATTGTTTCGGGCGAGAGCGGCTTAGAAGTGTGACACGTGGCGCGACGTGAGCCACGTGTCCTAGCCTAAATATCTTAAAATATCTAAAATGCAAAAGGAGATCTCATTTTGTCTAGAAAAGCGTGAGAGAGAGAGGGAAAGAAAAGCAACCTTTCTCCGGCTATTTCACGGGGTTTTGCGGTCGAAACTCGACGGCCACGAGTTAAAGGCATAGGAGCCAGAAATTAATTTACGGAAAAATGGCAAAATCGTAATTTCGATTATAAAATTGTAATTTCGATTACAAAATTGTAATTTCGGTTAAAAATCCGAAATTTATTCTCTAGATCTCGGATGACGAAACGGATTGCACCGTTGGAATCGATCTCCTTAATCTAAAGCACGTAAAATTTCGTAGAATTCAGGCAGTCGGGTTTGCTTGGCGTTTTACGGCGTCGCGGTTTGGGGTCTTGAGTAAAGCGATTTTCGATGCAGCGAGAGTCACATATAACGTACTCATGTTCCATAAATTGGCATGAGTAGAGGAAATGATGATGAAATGGACGGTAGAGATAATCTTGAGATGTCAGCGGGAAATGAAGGCGTAATAGAGCGTTTTGGGATTGTTAAGTCATTTAGAAATGAAAATAGGAATAGTGTTTTATATTTCTTCAAATGAAAAAGAAGAAAAAACGTGGAAGGAATTTTGGTCCAGTAGCCGAATTGCTTAGAAGTTAAAGAGAGAAGGAGTAACTTCTCTCTAGAAATCGTCAGGCCGTCGGAGTCTTCGGGACAAGAGAAGGAGAAGCTTGCTCTGGGAGAGAGGGCTTCGCGTGGGTACAATTTAGGGAGTTTCCTCAAACTCCGAGAGGTAGGGAGTTTCTCCCTACTTGGGTTTTGTGCCCCCCGTTTAAGTCTGTATAAATGTTTAGGTTGGTTGAGGCCTCGGCGGTAGTTGTCAGTCGGAAACCTTGGGACCGGGTGATATAATTTTGGAAAACCAAATGGAGCAGGTGACGATACGGATTGTTTGGGTTAAAGATGGTGGTGAATTGTTTATTAAATCTGTGTATTGGTTTGTTTTGAGGCCGAAAATGGCGAGTGAAACCGAGTTCACTAAGTGAGCCCAGATAAGTGTCTTTGAAAGGCATTAACCTAGGGTTTCTGTTCAGAAGCGATGAATCACAAAATAATTTTTGTGAAAATATGTGTTTGGCCGAGTGATTTAAGTTAAATTGTTCGTGTTTGATCATTAGCCCAAGTGAGCTAATTTTGATGTGGAATGTATAATTGACATGACATGATTGTGTGAATTGAATGTTTTTGTAAATATGCGTGTTTATACTATTACACGTGGTCATTGTATTGGAATTAGCATACATGCATTCCATATGCTGCTTGGAACACCCTAGGACTATAGGAGTGAGTGCATGAGATGAGTCTAGAAAATGGTTGGAGGGTAGTCTAAAAATATTATTATCGAGAGGGTGAGTCAAATTAAAAATATCAATCGTCGGAGCGGCTTGGTGATTCATCGGAGGGGTAGTCCACAAGCAAATAATATATCAATCGTCGGACGTGAATTGATATATACACATCGAGTGTTGTCCACAAACTAACAAAACAATAATTCTCATACGAGGCTTAGGCGAGTGTGAGAGAGTCGATGAGGACTCGGGATCTGAGTTGGTCAATAGACATTGAGTAGGATCATGCGTTGCTTTAATGTATGTTTATTTTTTGGAACATTGCACTGCATAGGTGGAGAGTAGCCCACTTAAGGGTGATTCCACTGCGAGCATTAGCTCACCACATCGAGGATACTATTTTACGCAGTGCGGGAGCGTGCGAGGAGACGGCTCATCCTAGAGGCCGCTTTAGAAGAAAGACGGATTGTGGCTTTGGCTTTGATGATGTTTACATGTATTAGAATTCGAGTATTTTAATATATGTTGTATAAGAGTAAAACATTTGAACTCTTAGAACTATTGGATATAGTTGGTATGTTTTATGGATATTGTAGTATGGGCCCAAGAGGCCGTTTTTATCCATATTTGTATCATTGTGATTATATTGGACTGCTTGGGACAGGTTTCATGCGAGGTGTTTGACTCCCATTACAAAGGAGACTCACGATTTTCTGGTAAGCGTCGGGTAACCCGACATCCACTTGTATTCCGCGGGTTGACGGGTAGTCAACGGACCCCCGGGAATGGGGTGTCACAATAGCAGCTCTAAGCGATGAGAGCTACGCGTGGGTACTGGAATCATAAGATTTCGCCAAGGTTCGGGTTTTCATGGAAATCGAGAAAAGGCGGTATCCCCGGAAATCACGCAAATTGAGGTAGGGTTTTTATCCTACTCAGTTTAATTTCTATCTAAGGGCATGTGTGGGTGTGTCAAAGTGGAGAATGCTGTCTAGTTTTTTTCCTCCTACCCATGATTGAGTTTTGGCCATAACTTGGCCATCATTCATATGAATTGAGTGATTCAAATTTTGGGTAAACTAGACTTATAGGAGAACATATTTCCTTGAAATAGGTCTATCCAAATTCCGACCCTTTTGGACTTAGAAATGCATTCAAAGTGGAGCTATGTTCAGGCAGTTTTCCTGTTATGTTTTGAGACCCCATGACTGAGTTTTGGTCATAGCAGCTACATCGGCTCATACGGGTGAGTGATTGATAATTGTCTAAACTAGACTTATAGGATAACATATTTCCTTAAAATAAGTCTATCCAAATTCCGACCCTTTTGGACTCAGAAATGCATTCAAAGGGGAGCTATGTTTAGACAGTTTCTGGTTATGTTTGAAAACTGAGTAGTCCCAGTTGTTTAGGACATATCTTGAGTTTCGGTGATCCGATTTTGGTGATTCCAGTTGGAGAAGAACCCTAAGAACCGTATCTTCAAATGAGTACAAAGAACCAGTGTCAAATTATGGATTAAGACCCCTGAAATCGGGCATCACAGACTGTTTCCAGTGTAAGCGAGTGGCCCGACCCGATTTTGAATACAAGAAAGGCCATAACGTCTTTAATACGAACTCGTTTAGTGTTCTTGGACTCTATAAAAAAATCATTGAGTCAAGAACATAGAAATATGCTTGTGGAGGGTAATTGGTATCCATAACCTTGCTGAAAGTTGGTGTTTGTACCAAGTGTACAGGTGGGACACATGGGTCATTTTTTGTTTTGTTTGCCTCCAACTTCGGACGACCATATCTTTCGCGTCCAAACTCCGTTTGGGGTGTTCTTAAATTCTATGGAAAGCCCATTGAGTCAAGATTCTTTCCATGTGCTTGTGGAAGGCAATGGGTGTCCACAACCTTGCTGAAAATCTATGTTTTGCACCAAGTGTGTAGGTTATTTGGTTGTGTCGATGGGAATAGCCGGGTTTTGACATGACCATTGCATGGCATGTTGTAAATTGTGTATTGGGTATGAATTGCATGAGTTAGCCTAAGGAAGGCTATATGACATTACTTGTTTAGTCATGTATTGATGAATGCTAATATGCATGATACTACGTTATCTATAAAGATTGACATGAAATGTAGGGAACTTATATGCTTGCGATATATGTTGCATGGTACTTGACATGAAGTATGATTGATTAGAATGTTCCATGTAGTGTGCATCCTACATGTAACATGAGAATTTGCAGTGACATTAGCATTGCATATGCACAGGGACATCAACATATTGGGTGTGTGTGCATGGATATGGTCATCCATCATCATTGTTGATGAATGGTAATGCTTTCGTACTTTGAGCAGCGTCGATAAATGTCTCACGGTTTAAAACATAAAAAGAAATATAAATAAGGTGTGTTGGGCGGAGCAAGAAGAGGGTCGTTAACCCCCTCAGGTGAAAAGCCTAGAACATGGGTGTAAGAGACCCGCGGTGTGATCCGAAAAGTTTTGTAACATGGGTGTAAGAGACCCGTGGTGTGATATGAAAAGTTCTATTGCCCAAAGAAGACACACGGTCATGGTTATCACATATACTTCGAGTTGTGTGATAGGAGTCGAGATTGACTAGGGATTAGTTGTCCATTGGCACTTGCATTGGGTACTGGTGAGCCAGTATGAGCTCGGTATATGTGTGTCATTGGTACCACCAGTGACGGTTGTCACACTTGGCATAGGCATGTGTGAGGGAGTCGGTGGGTGACTCAGGATATGGGCATGAAGACATTCCATGCATGACATACGACATTCATGTAGACATTTTCACTTGGATGTGTATTGGTTGGTTTGATCATTGTATGAACACTTAGGTGGGAAGTAACCCTTGTAGGAGATTATCATTATTGGGCTTTGCTCACTGCTTGTGGGACCCCCTTTGGTGCGAATTCGGGTGTGGCGGGTGACCACTTTGTGGGACCGCACATATGAAGAAAGTCGGATCATGGCTTTAGATATGTTTTTGTACTCATCATATTAGAGCAAATGGTTTGTGTATCATTTTATATCAGTGTCAGTGAACCTGTGAAATATCTTCATAGTTTACATTATAGTATTTTAAAAAGTGTAGTTGATAGAGGCAGTTGAGTGTATGACTCATGAATAAACTCAGTGTGAATATTAGGTCGGATAGATTAAATGTGATGTATTGTTATACATGTTGTATTTTGGATAGAGCTTCCCGTATAGAGGAGACTCTATCCGATTTTTTTTGTTAAATTATGGATCCTGATAAATGGGGCATGATGATGTGGTGTCGGGTTACCCGATATCCACAGGTTTTCGCAAGTTGACGGGTTGTCAACGAGACCCCTGGGATAGGGGTGTCACATTAACAAATATATGTCATAGTTCTCACTTCCATAGGTACATATATCCAAATTTGATTTTTTTTAGATTTATTAATATTAAGGGTCAGTTTTGTAATGCATCTTATAAATGTTTCTAGACCTAAAAACTTAAGAAAAACTCTCTTTTCACCATCATGATATTAATAATTTAAATATTTATAAAGATATTAATAATTTTAAAGATATCACTATAGAAAAATATTTTTTACTATAGAAATATTTTTTAGAATATCAACTCAAATTCTTTAAAATATATATATATATATATATATATATATATATATATATATATATATATATATATATATATATATATATATATATATATATATTAGCAATTAAGTACGTTGTTATAATGTAGTAAACTATTCTCAGGATTCCGACCCTCCTTTTTAAACTTTGAGCACTCTGCCATGTGGACTTCTTTAAATGTATTTATTTTTAAAGGTTATAATTAACTTTACTTTTAAAAATAATTTAAATTTAAATAGAATAATCACAAAATTTTATTTATTTATATATTTTTACTTTTTATTAAGCATATATTCCAAAATTGATAGTTTTAAAAATTTTGGACATTAGAAATGGTAACTATATCTTTAATATATATATATATATATATTTCAAATTATTTTTAATTAAATAGATGAAGATATTCTTAAAGAGTGGATAATTCTAATTTTCTTATATAAATAAATTAAGCCACGAATTTTTTTATAAAAATTCATTCAAGTATTATCTTTTTATATATTTAATGAAATTACTATGAAAATAATAATTTAAATATTTCTAAAGTTAGTAATAATTACTATATTGATTAGTCGATATATCAAATATGGTCGTTAGTATGTTGAAGAACTGAAGTCGTAGATATTTTAGTCACTATATTATCAAATTTGTAGGTTTTATGTTGATTTATTATGCTATTAATCTTAATATTGTTTCATCATATATTGTTTTTAGCTATTTGAATCTTAAATATATTGATCTATTACAAGTTTGAATCAATAATATTATTTTCCTTTCAAAATAAAATAGAATTTAGGCTCTCTTTGGTTCTGCAAGAAAATGAAATTTGACGAACCTCAATAAATTGTTGCTTATGTTTATCAAAACTCATTTCATTTATTTCTCTTAATTATATATAGATTAAAAAATTAGATTGCTTTTACATGCTTCTTTAAACTTATTTCATTCATTTATATTCATTATATAAAGATAAAAAAAATTAAAAAGTATTGTAAGAATTGAGACATGAGTTTGATTTTATTTATTTATTTATTTTACTTTTCTTTTCTTCTACTTGTTTTCCTCGAACCTGCCCCCATAATCCTTTAATTATTGAGTTATGCCTTAGTAACATATTTTTGTTACTTTGAGTTACTAATATTGTTAATTTTAATTTTATTGGCTTTCAAATATTACTTTTAAAATTAAATACTAAAATATTTTACTATTCTTTTGTTAAAGTACAATATTTTAATATTACAACTTACCTTATTTCTATTTTTTGAAATTTTAGGTTTACTTCCTCAAAAAAAAAAAAGTTTGTTAAAATTTAAAATATAATATTATAAAACACACACCATATATTTATCAAAATCATATTATTTAAAATATTAGTACTTATTTTATTGTTATAAGTAATTGTACTTAAATATAAAGTAAAATATTAGCACATATTTTTAATGCATTTATAGGGCTTTTAGGAAATATGAGGGGCATAATTCCCGGGCTTTTTAATTTGGGTTATCAATTATTTACAAATCTAATATGCACTGTAAAACCCCGGAAAATTTAAAATTTTCTAAAAGTAAAAAAAATAAAAATAAAAAAATAAAATTAATTAAATAATATATTACTGAAATGGCTTAGGAGCTGGGAATTCATAGAGCTCGGATGATGAAACCGACTACGCCGTTGAGTCCGTCTCACGAAAATGAGTTACTCAGAAAAGTTTCGCTAACTTCCTAGGTAGTGGGAATTCTTTATGAATTTTTGAAGTTAGGTATCTAGTAACCCCAATAACGAGATTTTCTTAAAAATCTTGAGAGTTAGGAAACGACTTGAAATAAATTGTTTCGGGATAGAAACAAACCCGAATGGGTTGTGGACGCATGGCGCAAAGTGGGCCCCACGTCCAACTTATGCTTAAAGAGAAAAAAAAAAAAAGGAGAGAAATGCTCATTTTTGGAAGGGAACTGGCAGTGGGTTGAGTTAGAGAGAGAAATGAGATAAACTCCTCATTCTCTCTATGATCTACGGAGATCGGGTGGTCGTTATCCGTCGAACCAAGATTTAAAGTTCATCTGCTTGACGAGAGCTACGCGTGGGTACCGACAACATGCAATTTCGTCGAAGATTTCATGTTTGGAGAAGAAAAGTTAGAGAGGGAAGCTCTGACTTCTCTCTAAGATCTACGGAGCTCGGGTGGTCGTCTGGAGTGTCGGGCGAGACTTAAAGTCGAATTGCTCGATCGGGAGCAGCGCGTGAAGCAAGAAATCAAGAATTTTCGTCGAAGATTCGAGCGGAAGTTCGGGAAGGCCGTGGGTCTCGGGTCTTTGGGACTCCAAAAAGTTTCGTATTCGCTCCAAGAGGTAGGAAACCTTCCTACTCGGGTTTATATTTCATCTAAATGTTGTCTTGGTCTTGGTTGGGCCCTAAGGGCTATTTGGATTGTATTCCCAAACACAAAAATCGTATTTTGCTGATTTGAATTTGTTTTTGTTAAGTTGATTTTCGAGCTGAGTTTGGGAAGGGTTTTGTGCCATGTTTATGGCTGAATTGTGGACTCAATTGGGATGGGTTTGTTGCTGGGTGAAAGGGTTGTTTCCGGGATGAGTTTGGTTAGGAAAAATGGCATGTACGGGAGCTTTAAAGGAGCCATGGGAAAGCAATTTCGTGGGTTTCACGCTGCTGCCCAGTCATTGTTCATACGAGGCCTCCAACTTCGGACGACCATAACTTTCACGTCCGAGCTCCGTTTTGGGTGTTCTTGAACTCTATGAAAAGCCCTTTGAGTATAGAATCCATGCATATATAACTTAATGCAATTTGGACTCATATTATGTCTAAAAATGATGAAAAACAGTAGGCCCCTGTTGGTGCGCGTAAGTTACTGTTCATATGAGGTCTCCAACTTTGGACAACCATAACTTTCTCGTCCAAACTCCGATTCATGTGTTCTTAAACTCTATGGAAAGATCTTGGAGTCTAGAATCTTACCATATTCTTTTCAATGACAAGTGCTCACATCCTTGTTGAAAAATTGATTGTTACAATAAGTGTGCTAATTGTTGGTTGTGTGGATGTGAGGAGTTGTGTGCTGAAGTGACCATTACATGACAGGTTGTAAGCTATCTTAGGTGAATGATATGCCATGAATTAGCCTAGGAAATGAGGTGTGTACCTAGGTGGTGACTTGATGAAATGTTAACATGTGTTTGTGTGATTGATTGAAATGATCATTTCTTGGTTAAGAGGTGTCGTAGCGGATGTCAATATGTGTGCTGCAACATATTGGGTTTGTGATGTGTTTTTCGTGTGGACATGGCTATTGCATGGCATGTTGTAGGCTAGTTTATTGGGCATTATGCTCCATGATGTAGCCTAGGTATTTGAGTATGACATTACTTGTCTAAGTAGTAGTCGGATTGATGTTGATGCATGCTTGTTTGATGTGTTGACATGAATGTGATAAATGTTAGTATGACTGCATGTATATTAACGTTTAATGAATGTATGGACTTTTGTGTGCATTAGACATGAGTGTCCATGGTACACGGTGGAGTGTACGATATAGGGTGTCAATGTAGAGGTCTTTATACATTGGGCATGACTTAGAGTGCAATGCCACAATTGCATTGCACTGGTGCACGGGGACATCGCATGGTGTGGGTGTGAGTGCATAGTCGTTGTCATTCACCATCCTTGGTGAATGGGTTGTAGACTCGTACTTCGGACGAAGTCCAGTGGAGATCCACGGTTTGCATGGTGTTGCACGGGTTAAGGAAATGGAAATGGTTCATTGCATTTCACATGCATTAAGGCACCACTGAAACGATAGAGTGAGTGCATGGTGGTTTCTTGAAGGTGTTTCGAAGGTTGACCCGATAATATTATTAATCGGAGTATGCCTAATTGATATACATCGGAGGGTTGTCCATATGATGCCAATCGTCAGAGTATGCCCAATTGATATACATCGGAGGGTTGTCCACAAAATAGATTATCGGAGTGTGTCCATTATTTATATCGGAGGGTTGTCCATATAATGTCAATCGTCGGAGTATGCCCAATTGATATACATCGGAGGGTTGTCCACAAAATAGATTATCGGAGTGTGTCCATTATTTATGGAGGGTTGTCCACGGGTAAACACAAATACCTTTGTTTGGAAATGGTTTTCATTCATGGCAAAATGCATATTTGAGGGTGTCAGTGAGGACTTGATACGTGCGGCATGATGAGTCGCGTCTCATTCATGACAAGTAGGATTCTGTGCTAGGATTGCATGTCCTAAGTTGGTGTGTGCTTGGTTGTTTGACCATTCGTGTGCATTTAGGTGGGAAATAGCCCTTGTAGGACTTATCTCTACTAGGCGTTAGCTCACCCCATCGTGGGACCCTCGTTTCAGGTACAGGACATGTGCAGGAAGACGGTGCTCCTTAGAGGCGAACATCATGAAGCGGGCCGGATTGTGGCCTTGATCCATGTTTTATATATTATATTAGAACATGTTAGTTTTAATATAATGTTTTGTATTAAGAGTGATGTAATAACTCTTGGTGGCTTCAGTGATATAGATTGTATTTATATGGATAAATGGGCCCTACGTGGCCATTTTACTACGCATGGACCCGGTGTGGTCGTTGTATAATATTGGGACAGGTTGCCATGAAATTGCACAGGTTGTATTTTGGGTAGAGCTCCCCGTACAAAGGAGACTCTGCCCGATTTTCGTTAAATCCCAAGTCCTAGGAAAAGGGGACTCAATGGTGGGTGTCGGGTTACCTGACATCTACGAATCTTCCGCGGGTTGACGGGTTGTCAACGGACCCTCGGGATTTGGGGTGTGTCCTGACATGGTATCCAAAGAGAAACCTTAGGTATACGTACCTGGGAAGCCCGGGGACATGAGCTTAGTCCATAGCTATTGTGGTGAAATTGATACCAGCGTCATAGCTTGGTGTTAGAGCTTAGGTTCATGATTACCTAGTGCTTGGTGTATTTGATACCGGCGTCACAACGTGGTATCAAGGTATAGGTATGTGATTACCTAGGACTAGATGGGCATTGGGTTTAGACCATTGCATGCATTGTGTGTTTTCATGTATGTGTTTGGTATGTTACATGATGTGTGTTACATGTTTTGTGGATTATATACATGGTAGGATGTATATAGGAAAATATATGAACACTAGGGTTAGAGAACATAACCTTAGGGGTTCGGAAAAATGAATGAACGGAGTAGTTCATGATGTGATGTCTATTAGTGGTTGGATTATGCACTACTAGGTAGACTAGCAAAAGGAATCTCAATTTGCTATTTGACACATGTGTAGATGGCAAGTTTGGAAAAGCCGTAAAGTATAAGTTCTCCCCTAGGAACTAGGGCGAGGGTTGGTTAGACAAGTTGGGATGGTGAGGTAGAGATCTCATGGATTCTCCTCACTGTGGACCTAAGGGTCACTGAGATGTCGAGATTAGATGATATCCTCGAGGATGGAATTTGGATGGCGACACCAGGATTCGTCATTGGTCTTGATTGCAGGAGAGTCATTGCCTATGCACAGGACGGTGTTTATGTGATGTTTCAAGGGGATAAGCATGATGCTTTACCCTAAACCGTGCGCAACTCTAGATGTTACAGAAGATTGAGGCGAGGCTGGGCTTGGGTCTACCTCGGCAAGCCTTACCCGGGAGGACGAGGCGAGACTGGGCTTGGGTCTACCTCGGGTAGTGGAGAGTAAGGGGATGTTTTTCCGGATGATCTCAGGTTACAGCTAAGAGGATGTAGACTATGAGTAAGTCACACCCGGTGCGTCCTTTGTTCTAACCTCGCATAGGATGGCGCCAGTTGAGTCGAAGAAACTCAGAGTCTAGATACAGGAATTGTAGGACGAGGGTTATATTGGACCGGGCACTTCACCATGAGGCGCTCCAGTTCTGTTTGTGAGGATGAGAGACAAAACTCTTCGATTGTGTATAAACTATCAGCAGTTGAACAAAGTCACGATCCACTGAATACGTATTCCTTGCAGTTAATGATTCATCTTATCGGTTATGAGGGCGCGGGGTATTCTAAGATAGATCTGCGCACGATTATCCTCACGATGAGAGTTGGGAGGTAGACACCCTAACACGGTGTTAGGAAGGCAGCGGTATGGGACTTCGACTTCACGGTGATGCGCTGGATTTAACGAATGTTCGGTGACTTCGGGGATCTCGGGTATAGGGTTGTCCAGCCCACTATAGATCGAGGTTGTAGTAGTCTTTATTGGAAGATAGTTTGATCTACTGCCGAAAGCAGGAGGAGGATCGGGGAAAATCGTTAATGATTGTTCTTTAGACCTTGCGAGAACATCATTTGAATGTCAAATTCAGCAAAGGGGAGTCGGCTAACTAAGGTGAGATTTAAGACATGGAGTATCGATTTCAGGTATAGCCTTGAGCATAGTGAACAAAAAAAAAAAAAAAAAAGGAAGTCGCTGCACATATAACAAGGTTGACTCGAGGAGAGGTCAAGTATGAGTGGGGTGACCCGGGTGAGAGGGCATCCAGAAATTAAAGGAGGCTGCCGGCTTGTTCGGGTGTCTAGACGAGGGGACGGGGGTACACACAATGTGTTGTGATGTGATGCCTTGAAGGCCAATTTGGGATGTGTTTGATCACGATTCGGGAGGGTAGTAGCTTATGGTTCTGTATTGAAAGAATCATGAGCGAATATTACCTTACGACATGGAGTTAGGCACCATAGTCTTACCGCCTTAGGATTTAGGCGCCACTATCTATATGGTGAATAGTTGAGATGTTTTTAGACCACAAAAGTCTTAAGTATATCCTTACGCAGCTGGATTTCAATATGAGGCTTTATATGGGACATATCGAGTCAACGATTCTTGGACGGAGGTGGGAGAAGGCTCCATCAGTTCGGATCAGTTAAAACACCTCGGGGAAGGTGGGTTTGATACGGCTTAGAGCCAGTAGAAGAGTTCGAGGCAGTGATCACGTCTTCTTGAAGGTGATACCTAAGGAGGTTGGTCGAGGTTCGAGCAAGGGGCGTCGTAGGGTATATTAGACGCCGAGATGCTCGAGGAGGGTGGGTATGATCACGTGGGTTGGTTTCTTTGCGAGGTTATCAGTTGTCAAAGAAGTATTCCATGTTTCCATGCTCCGGAGGTACACCCCACATTCGACTCGAGTGTTGGATTGGGGCGAGCTTATCGTTGATGAAGAAAGGGACCTTCGAGGAGGGACCTGTGCATGTTTGAGATAGCCGAAATCGAGGTTTGTGGCCCATGAAACTATGAGCTGGGAATGTGTTATGTAACCGTGTGATGAAACTTAGGATCTGAGACACGATGTGTCTTGAGATTATCCTTCTTGTTCTTGAGGAGGAGGTACGGTTAGCTAGTCATTTGGTATTGAGATGGCTATCGCATATGCATTGTAATCCCAAGGTGCATGTGTGTGTGAATTCGGGACGAAATTCTTTTAGGGGATAGTAAAACCAGAAAATTTAAATTTTCTAAAAGTACAAAAAAAAATTAAAATAAAAAATAAAATTAATTAAATAATAAATTACGAAGTATTTCGAGAGCCTAGAAAATTTCCTTGAGCTCGGATGTGAACGGACTCTGTGGTTGAGTATGTCTCCACCAGCAGTAACTTAGAAAGAAGTTTATTTGAATTCTGAGTCGTGGGAATTTATGAATTTTGATTAGGTATCTAGTAACTTGAGGAGCAGTTTTCTTAAAAATCTCGAGAGTTAGAAACGACTTGAAATAAATTTGTTTGGGATCTCTTGAACCGAGCAGTTAGGTGGACCGCGTGGTGCAAAGTGGGCCCCATGTCCAACTTATGCTTAAAGAGACAAAAAAAAAAAAGAGAAATGCTCATATTTGGAGGGGAACCGGCAGTGGGTTGAGTTAGAGGGAGAAAGGAGAGAAACTCCTCATTCTTTCTACGATCTACGAAGATCGGGTGGTCGGAATCCATCAAGCCAAAATTTAAAGTTTATACACTCGGCCAGAGAAGTGGCGTGGTGCAGGCAACACGTAATTTCGTCGAAGATTTGCGTGTTTGGGAGAAGAAAAAGAGTTGGAGAAGCTCTGCTTCTCCTCACAGATCTACGGGCTCGGGTGGTCGATCTCACGTCGGGCGAGACTTAAAGTCGGTACTCGTCGGGACGTGGACACGAATCGAGAATTTTCATCAAAGGTCGGCGGGTTTCGGGGAGGCGTGGATCCTCGGGTCTTGGGACTCAAAAAGTTTTGTCTTCTCGAGGTAGGAACTTTCCTACTGGGTTTATATTTCATCAAATCTTGTCTTGAAAAGTGCTTGGTTGGAGCCTAGGCTGTTTGGATTGTGTTCCCATTTCTGAATCGTATTTTCTTTGATTTGGAGTTGTTTTGTTAAGTTGATTTTTGGGATGAGTTTTGGGACCCGGGTTTTATGCCATGTTTATGGCTGAATTGTGGACTGATTGGGATGGGTTGTTCTTGGGTGAAAGGGTTGTTTCGGGATGGATTTGGGTAGGAAAAATGGCATGTCGGGGCGCAAAGGAGCCGGAAGTAATTCGTGGTTTTCATGTTGCCGATCCACTTTACTCATCTGAGCCTCGACTTTGGATGACCATAACTTTCATGTCCAGAGCTGGATTTTGGGTGTTCTTGGACTCTATGAAAGAAAGCCTTTGAGTCTAGAGAATCATCCATATATAGCGTAATGCAATTTGGACTCATATTATGTCAGAAAATGATGAAAAAGCAGTGAGCTCAGCAGTCTTCAAATTCTTGTTCATATGAAGTCTCGTTTAAGATGACCAGCCTTTCTCATCCAGAACTCACGATTCGTGTGTTCTTATACTCTATGGAAAGCTCTTGGAGTCTAGAATCTGACCATATGCTTTTCAATGACAAGTCCTCATATCCTTGTTGAAAAATAGATTGTTACAACAAGTGTGCTAATTGTTGGTTGTGTGGATGTGAGGTTATTATGCTTTGAAGTGGCCATTGTAGCGAGGTTATAGGCTATCTTAGGTGCATGATATGCCATGAATTAGCCTAGGAAATGAGGTGTGTCATTACTTGCCCCTAGGTAGTGACTTGATGAAATGTTAACATGTGTTGTGTGATTGATTGAAATAAGCATTTCTTGATTAAAGGTGTCATGCTTGGATAATGATATAGTGTACTCAACATGTGGGTTTGTGATGTGTTTTTGTGGACATGGCTATTATAGCATGTGCGACTCGTTTATTAGGCGTTATGTGTGATGTAGCTGGGGATGATATGACATTGCCATGCAAGTAGTAGTCGGAATGATGTTGATGCATGCTTGTTTGATGTGTTGACATGAATGTGATAAATGTTGAGTATGGTATGTATGTTGCGTTTAGTGAATGTATAGACTTTTGTGTGCATTAGACATGAGTGTCCATAGTACACGGTGGAGTGTACGGTATAGGGTGTCCATGTAGAGGTCTTTATACATTTGGCATGACTTAGAGTGCAATGGCACAATTGCATTGCACTGGTGCACGGGGACATCGCATGGTGTGGGTGTGAGTGCATAGTCATTGTCATTCACCAGCCTTGGTGAATGGGTTATGGACTCATACTTTGGGCCCGAAGTCGATGGAGATCCACGGTTTTGCATGGTACGGGTTAAGGAAATGAAATGGCTCATTGCATTTCCACATGCATTAGGGCACAGAGCAGTAGGAGTGAGTGCATGAGGTGGTTTCTTGAGAATTGTTTGAGGAGTTGACAGCAATGTATTTATGGTGTGAGATTTATATACATGGAGGGTTGTCCACGCTATAATGTCGATCGTCGGAATATATTGATTGATATACATCGGAGGTTGTCCACAAAATAGATTATCGAAGTGTGTCTATTATTTATATCGGAGGGGTTGTCATATAATGTCAATCGTCGAATTATGCCTAATTGATATACATCGGAGGTTGTCTAAAATAGATTATCGGAGTTGTCCATTGGCTATATCGGAGGGTTGTCACGGGTAACGCTGTTTGGAAATGGTTTTCATTCATGGCAAAATGCATGTTTGAGGGTGTCGGTGAGGACTTGATACGTGGGGCATGATGAGTCGCGTTTCATTCATGACAAGTAGGATTCTGTGCTAGGATTGCATGTCCTAAGTTGGTGTGTGCTTGGTTGTTTGACTATTCATGTGCATTTAGGTGGGGAATAGCCAGCAGCAGGACTTATCTCTCTTGGGCGTGCTCCACCATCGTAAGTTGCTAAGGAGTCACGGGACATGTGTAGAGCGGGACGGTGCTCCTTAGAGGCTGGCTTATCATAGACCAGTAGGATTGGCCTTGATCCATGTTTTGTATATTATATTAGAGGTATGTTAGTTTTAATATAATGTTTTATATTAAGAGTGATGTAATAACTCTTGGTGAATTCGGTGATATAGATTGTATTTATATGGATAAATGGGCCCTACATGACCATTTTTACTCGTATGTGGACCCGGTGTAGTCGTTGTATAATATTGAGACAGGGTTGCCATGAATTTACGGGTTGTATTTTTAGATTAGGCTCCCAGTTACAAGAAATTCTGCTAGATTTTAGATAAATCCACGAGTCTGAAGGGGACTGATGGTGTGAATCGGGTTGCAGACATCCATGAAATCTTCAGCGAGTTGATGAGTTGTTGGGCTAGAGATTTGGTGTGTCCACGGCACGCCATAACATTATAATATCTTGTAAAATTTGAAATTGTAACTAGAATTGCAAGAGAGAGAATAGGAGATAATTATATAAATGAAAGTTTAGAATGAAATTATATTTTTGGTAATCTATACGAGGATAAAGATCACAAGTATATAGACATTATAGTTAATACATTCATTCACATGAATGAACTTGTTCATTCACATGTTCCACAACACTCCCCCTTAAATGATCATCAACCTTTAAGGGAATTATACAATGTTCTTAATTTGTTAGGATTGCCTCATTAAAAACATTGCCAGTAAAACCTAATGGAATAAAGAAATATTGGACAAAGGGTAAGTCGATTGCAGCAACATCGATCATGCTCCCTTGTATCGACATCCCAGGGTTGACACATTCCAATCTTATAACTTCTTGAATGTTGAAGTTAGTAATGACTTTGTAAATAGATATGCTAAATTAACGGCGTATTTGTTGGACATCAATTTCACAAACTCTTACGGAGCTCATGTGTATAAAAGAATTTTGATGAAATGTGTATCTCCTTGATATAACCCTCTTTGATTTAATGTAATGCACTTGTTGCATTATCTTCAAAATAAGGTTGTTGGGTTATGTGGCTAGCCACGTCAGATAGTCCAGTTAATAACCATCGACTGCGAATTCTATAGTTCGGTGACCAGATACTATCTTGTTGTGTCCGTTATTGGGATTCGTATTTTTAAATCGAATGAAGTCTCTTTTGTTAGAGTCACCTGACACCTGGCCTGTATAACAATATAATCATAACCCGTCGAGGTCTCGTGAGTAGTATTGACCCCATGGGGTCCGTCATCCATATCGATAGACATCCCTTTATCGAGGACCTATTCATTTCCACATTTTAAATCTAAAATGTAAAATAAGCAGCAATTAGTCATAAGGTTCGATCACGACCCTCTTACAAATTTACATACTCGACTATTTGCTCTGATAGTCCCAATAATTTAATTACAAATTTTTTTTTACTTAAATACTTTTATAAGTATTGTCAAGGCCCATGTTGGCTTTCTTGATCATGGCCTCGTCGGAGGCGCGGGTACTCCTGGCCACCCCATGTACTGAAAAGGCGTCCCACTGACGGGGTGGCGATGGTTAGTAGAAAATTCACTCTGAGGGCTACTCCTGCCCCTAAATGCACATGAAATACTTCCTTCAAACATCGGCAAGTATTCCATATAAATAATGCAATCATATAAAATGTTACATGTCATGCATGAGATGAGACTCCTCATACTTGACAATCCGGCCCGACTCTCGCACATAGCGCCAAGTGTGAAAAAAGCGATCATTGGTGTTTCACGATGACTTAAACCATTAACTGACCCTCTGAATTTAAATTTATCAAATCGTGTGTTTTATTTGGGTTGCGAATTTCAGGGGTCTCACTGCGAGCTTATGGCGTTTTCGACCTTTCTGAACTTTCATCTACGGATACATATGTCGGCAGTAAAATTTGGGTCTTTCACCCCAGGGGGGAGGATCTATCCCATCTTGCTTCACCCAGACATACGAATTTATTATTATTATTTTTATACAGTGAGTCACCGATTTTGGACGTTGTCCCATTTTAAGGCTCACCACTCATTCACAGAATGGTTAATAGGTACCATGCCCACACAGGCTCCCCGCGATGTGGTAGGTGCATATGAAATGCAATCATGTCATTTCATGCTATGTCATGCCACATGCATAATAAAATTACATCACGACATTTATAAATCTCGGATAATTATATTTCTTACATATAATTTCCATTTTATCCATAATTTTCATGTTAATACGTCAAAAGCAGTATATATTAACATGATTTTTTACACACAACTTATCATATTTATTTATTTTTCAACGCAATAACACACAAAATGGCCCCGAATCTCGGACCCAGCCAAGCTGGGCCTCTCTTTGTCCCTTCACGGTTCGTCATCGAATTATTGTGATACCAAAACACACCATAAAACCCGAAGACATCAGTCCCGGGATCAAAACCAAACCTCAACACAGTTTGAGACTGCCCGAAAATAGTCCCGAAAATTAAGCCTAGACTATTCGAAACAGTCTCCAAAATTCCTAAAAATTCCTACACTCAGTCCCAAAATTTTGGAACTGAAATTTACGGTTTCTCACAGCCTCTAAGAAAACTCCAAGCCATTAAATAGCCTTTAGGTTAAAAATAACACGAGTAGGAAAATTCCCCACCTCGTAGGTTTGTGAAACTCAGTTTTGGTACCACGTGTAACTGCGTGGTGGGTCGACTTTGCCTTTTTTTATTTTATTTTCTTTTCTTTATTATTATTATTTTTATTGTTTTATCTTTCCCATTATTTCTTCCACTTGACACTTGGCTCGATGTGTAGACCATTCCTCTGAGGTGCACCATGTCGTGTCATGTGTCATCGACACAGATGCCTCGAGAAAAGCGTGAAATTAGGTGTCTCGGAATTCGATAGTCGACATGTTAAATGATTTCGCGAGGCAATTCAAACGGTGAAGTCCTTTAGTCGTAGAGGATCTAGAAAATTTAATTTAGTAGAATGATTTGTTTGCACTTTTTTAGAAAGGTGAATTTTCCTGGGTTCCGCTTCCCCATACTTAATTTCGTGCGAAATTGGACATCTGTAGCCTTGTAACGCATCATATCTGATAGTTATTTTAGTTCAATGTTAGACTTCAATGTGGAGTGGCAGCACCTTCATCTCGAATGGGAAGGATGGGTGGCGCGTGTGTCCTCGCGTTCCCCGAAGGTTGCCTTCTCCGCTCCCGCCGATGTTGTCCTGACACCTTCCTGCTACGGTCTTTGCGTCGCAAAACCTGATCCGGAACTACCCATGATGCTCGCTGGATCCGCCTCGAGATGTCCCATTATCATGGTGTCTCTCTCGATCCCGCTACGCAAATTTGGACACAGGTATATACGGGTGAGACGTGGAACACCTCATGGACACCTAACTGGTGGTAGCGTCGTAGATGTGGCCCAGTGCCCTCTCGAGGTATCTCAAGATACATATCCTAGATTAGCTTCAACGCTAAGACACGACCACTCCTGCGTAGGCATCACCTTGAGAAGGCGTGATCTTTCGAACTACAGAGGTCGGCTGGCCGTCTGATAGCATAGCTCTTCTTGACTTTGAGTCGTAGAGCGCCACGTATCAAACCCACCTTCTCAGAGGTGTCTGTCGGTCCGGACCCATTGATGGAACTCTCTCCCACCTGGCTTGACAAATTGGGGATCGATGGCCTCTCGTATAAAGCCTCATAGGGTGCCATGCACGCTTGATGCGCGTGTGTAGGAAAATTCCACTTGGGGTAGGTGCATCCCGGCTACCATCGCCCAGTGCAGCGACATGTCATCTAAAACTTGTATGGTCCTCAGGCCGACCCGGTACAATGCACGGATAAAGCAGCGGTGCTCGCCGTCAAGCTGTGTCCTATAACCTTTTTGAAATTCTACCAAAAAAGTATGTAGTAATCTGGGCTCCTGTCGATACGATAGAGGCAGAGCACTCCATTAATAGGAACAATCTCACAAATATACAATCGGCGGAATTCCTCCAATGTGAAGGTCATCATACCTTGAGAAAAGTGTCTTGGAGCTTAGTGGCGGGTCCTTTATAACCTCTGACATCATGCCTCCACTATATCAAAGTGGCAGAGTGGTCACAAAATCCATCATGACATGCTCCCTTCCACTTCCTTTCTCTCCAGAATTTTGGAGTAGCCACTCTTGTGCCCGGTGCTCGTCTTTTGCCTAGCGACCACATGAGACACCGTTGAACAAAATCCCCAACGTGTTGCTTCTTTCCGCTCTAGTACTACTGGTAATGAAGATCACGGTATATCTTCGTGCCACTTGGATGCATAACAAATCGAGAGCAGTGGAACTCCCGGAGGATCTCCTCTCTTAGATCGGTTAGTTGGGGAACCACGACCCATCCCCAATAACGAAGACTACCATTTGTGTTGATGGCGGCCAATTCACCGTGCACGCATGCGGGTCCTGATGGATACTTATCTCACCGATCACGCATAGGACTTAATTACTCACGCCGATAGGGATGGCATAGCCACAGGCTCCTGCGCTCCACGAGCTTGATCACTGTAATGTAGTCTAAATTGTCCCACAGTCTCGAGCATTTGCCACTCTCGAAGCCCCACTGCCTTGATGCTCGTGACTTGGCAGGTGCATCAACCACTACATTTGCCTTACCGGGATAGTGTCTGAAGTCATAGTCCTCGGTCTCCATCATCTGCGTTGCCTCATGTTGAGGTCTTGTTGTGTGAAAATATACCTCACACTCTTGTGGTCTGAAAATACCTTAAACTGCTCACCATACAGATAGTGGCGCCAAATCTTTAAGGCAAATACTATGGTCGCCAACTCCAGATCATGTGTAGGGTAATTTTGCTCATGATTTTTTTTAGCTGTCTAGAACCATAAGCTACAACCCTCCCGGACTGCATCATCGTACACCGTGTACCTCTGTCCCTATTCAGGAATATCGAATAAGAGGCTGTAGTAAACTCGTCTTTAATTCTGAATGCCTTCTTACCTGAGTCATTCCACTCGAATTTTGACCTCTTTCCTAGTAAACAAAATCGGAGCGCTCAAAGGTGAAGTGTTCAGTCTAATAAAACCCTTGTCCAACAATTCTTGCAATTAGACCTTGAGTTCCTATGACTGCCGTTGCCATCCTATGAGGAGTCATAGAAATGACGACGTACCGGGGTGTAACTTCGATAGCGAAAGTCCACATCCATATCACGGAGGTAAGCTGAGCTCATGGGAAAGACATCCTCCTTTTCGTAAACCACTTTCGAGGTAGACTGGAATCCGTCTCCTCATCCTGCAGGGTAGGCATGACTATCAAGCATCCACTCCATCTAGAGTCATGCACGGTCTAAGGTAAAGCATCATGCTTCTCCCCCTGAAAAGTCACACGACTCACAGGTGTGTGACGATAATAATCCTCCCTCTTATCACAATCAATGATGACTCGTTGTGCCATCAACCAATCCATGCGAATGACATGAAAATATGATATGTCATTACTAGAAGGTCCTTTGTGGCGGAATCCACACGAGATCCCTAACTCCTGATCGAGCATATCGATCGACCTCGCCTGATTCGTATGGGAGAATTCACATCTGCTTGACTTTTCGAGTTTAACCTACAAGCCCAACTTTTCTCACATTATGCATCGATAAACATGAATCTGATGCACGAATTTAAACAACACTCTTATCGAGAGGTGTGAAGTCAGCGTGCCACAGTATATCGGTGATCAAGCTCGTCTGCGGTACCCCTGGCGTAGACACGCCCTAGGTCCACGTGCGACTGGAAGTATTGGCCTCGACCTCGATATACTGGCTATCTTGTGTAGCGAAGGGCGTCTTGGCTCTGAGACTAATGCGGTCCCTCACAGCATGCCGGGTGAAGGAATAAAGCGTGTCCGTCTGTCCCATAATAGTGGGGCTGCGTTGTCCTTAATTCCGAGATCCACCGCCTCATGGGATAATCCCGTCTTATGTGCCCAGGCTGATGGCAATGGTAGCATGTCGTTTGCCCCATCTAGCTAGAAGCCACGACTCGACCTTGGCCACGATAAGCGATGGCCTGAGTCCACTGAAATCGTCACAGTAGAAATCTTTGCTTCTTCTGAAATTTAGAAGATTGATTATACTTCCTCTTAGCATTAGCGCCTGTATCCTTTATGACTAGTCGGAAACAATGACCCGCCACCATCAGGTCTCCTCCTCCCTTGAGGGCCGGAGGATCATATGCCTCGAACCTCTGGAGTTGCCATTTATGGATCCCCGGTTGCACCAGCTTATGCGATGGGTGGCGCAGGCCGCACTTGCTACATAAGGGTAGCGATCATGGCAAACAACCTCTATGGAGGTTGTAGTCAATAGGTGGTCGTGGGTTATTACTTAGCCCACCATCCGGGCGATCAACTCTCGCTAGCCATCTGCACGTGTCGGATAAAGAATAGAGTTCTCAAATTTCTATCTTAGTCACAACTAGTAGTGCCACGTACTGACCCGGTAATAGACTTTAACATCATGAACTACATAGTTCGTCCCTTTTTCCTTAGTGGTGCATAATGCCAAACACTAATAAACATTAGTTCCTGAACTGTCATGTTCATTTTGTTTTCTGAACCCCTAATGTTATGTTTTCTAACCTAATTTCCTTATCACGATCTACCATGTATATTATTACGTGCAAATCACCACACATATCCGTAGCGTAAGCCTGAAAACCACATGACCTGCAATGATGCATGGTCACAGACCCAGGTATTCGTATACCTATATGTATTTACCAATTTGTGCTTATTTTAGGAATTACTTGTGGATACCCATATTCAAGCTCCCTAGGTAATTGTTTACCTAAGCTCGATCTGGTTGTGACACCACCCCCAAATGCGGGGTCCAGGTGACAACTTAGGTCGACACGAGTCCTATGGATTTAGGTGATCAGATACCACATTGTTGTGTCCCATTTATCAGGATTCATTTTTTTTTTTAAATCGAAGCGAGTTCCTTTTTCGGGGAGCTCTACCCGACATCGACCTATGCCAACAATATAATCATAACCCGTAGGGTCTCGCGAAGTAGTATTTACCCGTAGAGACCGATACGTCGCTATCTGATATGCATGTCGTGAGACAATTTGGGTCTCCACCCAGGGGATCCAACCCCATCTTGCTTCCCACCTGAGAAACACACAAAATTGTATTATTTATTATTTTATACAAGCTGCGAGTCTCGATTTTGGACGTTGTCCGTTTAGGAAGCTCACCCGGCTCATTCACTGAATGGTGAATAGTACCATGCACCTGCGACTCGGCGCGATGTGGTGGTGCATATGAAATCTAATCATGCCATTTATGCTTTGTCATGCCACATGCATTATAAAATTTACATGCAACATTTATAAATCTCGGATAATTATATTTCTTACATAATTTCCATTATCTAATTCCATGTTAATATGTCAAGTAGTATATATTAACATGATTTTCTGACATCATGTTATTTATTTTCCAACAATAACACAAAATGGCTAAATCCTCGGACCCACATAAAAGGGGCACCTCTTGGTTCTTTCCACGGTTCATCAGAATGCTGTGATACCAAAACACACACAAAACTTAGAAGACATCGTCTAGGGATCAAAACAAACCTGACCTGATCGAGGCTACTTAGAAAATAGTCCTAAAAATTAAGCCCGGATTGTCCGAAATAGTTTCAAAAATTCCTAAAAATTCCTACACTTAGTCCCAAAATTTTGGGATTGAAATTTACAGCCTCTCACGGCCTCTAGGAAAACCCCAAGCCATTAAATGGCCTTTAGGCTAGAAATAACACAAGCAGGAAAATTCCCTAACTCGTGGAGTTTGATGAAACTCAATTTTGAAACACTCACGCGTAGATTACGTCATTAGATCAGCTTTACTGTGGCGGCCCCATTTCTAGGGGACCGTTGACCCGCGAATCAACTGCGAAAAACACAATGTGTCTCATATCATGAGACCCATTACATGATAAATGTCACATTGGCTACCATGACATACTCACGAAATATATCCAAGCATATTCTGATAGTTTCAAGAGTTGTTACATCCTTTCTTAATACAAACATGTTCAATTGTAATATTTACATACATGTTTTTACAAAAACGTAATCAAAGCCACATATCGGCTTTCTTCTACCAGCGGCCTCTAATGGCGTTGTCTTCCCATTGTTCTATGTGCCCGGTGGTTGAATTCCCACACATGGGTTTACTCCACCTCCCTAAGTGCACATGTAATGACAACCCAGACACATTCAAGCGAATGCATGATCCTACTTGAATGTCTACATGCTAATTCAGTCTCAGTCCTCCCTTGAGCTCCCTCACACATGCTTATTCCATGTATGAAAATTGTCTTCAAACAAAATATTTGTTTTAATTATGGGCAATCCTCTGATATAAATACATTGGACAATCCTCCAAGGTGAATTTGTTGGGTAACTAGAAGCATGATTCATAGGGCCTCTCACGTGAATTATTTGGACAATTTCCCAACACAATTCTTAGGACAATTTTAGTTAATTCTATTTTTATAGACACAAAGGAATTCATTGTTTGGACCTTAGATTTTATTGTCATGCACTCACCTCTTATTCTAAGTGCCAGATTGCATATGAAATGTAATATCACGGGTCCCATACAACACATGTTAATATATCAAGATGCATATATTAACCATAACCTGACAACATGTTATCCTTTCCGACGATAATATCAAAATTGTCTCCACATGGAGCGATAAGCAAATGCATGGTACGATGCATTTATTTTATGTCACATGAATATTTATAAACTACATGCAACATAAACAATTCACGGATGGTTATACCTCCTACACACAATTTGCATGTTATTCAATTATCAAGCAACAACACTACAATTAAGCACCAGACCATTTCGGTCAGAGCGATCTGTGTCGAAAATGGGTCGAAGAATTTCGACATTCGAGTCGAGTTTTGGGATGACTAACAACTCACGGCCTCCTTACCATCGAACCATTTTAAATGGCTATTAAGTCGAAAATAAACAAAGTAGGAAAAGACCTCTACCTCCCGGAGTTGTCGAAACTACACGGCTGAGTATCAGCGTAGCTGCTGCAGGTGGGAGCTTGACTTTGTCTGGCTCGCCCGGGTTAAACGGTTTGATGTGGGAAATCTAGAAGTTAGACACTCTCTCTTAAAACCTTCTCTTTTCTTTCCCTCTCTTTTTCCTTCTCCCAAAATCCAGGTTGGGAGAGCTTGGGTCAAGAGGACTTGTCCTCTCATGCCACATGTCAAGCCATCATTGGTTTGCTTGGATTTCCTTATTCACTTATCCCTCTACTTTGAGATTTATCTCCAATGGCATCATGCCATGTGTCCACCCATGACCCACACTTGAGCTCATGTTTGACTAACTCTGCACATGACACATGGCACCTCTTGAGCCCTCGGCTTGTGCAAGTGTCCCTATACCCTCGTTGCCTCAGCGTGAAATTTCGATTGTCTCGAATTGACGAAATTCAATGTGGTAGCTAGATTTTTGCAAGGCGATTCCAACGGTGAAGTCCGTTTAAATATCAGAGATCTAGAAAAAATTCAGATTTTGACAAATTACCATTTACCATTTTTCAGAAAATTAGAATTTTCTCGGGTTTTACATTGCCTTTTTTTATTATTATTTTCTTTTCCTTATTTTTTTTTTTCTTTTTATCTTTCCCATTATTTCTTCCACTTGACACTTGGCTCAATGTGAGCCATTCTCACAAGCGCACCACATGTCATGCCATGTGTCACCAAACACCACATGTCTCGGCATTGAAATTCGTCTCGGAATCAGAAGCGAAATTTGATAGGATAGCAAGATTCAACGGTGAAGTCCTTTAAATCATCAGAGATACAGAAATTTCAATTTTCAGCCGATAATACCGTTTACCATTTTTTAGAAAAATTGAATTTTCGGGTTTCTGAGTTATCTTTGACAAATGAGTCCATGATTCTAGAATATGGTGGATCATAAACCATATTCATTCACGACTTGCCTCGTGAATAGCAAGAATCTCTGAATGATTTGATGATGTGACGACCATTGTCTGTTTGATAGATTTCCATGGGATGGGAGTTCCATTGTAATTAAAAACATACCCGCTTTGTGATCTGACTTTATGTGGATCACGAAAGATATCCTACATGCATATCTTTAGTAGTTTTGTTTGGACTCATTTGGGTAAAATAGTCTCATATCCGGTGATTCTGCTTGAAGATACCGCAATATTTCAATGTTTTCTGGTTGGAGTAGAATTGTACCTGACTAATAAATTAACAGAAAAGGCAATATCTTGACAAGTATAATTAGCAAAGGTACATAAGTGCATCGATAGCACTAAGATATGGTGCCAGACCAAATAGATTCCTCCCGCAATTTTCCACAAGGGCCGAAATGAGTTATTTTTCACATCAAGTGATTGAGCAATCATAAGGGTAGCTTAATGGATGTGTTTTATCATTATTAGCGGCAGATTTCTTAATATGTTGATTGATGAACCAACACACAATTTGGAAAATGCTCGATCTGCAGGGTGAGACAAAATTTTGTTTCTTCAAGATCTTTCATTTCAAATTCTTTTTTCAAATATTTTGTTGTTTTTGTCAACTTTTCAGGAGTCCCAACAAGATTTAAATCATCGCTTATAAACAACGATAATTCTGAATCCACTTTATGATTTCTTAATGAAAACGCATGGACATATAGGGTTATTTACATACCCCTCTTTTAGTAAATATTTACTAAGGCGATTGTACCACATGCGCCCGAGTTGTTTTAATCCATACAAAGATCGTTGTAGCTTAATTTAGTACATGCTACGAGGTTTTGTACTAAACCTTTAGGCGGTTAAATCATAAAGAGTTTTCATGTGTATATCGATGTTTATGGATCCGTATAAATGGCGGTGATAGCATCTGTGAGGCCAGCGTATCTAGTCGTTTAGATGCGCTAAACATCAGCGAATGAATCGTCCGTAGCAGGCCCGAATGTTTCCTCGTAGTCGATGCTAGGTCTTTGTGAGAAACCTTAGGCGCTTTATATCTTATGATATTATTATTTTCATTGCGGTTTCATATAAATATTCATTTGTATCCAACAGGATTTTCACTTGCAAGCGTGCGGACTGAGGTCGAGCAACTACGTTTATTAACGAATGCAATTCTACCTGCATAGCCTCTTTCCATTTTGACCAATCATTTATTTGGTTACATTAATCCACGTTTTGTGGTTCGGGATAATCATCATCATTTTGTATGATGTCTAAAGCTACTTGTAAAGCAAAAATATTATCCACAACAAAATTAGTTCGATCCCATTTTTCTCTTTTGTGCACAACTTGTGAAATCCGTGGTACAGAGTACCTTTGCCTCTTTGGAGATTTTTGTTCGATTTTATATACAAGAGTTTGTTGTTCAATATGTGCATCTAGGGACTCGTTATTCATCATGTTCCTCTGAGGGACATTTGCTTTACTTTTGTTTTCATCTTAAGAGGATTTAGGTCTTTTGCCCGATTGAGGTCTCAGCTTTTTTCAAGCATGTTTAGATTCCATTTGCATTTGTCATTTAGGGGCCCTCGACCAGTGTTTGGAGCATTCACATACGGGATGACGAGCTTTGTCACTCTTTGCATCAACGAATGAATCGATAATTGATTTGCGAGATTTTGTAAATGGGTATCCTTTGAACACTCGAGTTCACATTGATTTATACGAGGATCAAATGGAGAAAATGTGGATGCAGTTAAAGTAATATCTCGTCATTCTTCACAAGTTCGACTTTGCTCCCCCCTAATGGTGGGAATACGGTTTCATTAAATAACCCGATCTGCATATACGCTCTAAAAACATCTCATGTTAAAGGTTTAAATATCTTATGATAGACGGCGAATCAAAAATCTACATAAATCCCAATTACATGTTGTGGACTAGCATTTGATACGTTGTGGGGGTGCCAATTAGTACATGTTGCCTGACAGCTAAATAAGTGATAAATATTTGGTTGTTTACCGGTATAAGTTGTGAAGGAGTACTCATGGTGAATGTTGGTCTAATTCTTATTAGGCGATCGCGGCGATACATAAAAGCATCATCCCCCGAGTAGATCTTCTAAATTTACGATTATTTCATCGTGACAGTCGCTGTGTTGACCGTTGATCAATGACTCATTAAACCATTTTGGTTATGAGACATAGGCAACACTTCGATGCTCAATATTTATCTGATTAATGATTGATAGTCATTGGGAGTTTGTGAAATAAATTCACTAAAATTATCGTCTTATTGTCTTGATTGAATGTCGAAATTGTGCTCTTAATTTGATTAATTTGTGCGAGGAGCCCAACAAAGACAACATTTATTGTGGAAAGAACCAGACATGCAACCATCTAGTCCGGGCATCTATTAGGACCATAAAATAGCGAAAGGTCCACATGGTGGATTAGAATAAGTCCACATATGTCCCGTGTATTTTTATAAAAAGGCGGTGATTGAGACATGATTTTATTAAATGATGGGTTTGATAACACCTTGTGAACGAGGATCACAAAAAATTCATTGGAATGAAAGAATCTTACGAGGATTTATTTTAATGGATGCCCATGTGATTGTTCTATTATTAATATCATTGACAATCAGGGGTGACCTGGCACGTTATCTTTAAAAGTAAAAATCTTTGGGTCATTATAGCATATGATAATTGACTTTATAGTTGTATGATACAGCTGAAAGGAAAATCTTTAAGGAGCTTTTTACATAGCAATATTTTTCTCATAAGTATAAAGGTAATATATAAACATTTTTTTATTACCTTCGTTCATTGTTTTCAATATGATATCAATTTTCTGGATATATTTAAAAACTAAGCAAATTTATTATTGATTTTCAGATATAATGCATCATTAATATGAAATAGAGCTCCATTTGGTGGCATTATATTTGCTATTTCGAGTATTCAATTTAATGCAGTGTATCGAGATGTTACTTACTTGACATTTGTTCTTTATTAAATTTAAAAAATATGTTTTTTCTTGAAGGATTGTATACGTGATTACGCAGTCAACACGACATATATCACCGTCATTCATTTTTTATGGAGTAGATTCATGTTGATAACGTGTTGTAAAATAGTTCTGAGAATTGTAGCTTCTAGAAGATTATAAAGAAGAGAGAATTATAAGAAATGAAAGTTTAGAAAAAGTAAAGTGTATTTATTATGGTAATCTATATAAGAGATAAAAAATCAGATTATATAAGCATTTTAGTTGCCTATTCATTCGTAATATAAATAAATATCATTAGCCATACCCCCATTTGTATATATACGTGGTGTCGCTTTCCTCTCTGAAGTGTAGAATATCCTTTTTATTTTTGCGTCAGCTTCATTAGAGTATCTAGTTTTTCCTTTCCTTTCTTTCTCTGTATCGAAGCTTTCTTGATCGCTCTCTTGCCACTATGACCATCACCACCTTGATCGGGTAAATTGATTTTGATCCACTTGATTTTGATGCGTAATTCATGGAGTGCAGTAGCCCACATTTTCATCGAATATTATTGTCGATTTATATCTGTCTCTATCATTATCTTACGATTTGAGGATTTTTACGGCTGTCAAGATGCATGTTCTTTTTATTTTTTGGGTGCTTTTCGACTTTGATCTCTCGGGAGGAAGGCGGTTTCTTATTTTTCTTTGGCGTAGAAACCTAGCCACAACTCCGAGGTTTACTCTACGCCAGGGTTTATCTGTTCCGGGATCACATACAAAATGGTACGGGAGATTCAAACTCAGCGCTCCTCCTGGTTTGTTCGTCTTCTCCTCTCTGTTTTTAGGGTTTCAATTTTTTTTTGTTCTCTTTGAAGTTAGTATTTTTAGATTTATTTTAGGGCACTTGTTTTGTTCTAGTTGAGTTTGTCTCTTAAATTTGTAGGATTTCTTTGTCTTTGTTATTTTAGATTATTTCTTTGTTGAAGAAAGGCCTTCAAGGATCCTATAGCTACTTGATAATGGTTTGCCTTAGGGTTTAGTGTTTTGATCATGTCCATGTAAAGTTTCTTGTGTGCCTGTCCTTTTTCCCCTCACCCCTTGTTTGGTTGGTAGAAAATAAATGAAATGAAGGTGGTATGGTTTCATTATTGGTCTTGAGTCGATAGGGGCTTCTGGTCATCATTTTCTCACATTTTAAATTAATTTAATATTCTTATTTACTTCTTTAATTTTAAAGTTCTTATTTATTCTTCTGTTTTACTCCGTGGAGTAATGTTTTAATGCAAAGTGTGTGGATCGGATAACCGATCTGGAATATGATTTAAATTACCTTGATTTTTTTATATTCTGACTTTTGTTTTTTTCTTGCTTTGTGGCCAGGAGCATATGGTGAATCTCTGTGTTTCTATTTATTTATTTATTTTTACTTTTGGATTTTCTTGTTATCTTTAATCTTTAAGGCAAATGGGTTTTTTTCTCTGAAGTGACGGACGTGTTTGGGACAGTAAACCCTTGTCTCAAATTTGGGTCAAACTAAACCCGCCCTGTCCCGGGTTTGGGTTAAACTAAACCCGAGCTAGAAATGAAGAGCCATCAAAGTGAAAGAATTGAAATAGGAGGCGGTAGCTGAATAAGCTTATCGGGTTTGGGACAACTGAAAGCCCACCCTAGTCATGGTTTGGGACAACTTAGAACCTGATTAGAGAATTTAGAACATGTAAATTTTAAAAATTTCAATTATGTTTTGACTAATTTATATTTTTTTGTGAAGCTAAACTTGAGAAAATCATTTTCATGAATATTGATCTTATTTCCTTAGTATTGTCGAGAAGACCAAAAGTTATTCTGATAGTATGTGACCATATTTGGTATTGTAATTGAAATTAAATAATACATTCTTTCTACATTTTTTGTTTAGGTTTGCTTCTTCTGAGTGAGACATGATGGCATAGTGGGTCAGAAAATTTAAGCAGATGGAAGCGAATAGGTTTTCATTTTGGAGTAAATACATCCAGGTGTGAGCCGATAGCTCAATCGGTCGGCCCGGGCTGCGCCCACGATAGACCAGACGAGAGAAAAAAAGTTGTCCTCGTTATAGGGTTTGCGGAGGCGAGCAGTGTTGATCATCCTGATCATTCTTTCTCAGGCTTCTGCGTTGTTGGATCCTACGGAGTCTCGGGTACCTTTCGATCTTTGTTCTCACTTGATTTATCGGTTTCGGATTAGATTTAATCGGTTGATCATGAGAAAATAGTGAGAATAGGAAAGAAAATTTGAATCGTAGAATTTTCTGATCTAGATATTGAAATGCATGAATCTACATTTAATTAATCACGAGGTTTTATTTTTAATTTAATTAATTTTTTTTGGTTTGTTCTGGATTTTTGGCGGCAAGGAAAGTGATCTACGGTTGATGGAGTCATCAACATGGGGTTTCTTTTATTTTTGCTTCATGATGCTTGGCAATGGCTGGTTTATAGCACTAATTTTCTTTTAGGGTTAGCTGTCAATGCTATTTAGAGTTATTATTTGTTATAAAGTAGATTTTAAAGCGGTTTGGTGGTGATTTTAGGAATTGTTTAGCCTTAGAAGTGTTCCATGAAATTCTGAGACATTTCCTAAAATTTGAAACCTTTTAAAAACTTGAAAATTTATTTCTCCTTTACTTGTTTCTCTGCTCCTCACAGGGTTTCTCTCGTTTATCTCTATGGAGTTCTGCGAAAACATCTTGTTTCTCTCTCTTTAGGGTTTCTCTCATTTCTCTCCTCTAGGTTACCTCATTTGTCTCCTCTAGGGTTTCTCTCAAAACATCTTATTTCTCTCTTCTAGGGTTTATACAATCGGGATCTATACAAATGGTACCCAAGATTCCAACTCAGACGCTCCTCTCGGGTTTATTCTTCTTCCTCTACGTTTTTAGGGTTTTCAATATTTTTTTGGTCCTCTTCCAAAGTTGGTATTTTTAGGGTACTTGTTTTGTTCTAGTTGAGTTTGTTTGTTAAATTTGTGGGATTTCTTTGTGTTGTTATTTTTAGATTATTTCTTTGTTGAAGAAAGGCATTTCGAGATCTATCTTTGCTGATAATGGTTTGTGGGGTTTTTTGGCGTTTTGATCAGCGAAGTTCCATGTAAGTTTTCGATCGATGTGGGAGAGCTCTTGCCAATCGAGCGAAAGGCTAGGATGCTCTGGGATCTTTTTTTGTTGATAGTTGGAACAAGTTGGGTTTTTCCGGTGGGTAAAAAACATAAAAGCATTTGATGGGTAAGCGAAACATTTGGTTGGCAGTCTGGTATGTTTATTACGGAATTTGTGCGAAGGTCTTTCGGTGGAGTAAGCGTAAACATTTGGTTGGCGAATCCGTTGTGTTTATTACGGGCGTGTGGCGGGATAGGCACGAGAATGGTGTTTGAAAATAAGGCTACCTCGGATCGGAGGGCGAAGTTATCTTTTGAAGCGATTTATGGTGCGTGGAAGCGATATACATAGTGTTGATAACATGAATTCATTGGTGGATTTTTTGGCCTGGTTGGGGTGTAGGTAGTTTGTTTTGTTTCAGTTATTTTGTCTGGGTTGGTAGTCCTTTGTCTAGTGGTTTTTCCCTCAGCTTCTTTTGTTCACCTTTTGGTTCCCTTTTGTATACTTCGAGTGTACTTCTTGAAACCTTTTGGTTCTTCATTTTCAATATATTTGCTTTTTATCGATAAAAAAAAAATTTCCATGTAAGCTTTCCTTTATGTGCCTATCCTTTTTCCCCTCACCTTGTTTGGTGTGAGAAATGAAATGAAATGAAAGGTGGTGTGGATTGCATTATGAAGTCTTCTCGTGAAATTTACCAGATTCATCATTTTCTTATTTTTAATTAATTTAATATTCTTATCTACTTCTCTAATTTTAAAGTTCTTATTTCTTCTTATTTTACTTTCAGGTAGATAATGTTTTAAATATTCATTTTGTTTTTATGTTATAGTTCTATTTTGAGTCTTATTTCTCCTTGATTTTTATGTTACGACTTTTTTGTTTTTTAGCATATGAGGAATTGAAAATCTCTGTGTTCTATTTATTTATTTATTTTTACTTTTGGATTTTCTTGTTATGCTAATCTTTAAGACAATGGGTTTCTCAGGAAACTTGAAATAGGACGTGTTTGAGACCGACTAAACATCAATCACCGATTTGAGTCAAGCTAACTGCCTTGTCGAGGGTTTAGGTCGAACTAAACCAAGCTAGAATCGAGAGCAGCCCATCAAACTGAAATAATTGAGAAATAGGAGGAGGCTAGAATGGCTTCCTGGGGTTACAGGACAACTGAAGCCTTCTGCAGCAACGGTTTCAGGACAACCTAGAGACACACGGATTAGAGAATTTAAGAACATGTAAATTTTAAGAACTTTTCGATCATGTTTGACTTTTCCTATTTTCTATGTGAAACTAAACTTGAAAATCATTTTAAGCAAGTATTAGTCTTATGTTCTTAGTATTTGTGGAAAGTAGAAAGTTATTCTGATTGATAGTATGTGACCAGATTTGGTATTGTAATTGAAATTAAATGTCCATTCTCTCTTTTTTTTTTTTTTAAATTTAGGTTTGCTTCTTACAAGTGAGACATGATGGCATGAGTGGAGTCGGAAAAAAAAGGTATAGGAATAATTTATGTGTTTTTACTATATCTAGTGGAATAAGGCTTTACAAATTTATATAATGATTTTAATTGTAAAATTGTGACATTATGTTCAATATTAGTGATCTCGATATGCAAAATTTGACAAATATGAATCTACTCAAAATGTGTTTGATTTGTTATTTTTCTTGTCTTTAAGAGGGTAATTTGTTTGGTATCATCATATTCTATCCTTAGTTCTTGGTTCTTAGATAGCTTATTTAAATGGTGCTAGTTTATTTTATAAGCTCTTTTGTGGCGAAAACCCTTTTTACAAGGGCATAGTGAAGAAGCCTAATTAGAAATCCTCATGCCAGGAATTTGAGAAATAAGTGATTTTATTTCTCATAGTAGAAAAGGTATTATTGGTAAAGTTACTTAAACTATTGAATAAGTGAAAGCTTTATTTTACTTGCTTGTTTTGGCAGTGTTGGTTGTTAATTGATGATTGGAAATCATAATAAAAGAAATGACCTGCGGTAAGAAACTTTTGTAATAAATTTATTTTGATAAGCAACTTGTGAACTTAAATTAAGTTATTAATGCTTGTCTTTGTTGTTTATGCTTAAGTGTAAGATTATATATTGTATTTTGGTAGAGATGCTTTTTGATATATATAGCCTACAAAGATGTTCAACATCTTGATTTCTCTCTTCCAATGCCTTTTTAAACAACGACACTACATCTTTCACGGTATTTTGGCCTTCAAGAAAACTAGACATTGGCGAGCAACCTGCACCACAAATAATTGTTGAATGCTTGGCATTATCATTCAACCTCCTAGCCATAACTTGGGGATGCCCAACATTCGTGTACCACCATCACCAAAAAAGTTCTTTATATGCTTAATGTTAGTATATAATGCCCAACCTTTCAAATGCAGGCAATAGCAACCTAAATCACAAATAAGTTGTGAGACCCCAGAAAATTCCAATTTTCTAAAAAAGGGCAAAATCGTAATTTCGCAAAACCGAAGCTTGCATCTCGATGATCTAAACGGACTTCACCGTTGGAATCGCCTTTAAATCTAGTTGTCATGTTCGACCGAGACGCCTAATTTGCATGTTTTTTCGAGTAAACGAAGCCGGCTTCAAGGGACACTTGGCATTTTTTTGAGTGCACCAATGTGGTGCCACATGTCAAGTCTACCCGCCAAGTTGAGCTCAAGGTGGGACCCACGTTGACACATGACATGATGTCATTGGATAGAAAAGTCAAACTAATGGGAAGAAGGGCATAATTGTAATTTTGGAAATTTTAAATGAGGAAAATACAAAATAATGCATAGTGGCTGGCTCCACCTTAAGAGCATCTCAAAAGAAAATGTGAGGGGCTGGACATTTCTACAGCCAGGGCTTAGGTTCTTAGTTTAGAGAGAAGGACCTCCTCTCTCTAAGATCTCAGGCGATCGGACCATCGGATTTCTTCGGGCCGAGAAGGAAAGCTGTTCTGCGTTGCTCTTGGAGGCTCCCTCGCTCTCGGGACTGGACACACGAGCCATTTCCGTAATTTGTTTTTATTTTATTTATTCCGCTTTTAACCATTATGTGGACTCCGCCTTTGCCGGGCTCTCTTCACTCGCTCCGCTTTCTTACCAATTGAGTTAGGTCTTATTAGTCAGAAAATACCTTCACTTTGTTATTAAAAATAATTATAACTGAATTAGTTTTATAAATGATTATAAGCAATTAAAATATTTTTATATAAGATTGGAGACCTTGTTATTAAACCCATCGTCTCTTTCCTCCAAAATTCTCCTGTACCCCCTCTCCCTTCACTCACTCCTGACTCCTTACGCTCTCAAACTGATTACACCTCTTTTCTTTTCTGACGCTTTACCCTTCCTTTCTCCTTACTCGCGCAACACAAGACGTCTGTCGCATCACACACACCTCTCATCAGGTCAACCCTCCAACATACGTGAATCTGATCACCACCGAGAAGAGTCAGAAGTTCTTACCACCCACATTAGCCTAGGTTAGAAAACTAGTCGATTCTAGTACGATGGCGAGAAAGTGTTCATTGTTGGTTCTTTTGAAGAGGAAATATCAGATTTTTTTTTAAAAAAAAGATTTTTTTTTCTAAATTTATAACTATTTATTGCCTTTAATATTATGTTCAACAGGGAAACAAATAGAGTTTTTGCTTCTCGATGAATTGGTTTATGGTCATGCGTGCCAGAATATTAAGAAGATAGGATTCAATGTATACACATCCATTGAATATCTAGGACGTCAGGTCGTTATCAAAACTGCACCTAACACGAAGACGATTCATTCCTTAAAATCTCTCATAGCGAGGGGCGGGATATATTTGGTTTGGCTTCCGTCAACAGGTCATTCATGAAAATGAATGAGGCGACCACATTCGATGTTATATGGATTCAAAACATAAACATGTTGTTGATGAAAAAGGTCCTTCACCCAAAAATTCTTGCAAACTATGTGGTAAGCAATTGGCCTACTGATTAAGTTGTTATTGAATGATTTTGTTGTATTTGTTTAATAATTAATGATATTATATATTGTTTTCGACATAGATGCATTTATGGGGATTTATTATCTAACGAAAGTGGGACAGTATCATGGCAATATTAAGTTGGCTTCGATAGCTGTGGTGTCAAGTGGCACAACATTTAGAGGGAAACTTACCAACATGAGTGCTGGTGGGAGTATAGGAAAAGATTGTAGTGACGGTTGCCAAATGTTAGAAGAAATTGAGTCCACATTTAAGGATGAAGTGAAGATAGAGCAACACTTAGAGGTACCTAATCTATATGTTTTCTTTGTTAAGGGCACCTAATGAGAGGGCAACAGAAGAAATTGTGACAATTTTACTTTAGATTGTTTATTTATTTATTCATCTTTTAATTAATTATTTATTTTTGAAATAGGAAACTTTGGTCATGTGTTGACCATTACCCACTATTTCTCAATGGCAATATGAGAAATTTAGTGAGGTTAAGTTTGTACAAATCACTTCATGTTGTTCATTCCATTGATGAACGTAGAGACCGATGTCAAACTATGCTCAAATATGAGCTTGGAGGTGGAAATAAAAATACAATCGATTTAAAAGAGCTTACAGAACTGCATTTTTTGAAAGTTTTAACATACAAAGATAAGCGACTGAAAGGGACACACAAAGATAAGCGACCGAAAGGGACTTCGTATGAATTTATCATTTTTTGTAGAAATTGCATCATGCACCTACAACAAAATGTAAGTATTTTGATAAATGTCTTACAATTTTTATCAAAATGATTAATTACGTATATATTTTGCAATTGATTAAAATTTTTGTAACATTGCAATGTAGGAATTTTTTTATCGGATGACATCGGGATCTGGGTTGCTCACTACTATTTGGCTCGGTTACTCACCGCATTGTTCAATGAAATGATTTTTGATTATAAAGAAATTGTTGTGTCTCAAAGGCAAGATTTTATATGTTTCTTTTACTTTGATTAAATTAAAGGTAAGATTAAATTAAAAAGAAAAATCAAAGAATCAAAGTAAAAGAAACATATAAAATCTAACCTTTGAGACACAACAATTTCTTTATAATCAAAAATCATTTCATTGAACAATGCCGCGAGGTAGCCAGGCCAAATAGTAGTGAGCACTAGATCAATGTCATCCATTGATAAAATTCCTCTCGTTGCAATGTTAAAAGTTTTAATCGCTTGCAAAATATATATGTAATTAATCATTTCGATAAAAATTGTAAGACATTTATCAAAATACTTACATTTTGTTGTAGGTGCATGATGCAATTTCTACAAAAAATGATAAATTCATACGAAGTCCCTTTCGGTCGCTTATCTTTGTGTGTTAAAACTTTCAAAAAATCTGGTTGTGTCACTCTTTTAATCCAATTGTATTTTTTATTTCCACCTCCAAGCTCATATTGTTGGCTAGTTTGATGATTTAATTTCTACGCTTCATCAATGGAATGAACAACATGAAGTGATTTGTACAAACTTAACCTCACTAAATTTCTCATATTGCCATTGAGAAATAGTAGGTAATGGTCAACACATGACCAAAGTTTCCTATTTCAAAAATAATTAATTAATTAAAAGATGAATAAATCAAAACTAAAATTGTCACAATTTCTTACACTCGCTCTCGTATTAGGTGCTCTTAAAGAAAAACATATGGGATTAGGTAATTTAAGTGTTGCTCTATCTTCATTTCATCCCCAAATGTGGACTCAATTTCTTCTAACATTTGACAACCGTCACTACAATCTTTTCCTATACCCCACCGCACTCATGTTGTTTCCTCTAAATGTTAAAACACTGGATATCACGCTTTATAGAAGCCAACTTAATATTGCCATGATATTGTCCCACTTCCGTTAGATAATAAATCCTTGCATTTATGCTCTAAAACTATATATAATATCATTAATTATTAAACAAATACAACAAAAATCATTCAATAACAACTTAATCAAGTAGACAAATTGCTTACCGCAAGATTTGCAAGAATTTTTGGGTGAAGGACCTTTTTTCATCAACAACATATTTATGTTTTTGAATCCATATAGCCAAGGGTAGATAGTCTCCATAAACATAACATCGAATGTGGTCGCCTCATTCATTTTCATGAACGATCCCAGAAACAAATCTAAATCAAAGAATATATCCCACCCTCCTTATGAGATTTTATGGGACAAATCATCTTCATCATTAGGTCTGCTTGATAATCTACTTGACGCCCTAGATATTCAATGTGATGTATACATTGAATCCTATCTTCTTAATATTCTAGTATCGCATGACCATAAACCAATTCATCGGGAAGCGTACACTCCATTTGTTTCCTCGTTGAACATAATATTAAAGGCACAAATAGTTATAAATTTGAAAAAAATCTTTTTTTTTTTTTTTTGAGAAATTTATTGCTTCTCTTCAAAGAAACCAACAATGAACACTTTCTCACCATCGTACAATAATCGACTAGTTTTCTAACCCTAGGCCCCCAATGTGAATGGAAAAGAACTCAACCTCTGGCAAAGGAATTGATCCAATACGTATCAACTGGAGGGTTAGTGACACAATGGGAGGTGTGGTGTGATGCGACGACTATCGTTGTGTTGCGTGGGGCGTAAGGCGAAAAGGAAGGGGAGGGCGTCCGAAAAGAAAGAGGTGCTCAATCGCACTAAGGGTCAGAAGGGAGTACAGAGCAGAAATGACAATTCGGGCGGGCTTATCTGACGGAATGGGCCGATACCGGCCGGATCTACTGGCCCGATGAACCGGATGCCATTGCCGCCTACCGACCATCGCCAATAACCTACCCCATCTCGAAAAAAAATTAAATTATTTTATTCAATAAATTACTTTCCTTCTATTATTTGTTTAAGTTCAAGGTACGCAGATTTCTCTTGCAAATAATGTTATAATGCTTAGTTTGCTCGTACTATAATTTGTCAAAAAGCCCTTTGCTTTCTACTGCACCAAACACTGCCAATTCAGCATCTTTTGTCTTGAAAACAAACCAATTCCATAATAGTTATCTTACTTTATGAAATTCTTATATAATATACTATTTTGATAATTAATGAAATTTCAATATAATATACTATTTCAATTATTATTATTTATTATTATAATGTAAAGATTTTTTTTTTCATCTATACAAACTGCTACTCCATACACCAAGCCAACTTTATAAAGATTCTTTAACTTCAATAATTTAAGTAATATAATATACTATTTTGATAATAAATAATATTTCAATATACTTTACTAATTTTATGGAGGTTTTTTATTTGTTTTATCACCGCCAGTTCGAAAAACTCGGCTAGCCCATCCGCATCGTTGCCTACGTTAATTGGCTCAAGCACCAGCCCTGCAGTCGTAATTAGGACCAAATTTCCGCCCTAATATCGGGCTTTTCTTTTTTCTGGTCGGGCTAGCCCTAATCCGCCGGCTCAAATTGCCACTTAAATGTATAGAGTTTGTGCCGACATCAAATGGTCATGTGATGCCGTACGGTCGTTGCTCGCTTTTATTCTTTTAATTTCAGTTTGAAATATTATAAATATTTGTAACTAATAATTTAGTATATATATTTTTCTTAATCTCCCGCTTGAGGTAGTTAGTTAGACATATCTCTAATTAATTGAGTATATATATATATATATATATATATATATATATATATCAAATGGCCTATATAAAACTCTACTATCTAATTTAAATGCTTTATCAAGGAGGATAGGTAAGTAGTTTATCCTAATGTTTTAAAAATCGGATCGGACTAGCCGGTTGAATCGTCGATCAATAGTTTTTGAGTTCGGCTCAATCCTCAAACTGATTGTTAATTAACCGTCAGAACTATTAAACCGGTCAAGAACCAATTGGTCGACGACCGCGCTCTCGTGAACCGCCTAGTTCAATTGCATTATGCATTTTCAAGCAAAACACGTTTTGACTTTAGTCAACTATCAACTTTGTAAATGTGACACGCTTTACAACATTTCATCAATGTAATCATTAATGCTACCCTGGATTATAAAACCTTTCAAACCTTCATCTAGTTTCAATGTGGGACAAGGATGAGATTTTAAAGAAAAAACAGCATTTTGTAGTGCAATGTGATTAAACCCAGGCCTACAATATGAAACATCTCTTGACTAACCACTAAGCTAACTTCGCATTTGTTTTATAGTATTACAATCTTTGATACATATAAGTTTTTCGAAAAATATGAACATAATGTATAAAAATATGTTATTATTTATTTAAAAAATTTGATTTCCAATATATTTTATATTTAAATATTATTTATAAAAGTTAAAATGTTAAGACAATTATATAAAAATAAGTAAATAAAAACTATAAATATTAAATTATATATTTAAATTGATTTTAATTCTTTGTAAAAATATAATTTATATATTTATGACATCACATGTTCAATCACTGCTCGACTAGTGAATAGTGAATTCCAGAATCCTGCTTAGTCACTAGTCTGGTTTTTCAAACATATTTATTCAATCATAGTTTGTGCTCCTGTTTGGAAAGTACTGGTCTATGTTGCTTCAATGGTAATGTCATTGTTGCAGATCACATTGACGAATTTGTATTTCTATTTGGTTTTTTTTTTCCTTTGTTTTCAACAATGCCCTTGTCATTAAAGATTGATGCGAAAAATTTGTAATGCCAATTAGTTAGTTTACACCTGGTTTATTTTCAATGTAAGATCCAAAATAATGCAATTGGAAATGTCAATAGGACATCTTTATGAGACTTTGTCAAGGAAATAATGCAATCAGCTGGGACTTTGTCAAGGAGGAGATTATGGGTTTTGTCAATGAGTTTTATGAGCAGAAGAATAGGTTTGTGAGAAGCCTGAATTCCACTTTTTTGGTGTTAATTCCCAAAAAGGGGGATGCAATGGATATCAAGGACTTCAGACCTATTATCTATGCGGGAGTGGCTAGGCCAAATGACTTGAAGGTTCTGCTAACAGACTCAAGAGGGTAGTGTGAGAGGTGGTCTCGCAGACGAGAACGCTTTTGTGGAGGGTAGACAAATTCGATGCGGGGCTTTAATTGTAATGAGGCAGAGACAATGCATGTTCCAGAGAAAGGAAAGTGGTGTTTATGCAAATTTTGTTTTGATGAAAAACTTGATATATACGGATGAAGCAAGTTTTGTACGTTGTCACTGTGAGTCTAAGCTAAGTTCCAAATAATACAGCACCAAAATTGACGATATCAAAGCTACTTCTTTATTGTACTATTTATAATTCAATTTGTTTCATCATTGTAAAAGCATAATGTGTCAACAAGTAATAAAGAGGATTTTCAAAGTCTAGATATCGTTCCCAATAAGGATCTAGGTGAAGAAAAAATCACGCACTGGTACTCAAACTACTCAAGATCATTACTATTTGAATTATAACTGTCAAGGGTATAAAATAACTAATTAGAATGAAATAACAGTATTTTTGGTTCTTTCTTTAATTGAAAGAATGATTAAATCCAAGACAGTTAGATGTTTCTTTGAGATTGAGTGAACACTGGAAATGGAATCAGTAATTTGACCATTAGTTTGCAATATGTTCAAAAACAAGATGGTTATGGGCATGAGTCCAGTATATGTCCAAGGGGATGTTAGTATAGTCTTGAAATGCTTTCAGCCACTATGCATTTCACCATTTAGAACATCATGTTCCTAAACTAGGATTCATGTCTCTAAAAAGCTAATTTTATGAATCGATTCCTTTAAGACTTGGATGCCTTTCCCAAACCAATACTAATCAACCAATTCTTAGGACTGACATAAAGAAGGCATACTACAATCTTGACTGGGATTTTTTATTGAAGGTGATAACTAAAATGGGTTTTGGTAGTAAGTGGACTAGTTAGATCAGCTGGTGTATTTTTCGACGACATTTTCGGTCATGGTGAATGGCTCTCTTTCGGTTTCTTTAGGAGTTCTAGAGGTCTAAGGCGGGGGGGACCCTCTCTCCCCTATCTTCAGGATTGGGATGGAAGCCTTGAGTTGTCTCATTGCCAAAGCTGTGGAAGGAGGTTTTCTTTCTGGTTGTAGAATCGGAGGAAGAGAGGGGGATGGGCTGACAATCTCCCACTTATTGTATGCAGATGACACTATTTTGTTTTGTGAGCCGAAGCAGGATCAAATGGCCTACCTAAGTTGGTTACTAATGTGGTTCGAAGCTATCTCGGGGCTGAAGATTAATTTGGTTAAAAGCGAGATTATTCCTGTGGGAGGAGTGGTTAATATGGAGGTTCTAGCTAATGAGTTAGGGTGCAAGATAGAGGCCCTTCCTTCATATTTAGGTCTTCCTTTGGGGGCTCAACGCAATTCGATGGCAGTTTGGGATGTTATAGAAGAAAGGTTTCGGAGAAAGCTGACTTTGTGGAAGCAGACTCCATATAACTTCGAAATGGGGATGACTCACTCTCCTTCGCAGCGCTCTCTCAAGCCTATCAATTTATTACTTGTCTCTCTTCAACGCTCAGAGGGGATTAAAGAGATTATAATAATGGTTTAAAGGACTTCTCTAGGGAGGAGGGTCTTTAGATAAAAAAATGCATTTGGTTAAGTGGGCCACTGCTTGCTCTGACAGAAAAGTAGGGGGCCTGGGTGTTAGAGGCTTGGATAACCTTAAAAGAGCCCTTCTAAGCAAGTGGCTCTAGCGTTTTGCAAATGAGAGGAAGTCCCTATGGAGGAAAGTCATCCGTTCAAAATTTGGGGAGATTTGGTGTTCGTGCAAAGTAAGAGGGCCCTATGGGACAGGAGTTTGGAAAGAGATTAGAAATGAGTGGGAGTCCTTTTTCCCTAATAATATGTGCTCATTAGGGAATTGTAGGAGGGTTCGCTTCTGGAAGGACTTTTGGTGTGGGGAACAACCTTTGTCGATCACTTTCCTTCTTGCTTTTAAATTGCCATTAATAATGGAGGCTATGGTAAGATTTATGGAATCCTGGGCCAGGAGGAGGGGTGGTCCCTTCATTTTTTCAGATCTTTCAATACTGGGAACTAGAGGAAGTGCAATCGCTTTTGCATGTCATTCAACGAAGAGAGTCATCTCTAGTGGAGAGGGGTTGTTATGAAAGATGAAAGATGGTCACATTCGCGAAGCTTTTTTACTTGTTTTTTACTCTGACAAGGGACTCGCTTATTCCTTCCCATATGATCTGGAATCCATGGGTGCCCAAAATTGCTTGGGAAGCTTCTTGGGGTAAAGTGTTAACCCTAGACTAACTAAAGAGTGCAGAAAGTGTCATTAATAGGCGTTTCCTTGTGCTATGAAGAAACAATTTATCATTTGTTGCTCCATTGTTCAAAGGCCAAGATTCTCTGGGATTTGCTTTTAGCTATTTTTGGTGTTAGTTGGGTGTTTCCTCTTTTTGTGAAGGAGACTCTTTTGTCTTGGCATGGTTCTTTGTATGTTTAACGCAAAAGGCTTCGTATGATGCCCCTTTGCATTTTTTTCACAATTTTGCAGGAAAGAAACCGACTCGTTTTTGAGGATGTGATTATTTCAATTAATAGATGAAGTCTACTTTTCTTTGTCATCTTTGGTCTTCGGTCAAATTGCATAATGTTGAGAGACCAAGGTCTTTGGTAGACTTTTTTTGACCATGGTTGTAATTGATTTCTCTCGGTTTTTATCATGGTGGTAGGTGTCTTCTCTGTGCTTCCCTTTGTTGGGAGTCTTGTTGTATATCTCTTGTATACTTTGGGCCTTCCCAGGTGGATTAAAATAATTTTCTTTTATCTATCAAAAAAAAAACTATCTAAATAAAAACTCTACTTCAGGTTATGATCAACTCTGAAGCTCGCAAATATAATGTGCAAATTGACTCTTCTCAGACGACCAACCCTATCCATCAAACAGGTAACATCTACATACCCAAAAAGAAATAGGGAATGAAGAATCTAGGTTCTATGAGAAGATTTTCCCAGGTCATTGACGAGCTAGAGTTAAAGGATCTTCCTCGGGGGCCCTTTCACCTGGAAATGAGGTCTTAATAACCAGATATATCCGGGACGTGCATTCCTAGTCATGGCGATCGATCTATCCTTCGAGGTGTAAGGCAATATCTTACCAAGACCCACACGATCACTTTCGGTTATGCTAGAAGGAGGGGCCGTCACTAGAGGACCATCGCCTTCAGTTTGAGAACATGTGGCTAAAGGCGGAGAGCTTTAAGAACCTGATAAATGGTTGGTGGCAACAACATTGATGTGGAGGGGATTGGCAATATGTACGATGGAAAACTAAAAGGAAATCTTAGAATCGAACATGAGGTTTGGGAAGGTGGAAGAGAGAAAACACAATTTTTAGGAGAGTGGCTTATCGATGTCAAGGAAAACACGTAGACTCCCGTGCCTGATGAAATGGAAGAGAAAGTGGTGGCTCTAGAAGACTTTAAACATTGGGCTCTAATAGAGGAGACTTATTGGAGGCAAAGATTAGGGAGATTTGACTCAAAGAAGGGGATAGGAATGTTGGGTTTTTCCATAGAATGGCAAATTCTCGTAAAAGGCGGAATCATCTTTCTAAACTAAGAATTAATGAAGTCCGGCGCGCAGAGGGAATGTAAAATCGTGATATCATTAGACTTTCAATAGCCTCCTTCTCACCTTGGGATTGGAAGGCAAACCTTGAAGGTTTGCCCTTCAAGAATCACGAGCGATGCCATCAACCCGATCAACCTTTCTCTAAGAGGTCTTCTAACTTTATGTGAAATGAATGGGGATAAGGCTCCGTGGTCGGATGGATTTGCATAACAAATTTTTGTGGTAGTTTTGTTGTGAAACGGTCCGTGTGGACACATCTTGGGGGAAACATAAATGACTCTAATGTCATGCTCTATCGAGGCCGGCTTGCAAATATGTTTCGGAGGATCTCAGGCAATCAACCATTTACTCATTTGTTTCTAGTTTAGTTTCCCTTGTTTTGGATTGGAAAAGAAGAGAAATGGATTAAGAGTGCAGAAGGAATGTTGAGGTTGCAATCTCATTTCTAGAAAATCATGAAGGCATGGATGAGTAATGAAACTAGGAATGCTAATGCACTATGAGGGAGGCACATGAATGGCTTTCCGTTGATTCCAAATCCTTCGAGATTTCAGTGGATCGAGAAGGAAGAACTCTAAAAGGGTTTATTACAGAAAAAAGGAAGGGAGCGGTATCTTGGATAAGATTTGGAGAAGCAGGGCTCAAAAATCTCCTAAAAGGGATTGAAACATGTTGCAAAAAATAACATATGGGCAGAAGATATTTCAATGGAAGGAAAAGGGAAGGTATTACGTCGAGAATCACCAAAACGCAGCAGGAAGATTCTTGATGTGTTAAGTCACGATTATGTAGAAGGCAAAAAACATAAGATTTTCATCCCAGAAGGGCGGGGGTTCATGAAGGGGTGGGATCTACTAACTGCAAAGCTGAGGGATTTGGGGATAAAGGAAAAGTTAGAAGAAGAAAGAGTAGTAGTAGAGCACAAGGAGTGTACAGAAAAAGAGATTAGGGCAAAGGAGGGGGGAAACAATAGAACACCTTTTCAGGGAAGATCTTTCGCAGAAGTCACAAGGCCTAGGAGAAATAAGCTTAAATATGATTTAGGAATGTAGGGAAGGCTCCTCATGAGAGCGAATGTGGGAACTTTGCAGAAGTACCGTCGGTCGAGAGTCGAGAACCCTAGACTCATACCCATCTGATCGAGTTAGAAGCATGACCTAAAAAACAGTCAGAGATTAAAGGGAAGTTTAATGGTGGCCTCTAAGAACCAAGATCTTGTATTTCTGGAGTTCACCAACCCGAAGGAAGCCAAATGGGCCAGGGAGGCAGGGAGAAGATGGTATCGGGGAGGATCTATAAAGCTCGAGTAGTGGAGCCTAGATTCAGGATGTGTGAATAGCAAGGAAACAGTGGAGGAAGTGTGGATAAGGGTGGTGGGATCATTTCACACCCATGGAGCAAAGAGTAATCAAGATGATCGAGACACCGCTGAGGGTTATATGGCCATTGACAAGGGGACAACTCTGAGAACAAATGTTTCGTGGGCTAGATTACTGGTAAAGAATGTGGAAATGACGAAACCAAGTGTCATCAATATTCTTGAGGGGGCAAGGAGCTTCAAAGTCCAGATCTAGTGGGAGCTACTACTGTGGAGGCGGGAGTTTTTCCCAAGAAAAAAGACTGGTGCCATGCTCAAAGAAAAGGAATGAGGAACAAAGACAAAGTCCATACATCGCGTTGGGGCAAATGCGTGGGAACTCCTGCAGAAAAATTCATGATGGTAAGCAAAAGAAAAGACGGGGAGTCGAATTAGAAATGATAGTGTGGACGACCACGATGGTAGAAAGGACACTTCATTTCCTATTGATGACCCTCGACGGATCGTGATCGACTAATTTTGGGTTGGTCCTTCCTGCACTCCAACCAAAAAGCGGGTGGAGGAGAAACTTCGGATGGCTTAGGGTCTTTTTATAGGGTTGGGTCACAAAGCCCAAAAGCCCAAAAGCCTAAACTTGAGGGGTGATTCGTGATGCAGGCCAAAGCCACCAAAAAGCCTAGATTCTAAAAGTATGAAGGCTCAATACTTTTGAAGCGTAAGGCCTAAGAGAGGAGGGGGGATTTGAAAAGAATCTCCATGGAGCTTTGTAGATCCAAAAAGAAGACATAAGGGCACACCACTTCATGCCTTCAAAAGAGAATAGCAAGCTGAAGGGTGGGGATTCCCACGGAGTGTGGTGGAAGCAAAAAAAAAAAGAATAGAAGGGAAGCAAGAAGAAAGGTATGGTATTACTGACTCTCAAGTCTCTTAATCTTTTATTTTTTTAGACCGAGCCCTAGCTAGGGAAGGGCTCTTTGGTCAGGGGGGATATCCATTTCAGTTAGAAAGAGGGGAGCCCAATACACAATCCCTGATAATGGTTCTATCGTCGTGGGCATAAATAGTTCAATTTATGCCAAATGGGAAAGATTTAGTAGTGTTAGAAGGAAAGGAAAACTACCAAAAGGAGACAGCCCTTAGAACAGAGGTTTCGTGGGCCAGAATACTGGTAAAGAATGTGGAAATGACGAAACCAAGTGTCATCAATATTCTTGAGGGGCGAGGAACTTCGAAGTCCAGATATGGTGGGAGCTACTGCCAAGTGGGGTGGGAGTTTTTCTGGAAAAAGATTGGAAGGAGCAGCCAAAGAAAGGAATAGAGGAAGAAGACCAAAGTCCAAACACGTGTTGGTAAACGCGTGGGAATCCCGTAGAAAAAAAGTCATGATGGTGTTAAAGAAAAGATTGGAGTCGAATCGCCACGATAGGGACGGGCCTCACATTGCGTAAAGGACACTTCGCTCTATTGATGACCCTCCCGATTGCACGTGATCGTACACGGATTTTGGCCTGCCCTTCCCAGACCCAACCAAAAAGGGGTGTAGGGGAGAAACATGGATGGCTTAGGGTCTTCAACTTGTCAGTAGCTTCTTCTTTTTGCATCCTTCATTGCTTTGTTCATAACTTATTCATCCGGACTTCGAATGACTCGGTCTTGGTATCTACGGAAAGCCCTTGGAGTCTAGATGCTGCCCATGCCAATGAGGGAGCCATAGAAGGACATCACGCAGGCGAAATGATCATATGTTTGCTGCGACTACATGATGACTTTGTTGATTTTTTTTTTTATTTTGCTCGTTTCCACTCAATGGTTGGCCTAATCACAAAATTGAGAAAATAAGGCATTAGGACACTTATTTATATCATAAAACTACTAAAACCTAAGCAAAAGTGGGGATAAAATGAGTATTTAAGATACTCATCCGGAAGCTTGGTGGGGGAAAATTCTAACCATATAGCAATTGAAGAAGAGAGGTTTTCATTTGGCAAGCAGCCTATAATTTGAAGCTGAAGAGAATTTGAACCACCTCTTGGTTCATTGGCCTATAATTTGGGATTTGTGGGCAGGTCTTATATCCATTCTCAGCCTTCGGGGTCCTGCCCATACTTGTTAAGGACCCGGTCATGGGTTTTTATTAGGAAAGAGGGTTAGAAAGCTTTGGATGGCAAATTCTCCCTCAATCTTATTGGGCTATTTGGAAGGAGAGGAATAGAGTTATCTTTTGAAGAAGAAGCTTTTTCACTCTCTAGATTGAAAACCTCTTTCTAGTGCGCTATCTCGGGTCAAGCACTGCTGTACCCAGAGCATTTTTTTTGTTAGGATTCTTTTGTGCATTCTTTAAGAGTTATTTTAATGGTGGTAGGTGATGAATACACATTTGAGTGATAATTATAAGAGAATCGAACACATTTAAACCATAATGTACTCACATTTGGCATAAGAACAGTACTTTCTAATCTTTTCAGAGCTTTCGATCAAGGCAGTCTTTTAGGTTTAAAAACTAAAAGTGCACAAGGACAAGCTCGGGAAGTTAATATGAAGCAATGTAGATGTGGGGTGAGCACTGACTAAGTCTCAACCCCAGAGAAGCAAGGAAAAGACCGGAGATAGTCCCACGGTGGGACTTGAAAGTCCTACCCAGAACCGTTTTAAAACCGGTAATGTATTGAAACCTGCACCTGGCAGGATCAAAAGTCCCACCTAGCACTTGGCCGGAAAAAGTGGCAGTGAGCAACCTCCCATCAGACTTGAAGTCCTACCGGTAGGACTTTATGAAACTTGCGGGAATTGTCCAAGAATTCAATCCATACGCGAGGGCACTCCGTGTTTTAACCAAAATGGAAAAAATCACTTGGAGGGGGCTATAAGTTTAGGAGGACACAAGTATTCGAGAGCTTCCTTTTCCTTTAGTTTTAGTTTTCTCTTAGTTTTTAGTTCTTCAATTCTAGGGTTTAGGTTTTAATAGTTTTTCTCCATTTTCTCGGTTTTGCACTTTGTAGATCCGCATTTTTAGACACTCTTTCGGTAATTCTCGCATTCAAGAGCTCAGACTCTTCAAAGATAAATATTTCTTCTGCTTTTAAATCTTAGCATTCAATATTCTCTATTCTCGGTTTACAGTTAATTTCGATTTTTGCAAGGTAATCGTTTTTTATGCTTAATCGTTTCTTATCTTTAATTGTTCTTATAAGTTTTATGGTCTAAACCCCTACTCGGGATCATACTGGGAAACTCACCCGATTAAGGCATATCCTCAATCTCTCTATTGATTTTCAATGGATTGTAATATTGATCACTTGTGTAGAAAGGTTTAAATCATTAGTTGGGCAAATTCTGACAACGTGTTAACCAGATATTTCTAAGACACGTTGTGCTTGATCATAATGCCAACTAAGGATTCGCTTTTAATAGAGAACAAGTGTTTTGTATTACTCGACATCATTTTTATTTTCCAAAGGCATTCAAAGATAAATCCTCCATCGAAGCATCAAGCCAATGGTTCCTAGATGAGTTTATAAAATAAGAGGTGGGACTTACTCGATCAAAGTGAGTGGAACCCCTAAAATCCAGCAATTGTCTTTCTATTTTAAAACATTCAAACCAATCAACCATTCAATCAAACAACACAACATTACGCTTTCTTTAAACCATACTTTTAAGTGGAGAATAGCTCCTATTGATCAACAAAATCGTGTATCAATTGAGATGACCGTGGATTCCTACAGCATTGCCAATGCCAGACTCCACTATAATTCCACGTCAGGGAATGAATTAGGCATACCAATCAGATGAAGCATTTTCGCACCGCTGCCGGAGCGCATCAGCCAAGTTGATCTGAAGAGAGCTAGAGGTAAATTGCAATTGCATTAAATTCCGCACGCCTCCACTTTTCTTTTATTTTGTTTTGTTTTTGCTGAGAAATCTCGCAAGTGTTTCTTGACGAGTAAGTGTAGCGCATGTCAACTGGCTCAGAACGAAACACCGATTAGTCAGAGTTACATCCCCTAGAAACCTTGAGAAACCATTATAAGCCAAGTGTCTCAAGATAACATTTTACCTCCTAATGGATAATCCCGAGAATCACATTAGAAGGACTCCTATGAGCCTCCACAACATGGGGCCATGCTACGCTCCCAATAAACCCGATAGGAGGAGGAAATGGTAACCTTCAAGACAATCAATATAGAGTTCCTCCGTCGCCCAATGTAGAAAGAACCCTTCGAAATTCTCAACCTCGAGGACCACCACAAATTGTATTCGCCTCTTCCCCGATGAGGCCAACCACTCCCGATAAGCTCTGGAATGATCCGCCTTTCTACCGTGATACCACAAGGGTTCGAATCAATCCGAGAATCCTTACTCATTTACGAGGATTTCGAGGATGTCTCCAGCAGATTCCTCTCCCACCGGTTCCCCTCCACATTCGCTTTGGTCTTATTTCCTTTTTCTTAAAGGAGAAAGCCAAAATCTCGGTTCCATTCCTGCACCTAATTCGATCTTTACGTGGAAAACATGCGGAATGAATTCCTCAATAAGTTTTTCTCCCTCCCGCACGTATTTCAATGCCCTCACGCCAGCAATTCAGAACTTTTTCAAAGCTGTGTGAACTCCTTTGGTACTGTATGGGAAAGATATAAGTGATCTCCTCCATGCTATCCTCACATCATGGGTTGATGTTGACAAATTTGTGCATACTTTCATCAAGGATTATTCTAGGTAATAAACAAGTACATCCAAATGACGTAGCAGTGAGGTGAATTCTATGAAAAGAGTGCTAGGGAAGCAATCCAACTCTTTGACACTATAGCGCAGAATGCTCGAACCTGGGGAGACTCACACCTCTATAGACACTGCTAAAGTGCACAACACATCCACTGGTGGCAGGATCCACCACCTAAGAGAGAATGATGAGTTGCGTGCCAAGGCTGCTAATTTGACAAGGAAATTCTCGAGTACATAGAGATGAAGAGAGTGAACGAGGTACCGTGTACCTCACTACCCGCCTCCCAACAGGACCTAGAGTAGAGGAGCCATGTATTATATGCGATGACCCTACACACTCGACCATTAACTGCCCAAATCTTCCTCAAGTTAAGGGAGCCATTCAAATTGAACAAGCCAACGCCCTTAACTACCAAAGGAAACCTTTCAACTCCCCATACTCTGAAACTTACAATCCTGGTTGGGGTAAGCATCCTAATTTTAGCTGGAGAAATGAGGGAGGGACCACCTTAACCCGCCAAACAACCAAAGCTCTCACTATCCAAAACCAAGGTTTTCCAAATTCCATTCCTCCAGCTCGTAATCAAGGCCCCCAAGGATTCAAGGAATTCCAATCAAGGTCATCATCCACCTAACCAAGGGAATCGGGAAACTCATGTACTTTACCAACCTCCACATAAGAGAAGTCTGAGGACATAGCCACACAAAGCCTGCATAAAACCCAAAGACAAACTACAAACATTGCATTCGAACTGTCCTCGAATGATGTGAGATCCCGATAACTAAAGTTAACTCATCTATGTAACCTTCAACAAGAAAAAGGGAAACTTCCATCACAACCCATCCAAAACCCACAAGGTCAAAACAGTGTGGGAAGTTTAGGTTCCAGTGAGGGTACCTTTGAGCATTGTAAGGCTGTCACTACCCTTCGGAGTGGTAAGGTAGTCGACAAAACTATTCCAACCAAGGAACCATCACAAGAGTCTCATAGTGAATTAGTTAGAGAGGATGAAAATCAGACACACCTCATGTCCCTAATAATAAATGACAAAGATAAGCAACCGTGAGGAAGACAAGTCTAACTATATCCCTCCGCCTCCATACCCTCACAGCTAAGAGCACCAAAGAAAGTGAATAACCATGCTCGAAATTTATGAGTTGTTCAAGCAGTGAACCGAACATTCTCATAGGGATGCCATTACAAATCCCATCTTATGCTAAATTTCGAAGGATTTGTACGTGAAAAAGAAAAATAGGTGTCAACAAGGAGGCATTCATGACCGAACAATTCGACGCCCTTTAATTGGAACAACTTGCCCCAAAATACAAAGACCTGTGTAGTCCTACTTATTTCTATAAGAGTTGGAAATTCGTTGGGCATGCTTAGCGGGACTTAGGGGCAAAGTTGTTATTAACTGCTGGCCTTACTCGCATATGTGGACCTAGGTTAGGAGAATTAGAGCCAACCAATATCACCCTCCAATTGGTCGAGATCAGAGTGTCAAAATTCCTGTGGAATAGTACATGTCTTGGTCCAAGTGGACAAATTTTACTTCCCATCGATTTTGTGGTGCTTGACACTCAACCGGTAGTGAAACTGCTGAACCTCGGCTCCCGCAATTCTTGGTCGACCATTCTTGGCAAATCGCTAATGCCATCATACATTGTGGGAGGCCTAATGACACTTTCTATTTGGGAACATGACTCGTTAATCAATATTTTCAATGTACTCAAAGGAATGGGAGATGAAGAAGATATTGGTGAAATTAACATGGTTGACTCCGTGGTACAAAAATACCTGGATAATGTCTCACATGATGATCCTCTTAAGTCATGTCTGGTCAGCCCGAATTGGGATGAGGAAGTGACCACTTTGGAGTCAGAATTTCTCCACTCTATAATTGAGCATAAAGATGTATTTGAAGTTAATAGGTGGGTACCTAAATTTGAACCTTTCGTCGCCTAAACGAGGATAAGACATTGCTCGAGGGAGAAACCACCTGCTAGAGCCAAAACTCTTTACCAACACATCTTAAATATGTACTTAGGGAGCAGGACACTTTTCCCAAGAATCATATCTTCTTCCTCTTAGACGTGACTCAAGAAACTCAACTTTTGGAAATATTGAAACACACAGAATCGTTGGCCGACAATTCAAGGTGATATTGGGGCGGAATTAAATTTCGATTTGCACACATAGAATTCACTTTAGAAGAGGATGTTAAACCTTCTAGGCAACCACAGAGACGCATTGAACCCAATAATGAAAGAAGTGGTGAAAAAGGAAGTGTTAAAACTTGGATGTTCAGGTTATTTACCCATTGCGTATAGCAAGCGGGTTAGTCCAACACGTAGCTCTAAGAAGTCGGGAGTCACAGTTGCCAATGAAAATAATGAGCTTATTCCTACTGTGTCACCTCAGATGGAGGGTGTGTGCATAGACTATAGGGAAACTTAATGCAGTACTAGAAAGACCATTTTCCTCTTCCATTTGTGGACCGATGTTAGGAGCGAAGTCATGTGGCATGAATTTTATTTGTTGATGGGTACCAAAAACAATCAAATTGAGATAGCTTTAGAAGATCAAGAAAACTACATTTACTTCGTCTCTTTTGGTACCTTCGCTTAGAAAATGCCTTTGGACTGCAATGCACCCGAACTTTCCAACGGTGTATGATGGGTATTTTCAGTGACATGATATGAAATCATATCGAGATTTTCATGGATGATTTCGCTTTTGGTGACTCATTTGAGGGTCGTTTAGAGAACTCACGTAAGGTTCTTGGAGAGGTGTCAAGAGAAAATCTTGTGTTAAATTGGGAGAAATGTCACTCATGGTAACACAAGGAATTGTTTTAGGCCACATTGTATCAAAAGACGGGAATCGGGCTGATAAGGCCAAAGTTGACTTGATTTCCAACCTCCCTACTCCTAAGTGTGTTAGAGACATAAGGTCATTCCCGGGCCATGCCGGTTTTTATCGGCTTATAAAGATTTAAGGTTATAGCCCTACTCTATGTACTTTACTTGCTAAAGATGTCCCTTTCACATGGTCACAAGCTTTCAGACATCGCTATAAGCTTCAAACCTAGTATCACTCCCCAATCATGCGGTTCCAATGGGACCTCCCATTTGAGATCATGTGCGATGCTAGCGATTATGCCATAGGCCGTGTTAGGATTGCAGGGAGGACAAAAAGGCTTTTGTCACTACCATGCTAAGAAGACACTGGACTTCTACCAGCCAACTATACAACCACGTAGTGCAGTTTCTAAGTAGGCTTGTTCGCTCTAGAAAAATTCAGTCATATAATATTGGTTCTGGGTGACCATCTTTACGATCATGCAGCTTTGAAATACTTCGGCTTCTGGGCGTGATACGAAACCAAGGTTGACTAGGTGGATTTTACCTCGCCGCAATTCAACTTGACCATCAAAGATAAAAAGCGGGTCGAGAACGTGGTCGTTGCACCACCTATCCTCGATTAGTTCCGCATCCGACTCCCATGGCATACCCATAGGTGATAGCTTTCCCGATGAGCAACTTGCTCTTGGTACATTACTCCGTGGTACGCCGATTACGTTGAATTACTTAGTCACCTGGGCCAAATTCCACCAATGATCAACGTAAAGAAATTTCGACAGATATTAAGAAATACTATTTTGATGATCCATATCTATTTAAATACTGTCCGCATCAAATACGAGAAGATGTGTAACCGACGATGAGCGTACTAATTCTAACTTTTGCCATTCAAGCTCGTGAGGACATTCTCCGCCCGAAAAACAGCTGGTACAAGATTGCGAAGCTGGGTTTTATTGGCCCACTCTATTTAAAGATTGTTTTGATTTCTGCAAAACGTGTGCTCCATGCCAGCAATTAGGAGGGGTCACAAAACGAAACATGATGCCTCATCCCAATTTCGATCACTGGAAATCTTGATTGTCGGGTATTGGACTTCACTGTGGCCTCTTTTCCCCTTCTTTGCGGGCTATCTCTACATTTTATTGTCCGCTGACTATGTATTCCAGGGTTGAGTGCGCCTAACGAGAACCAATGACCATAAGGTTGTTTTTGAAATTTATAAAGGAACATATTTTTGCTTTGGAACGCCTAGCGACATTATTAGCGATGGCGACTCCACTTTGCAATCGATCTTTTGAAAATCTGCTAAAAAATATGGAGTCACCCATGTGCATTCACGGCTTACCACCCACGCATCAATGGTCAGCTAGCCAATAGGGAGATAAAACACATTTAGAAAAGACTGCCCCAAATCGAAAAAAGATTGGTCACTCCGTCTTACCGATGCACTCTATAAGTACCTGCATCGCGAAACTCGTCTCTTGGTATGTCTCCCTATAGGCTAGTTTAAGTGGCAAGGCTTGCCATTTGCCAAGAGATGGAACACCGAGCTTATTGGGCCATTCGGAACCCTTAACTCGATCTAACTCGCGGTGTAAGGCTGCTTATCATAGCTAAATGAATCCTCAAGAGTCGCGAGGGAGTCGCATTTAAAGCTCCGCATCTGCGAGCGCCGTTTGGCCCCACTACAAATCCATTGCCGTGAAATCTTTGAACCCACCGAAAGTGCTTCGTACGCTCCCTGGTCATATCATTTCCCCCGAAAGCCCGGGTCACGGACCGGCCCTTTCATCGTTAAGGTGGTCTATCCATACGGGGGCGGTGGAAATTGAAAATCGGACAATGGACACTCCTTCAAGGTGAATGGCCAACGCTCAAACCGCCTTGAACATTTCAATCCTCAAGATATCGTTGAAGACGGTAGACCCGCCTACCAAAACTCTCCTTCCATGTAACATCACTCTTAAATTATTGTAAATAGTTTTGCTTTTTATTTTTGTTCTTGCTTTTGTTTTTATTATTTTTACTTCATTTGCGTTATTTCCTTTTCTTTTCCATCACATATAAAAAAATTAGGATAAAATTAAGGGGCTCTTGTTTCTGTGAGCCCTCCAATCTTTGTTGTGGGGGTACCTTAGTTCAACGCATCGGGGGACAATGCTTCGGGTTTCGCACGGGGGTAGTACACCGGCCGAATGTAACTATGCGTCGTTATATGTTCAAGTGGGTCAAATTTTTTCAAAATTTGCCTTTTGGAATATTATGTTTTACCTATACCGCATACCCACTTGATCTCATATACTCCACATCATCTTAACGCATGTGCAATCTTAAACAAGCACACACAACGAGCGCCTCATATTCTTCTCGTGAACTGCTTCTGCATTCTACCCGCTTTACTCACCCATACCACGCACTTATGGCCAAAATTTCCAATCTCGCTTCTCGTGATTGTTTCCTCATTGTGCATCAATTTAGCCGGTCATGCTAATCTCATGCATTATAGTCTTTACGGAACACTCAGATAAGCCGGAAAATGATTAGAGGCCATCATTTCGTGGCATACCCGTGGATTTGTAAGGTCTCAACCCTTTTGCACCCATTTTTGAGCTTTGGGTTGTCAAGTTGATTCAAACCTTAGAACCCGGATTCATGGAACAGCCAGTTGATTCTCATGGAGAGTTTGAAGACATCCCAAGAATGAACATGCTAAGACTGAAAATGGGCCGGCCAGGGAATTCAACAAGAGAAAGTAAACATGCGTAAAACCTCGATGGAATGGCGCTTGAACAAGTCAAGATCATGGCCGCACCACCATTCCAAAGTGGGAAATATATATCTGGCTATATATATATTCAAAAAAAAAAAAAAAAAAAAAAAAAAACCAAGAAAGAAGTCCTACCGGTCGACTTTTAAGTCCCACCTAGAGGATCGGGCTGAACCAGCAAAAGGCTTTTAGCCTAAAAAAATCTTGGCACCCCTTCATATCCCTTTTGTTTTTAACATCCAACAAGAAGCCTCAGCCGTGTGCTCCTCTTACAAGCGTCTAAGCCTGGGATTGCTCTCTCACGTGGTTCCCTAGTCCGAGTTCCGCATTGATTACCCGTTAGCCGTTGTTCAGACGCGGTAAGTCACTCACCTCCACTAGCATTGTTGTTTTTCTTCAAAGGAGATATGGACCTATTTGGTTGATTTTGTCACGGCCACTTTGTGATTGTTGGATGGAGGTTATGCTCCATACGGGCGCGTGAGACTATCAAGTTAGATGTACACGTGGCCACCCCAAAGGTTGGATCGGCGCGTGGTACTGGATATGATTATTTACTCGGGCCATCCGGGCCGTTATCGCTTATCACGCCATCTCCATGGCACGTTCGGGTTAGTCACAGAAAGGGGAAGGCATCTAGTTCCTCTATGGAACGAGCGCGGTTGTGCCAGTAAAGCCCGATTACCCAAACCTGAAAAGAGAAAAGGAAAACATGTTATATCCTCTTCAGAAAGTGAGGATCTATCTGAGAGTGTCGATGAGGAGATTGAGGCTATGTTTGCCGAAGATTCCGAGGGTGAGCACGAGAAATGGGTTCAGTTAATGGCAATAGAGGGGTTCGATGCGAGAGGGGCGTCAATCTGGAAACATTTTTATATACTCACCCCATCAGGGTAATTATACAGAGGCACTATACCAGTACTCAGAGATAGAGGGTATTTACCTTCGCTTGTTCGAGTTCTACTCCAATTTGAAGGAAGATCACGGTCGATTCTCGTTGGAAACCTCGACGGGGAAGCAATATGGTTACTCCTGACTCGATAGCACATGCCTTGCATTATGTTCGTCCTGACGCATCAGACCGGCCATATCCACTCAGGGCCATTACTAGTTTCGATGCCCAGCTTTTTACTGAGGCCATGTGCACCCATCCTGTACCCATGAGTGGATTTATGAGACAAGAATTTATCCCTGGAAAGTTGAAGCCGGAATACGCCCTGATGAACAAGATCATCCACAATCGTGCTCGTCGAATGGTTGCAGGAAGCTTCTCCCGGGCCAAGAACGTATTCAGTTGTTATACGAAACAAGACTGGAAAGCTTATTGATTATGCACTAGTCATTTGGTGCGCGATGCGAGAGTTTTTACAGTATTCGCGTTCAAACTGAATCATTCCCTCGCTCCCCGCTGTGACCGCATTGCAGCCAAGCGGGACGAGGGGAACAAGTAAAGAAAAAGAGAGTGATACTCTGCCAGAGCAGATCACGACTAAGACCTTGATGAAGAGCCTGCAGCTCTCTTACTAGGCTCCACAACCACCGTTGCCTCCACTCCCTACTTCTGGGACCACTTCTTCCACGCCCAACACCTATGGCACATCGCCTTTAAAAAGAGGATGGAGCTGGGCTGATCAAGGGGTGGTTCAAGTGTATCCGGGAAGCAGAAGCAGCCGGGACCGGACGCCTGCCGTGCTTCTGAGAGCCACATCTTCCATGGTGAGCCAATGATAGCGGATGCTACCTCTCCGATTTAGAGGGAGAGTCGTATATTAGACGACCAAGGTGGACGAGGACAAAGATTCTCCTCCGATGATGATGAGGATGACACCGCATAGTCACACTAGGTCTGCACTAGGTGGTGTTGGCAACGCAGGTAGTAGACCCAGCCATGTCATGCCAACACCGCTTTGATTTTTCCCTTTCTTCATTAAACCATGGTCATTACAAACCCGTTAAGACCTCTTTTGATTCGACTTGTGTTTTCTCGCTCCTTTGCACTCTGCGCATGATGGTTACATGTTTTAAGTGCTATATGATTGTGTACTTAATTTTGATCATTACAACTTCATTGCAAGCATGACTATTCTTGCACCTCTTAAATCCACAAATTCCTAATCGAATTTTTGTGTTTGCATGTTATAATACTCATTGTGTGCTAATGTGGTCACCGAAGTCATGCCGATGCGTACTTAACGCTGGTGAAATGCTTATTCCATAAGTGTTGTTTTTGAGATTTTTGCAAAGCTATATTATACCGAGCCTGCTTAGGTTCATACCTAGTGGGTAGTTTCATTCTAAATCTTGCACAGGGACTAGCAAGATCACGGAATGAGGAGTGTGATGAATACATTTGGTGATAATTATAAGAGGAATCGAACACATTTAAACCACAATGTACTCACATTTGGCATAAGAACAGGTACTTCCTAATCTCTTGTGTTTCAGGACTTGTGCGGGTATTTTAGGTTTAAAACGTAAGTGCACAAGGATGCTTTCAGAAGCTAATATGAGCAATGTAGATGTGGTGAGCAATTGATGAAGTCTCGGGAACCCCAGAGAAGCAAGGAAAGCACCGGAGGACAAGTCCTACCGGTAGGACTTAAAGTCCTACCGGTAGAACTTCTTCGAAAAAGCGCGGTGGACAAGTCCTGCCGGTAGGACCGGGTCTGGTGGCGCCACTGGAAAAGTGACAGTGAGCAACTCCTACCCGGTAGGACTTAAAGTCCTACCGTGGGACTATGAAACTGAGATTGTCCAGAATTCAATCCATGCGAAGTCACTTCCGTAGCGAACCAAAATGGAAAAATCACTGGAGGGGCTATAAGGAGGAGGCCTAGTATTCCGAGCTTCCTTTTCCTTTAGTTTTAGTTTTCTCTTTCTTTGGTTTTTAGTTGATTCTAGGGTTTAGGTTTTGTGGTTTTTCTCCGTTTTCTCGACGGTACTTTGTAGATCCAGTTGATTTTCACTCTTTAAATTTCGGATTCAAGAGTTTGGCACTCTTCTTTCAGCATAAATATTTCTTCGGTTTTAAATCTTAGCATTCCATATTCTCCATTCTCGGTTTTACAAGTTAATTCTGATTTTTGCAAGCTGTTGTTTATGCTTAATCGTTCTTTATCTTTAATTGTTATAAGTTTTGTGATTTCTAAACCCTTTTGGGATCATACGGAAACTCACGATTAAGATATGAATCCCTCAATTCCTCTATTGATTTTCAATGGATTGTGCTTCCAATATTGATCACTTGTGTAGAAAGGTTTTAAATCATTAGTTGGGCAAATTCTTGACAACGTGTTAGCGAGATATTTCGGTACAGAACGTGGCAGTCATAATGCCAACTAAGGATTAAGTTTTAATAGAGAACAAGTGTTTTGTGTATTGCCAGATATCTTTATTTTCCAAAAGGCATTCAAAGATAAATCCTCCATCGACGACCGTTTCTCAACGTGGTTCTAGATGAGTTTATAAAATAAGAGGAGTGGGACTTGCTGATCCAAGTGAGTGGAACCACAAAAATCCTACTTGAATTGTCTTTCTATTTTAAAACATTCAAGTGTAATCAACCATTCAATCAAACAACACAACATTACAGTTTTCTTTAAACCATACTTTTAGTGGAGAATAGCTCCTATTGATCAACAAAATCAGACCACTCCCTGTGGAGATGACACAATAGTTCCACGATTATTACAATCTTTAGACGACTATAATTCCTACGGCAGGAATTAAATTAAGGCGTACTAATCGAGGATAAACATGTAGTATTGTCTCATTTGCCCATTTTTTTTTGTATGGGCTTGGTCTTCCATGTAACATACTCTGTATACCTTGGGGTTGCCTTAGGTTTTTATTAATATTAGCATTCGGTTTGCCTATCAAAAAAAAATCAAGTTGAGATGTTTTCTTTTGGCACACTACGAGTGTAATGCTATTTGCACGGGTGATGCGAAATTTGCACAGGCTAGTCTTTCCCAGAGCACGTCGGCATTACCGGACTAATCTAAGAAGCATGAGTTTGGCCTTTACGTACCTACATAAAAGAGTTGGCCTTTGCATCTTGTTTTGTATATAGTTGATGCTTGGGTTTCCAACTTCTGATTTACTTATTTATTTATGTTGGGTATTGGTTTATTTATATTTTATTTTGTTTTGTATGGTTTGCTGAGATAAAATACATTGATGAGCATTTTGAAAATTGAAAATGGAAAATGTTTTTAGTATCGAAATGTTCAATCTTCTCTTTGGGACTCTCTTGCAGATTTCATGTATGGGCATCCATTTATGGTGCCCTAGGTTTTATCCCCTAGATTTTAGGTCCTCATGTTGGAATTTTAGGAAATTTGGATTGAGGTTAAAGCCTCATACTTGATTATCCGTGAGGTTATATCAATGATGCGATAGCACCCAAACACACCACAGGTAACTCACTAGAAACTGAGACGGAAAAACAATTCCACTAGTGCGTATTTGAAGTAGAATAAAGAAAGAACGAGGAAAAGCAGGCGAGACTTTGAGAGTGCACTCACCGCCCCCTCCACAGCCTCCAATAAGACCTTAGAGTATTTTCTTTTCTTCATGGCCAATTTCTCCTTCGGTGGCATTCTTGGGTAATATGACTCCCTCCTTTTGGTCTCAACTACAAAAATCTCTTTGTTCAACCTTTAAAATCCGCTTCCTTGGCCTTAAATTTGAAGCAAGAAATAAAGCTGAGAAGGCCCCAGAAAACTGCAGACTTTGCCACCGATCTCTTAGGAGATCTTTGAAACCTTCAAACTTTAACCACATGATTTCAAAGCATGAGACAAGGCCCGATCTAATCCATTCAATGTCGACAAAATGAGGCGGTGATCGACGGTGGCCTTAGAAAGTCTGATGAACCGCTTTGCTAGTAGCAAAAAATACGCAAGCTACGTGAGATTGAACTACTATTGAAACCTCCTCCAAGTGAAAAGACCCACACGAAGGGCGAGATCTCTAAGCTTGGCTGGTTTAAAACTTCTGCAAAACGACTCATAGAGGGAGGCCTACCTATACGTAACAAAATGTTATGATGGATCTGTAGAAAACAATTTTAGTTTGCTTAACAAAGAATGCTTGGTTGGTTAAGCGTTGTGTTTTATTTATGAAATGGATCAAATTGGTACCTTCGGTAATAGGGAATGAATGATGATAAGTCGACGGGAAGGTACGCGGAGATATACATTCCTCCACCCTTCGATGGAACTGAATTTGGGAGGCAAGAGAAGTTTTATTAGTTGCTGGAACTATGTGATGCAGTCTAGGATGGAATTTTGTATGCGATAAGATGAAATCCCAGCCCTGGCTGTATAATTAGAGCAATTCCATGTACATGAGTTTGGATTCTCATAGATTTTCAGTGTTTAAGGGGTGTAAAGGGAGGAAGATGGAATTTAGACCTGAGGTGGGACTTAGGAAAATCATGGTACACCTTTTTATGTCAACTCTGCCTTTCTTGTTGGAATAATTCCATCCCTGTTTGATGTTTAGAATCATGCAACCAACCAAACAAGCAAGAATGGTGTTTGCTACACTACCTCCGACATTTTAATCTTGGACATGCACAGCACGTTGTGCTAATCTTTGTGATAATCCTATCTGTACTCCATAAATGTTGTTTAAATCTTTACTAAAATTTCTTCCTTCTCTTCTACCCTAATCTCGTTGTGAATATTCAATCTCATTAGTTGTGATAATTGTCTCTATATATTGCCTCTTGGCATGATACTTCTTATCTGACATTTGACTTTAGTTAATTTCTTCCAGACCTTTATACCTTTGAAAAGAAAAAAAGAAATGGAAGCAATGAACCTCATTTCTAAGATTTAGGAATTAAACAAAGCAAATATATATGATGAAAATCTCCTATGTGTGCACCTTACTCATATCGAGTGGTTGTATGCCGGTGTCGTTGGCCTGACTCCAATATGATTGCAGTTGAGGTTTATTGGCTGCTTCCCATACCGATTTTGTATAGAGTGAATGTGATTTTCATGCTTAGAGCTGGGATGTATCCAATCTAGTGGTGCAGGAAGTGTTAGTCATATTAATGCAAACATTCTTAAGTTAATGTTGTTGGGTAATGTTGGAGTCTACCCTACTTAGCTTTTTGTGGTGTGGATGTGGGGATATAATTGTCTTACAAGCGTGTTGAGTTGAAATTTTTATGCTATACTACTCTTTGCATTTTGTTGTTTTTTTGTCCAGCTAAAAGCGTGTCCTAGTGTTATGGAATTGGAAAATTTTTATTGAATGGTCTTCCTGTTGATAATTGGAAAATTTTATGTCATTTGACCTTCACGCAATGGGCTAATTTCATGGGTGAGTATGCCTATTGATTCGGCTATTATTGTCACGAATCAATTAGCGACTAATTATGTGGGTAGTGCAGAATATGTGGCTCTCTCTCTCTCTGCGTGTTTATATATATATATATATATATATATATATATATATATATATATATATGTTCTTTCAAAGACAAATTGTTGTCCATAAATAGTGCCTATGTTTGAAGTTACGCCCAGCGGGGAAATGGCGAGCCTTGCCACAATGCGTCCTCTTCCAGGCCATGGTGCTTGTGTGCTCGATGTAGTTATTGCCGTTTCAATACCATTATTAGGAATGGGACATATCAATTCGAGCGATTTGTATGTTTGGGAGACGACATCGAAACTAGGATATTTGTGTTTACCTTACACGTGGAGAAAATCAAGTTCGGTTACGCAGGCTATTATGGTGAGAGGGCTTGGCCTTGGCCGAGAAGAGGAGGATGGCCTTTATCTTGTTTAAGCTTTCGTGTTATAACCCTCGTCTTCGGTGGATTTAGGAGTTGGTCTTTAGTAACTCTAGCTTACCTGGCCAGTCGGGCCGGGAGATGTCACCGTGTGTGTAAGGTTGTTGGTGTATTATACTTGACTATGGTTATGGCTATGGTGCTAAAGAATGCGATTTCCCCATAACCATGGGCTCAGCTGTGTTTTTTTTTGTTTTCTAGGCAAGGGACTGGGTTTTTCCTTCTGTCCTGATCACGGAATCCTTTGGTGCTCACAAAAGTGCTTCTTCGGTAAAATGTTGCTGACCAGTAAAGAAAAGGGGGAGAGCGTTGGCTAATAGGAACTTCCTTTGTGGGGAAGGGAAAGAAACAGTTGATCATTTGTTGCTCTATTGTTCAAAGGCCAAGATTATCTGGAATTTGCTTTTAGCTATTTTTTATGTTAGATGGGTGTTTTCTCTTTTTGTGAAGGAGACTATTTTGTCTTGACATGGTCCTTTTGTGGGTAAGTGATGCAAAAAGGCTTGGATGACAGCTCCACTTTGCATTTTTTTGACAATTTGGTGGGAAAGAAACCGGCTCGTTTTTGAGGATGTGTTTATTTCAATTAATAGGATGAAAAGGTATTTGGTATACTTTTTGACTTGGGTGTGGTTAATTTACCACCACAGCGGGAGATTATCTATCTTACAACATATAGATTGACTGGCAATAGGTACCCTTTTTTTTGTGCTTTATCTCTCTAATTAATTTAAATGAGCGTTATATATTTTCTTAGATATTGTTAGTTTTATTTTTCTCCTCTTTTTCGTCGCATCTCTATCTTTCTGGAAGGGAGGAAAAGAAAGGAGGAGGGTAAGTAAGCACTAATTAGGCAGTGAGTCACATTCAATTAATTTCTATCCGCATCGTAACAAGTGTTTTCCAAGTAAATCCCAATGATAGGGTCTTGTATATGAATGAAACTTTGAGACAGAAGATACCTTGGTTTTCCCGCCATTTTCTAATTTTAAGGTTATCAATAATGAGACTGCACTCCTCTTTTTTTTTTTTTTTCTTCTCATTTTGTTCTCTTATAGCTTATTTTTCTCAAGTAATGAGGGGTGATTTTTTGGCCATTCTTGGCCTGAAATCACCCCGTTTCAGCTTTTTTTTTTTTTTTTCATTTTCTTGCTTAATAAAGTGGTTCTTTTCACGAAGATTTAATTTTTATCTTGCTTTTTTGTGTTGTCGTTTTACTGACGTTTGGTTTGTCGTCGGTTTGTTATGACATAGTGTTCGTTTTTTGTTGTAGTGTTTTATTTATGAGAAGACGATTCAAACATATAAAGCGTATTTGATCAGTTCAAGATATCAAATTATAGTTATCAGTATGTTGAAGAACTGAAGTCTTAGATATTTTAGTCATTATATTATCAAATTTGTATGTTTTATATCGATTTATTATGCTATTCATCTGGATATTGTTTCATCTTGTATGATTTTTAGTTATTTTAATCTTGGATCTATCGCAGCAATTCCAAGTTTGAATCAATAATATTATTTTTTCTTTAAAAATAAAATAAAATTTAGGCACTCTTTGGTTCAAGGAAAATGGAAATTTACTAGGACCTCAATAAATTGCTTGTACATGTTTATCAAAACTCATTTCATTTATTTCTCTTGGTTATATATAGATTGAAAAATTAGATTGCTTTTACATGCTTCTTTAAACTTATTTCATTCATTTCTATTCATTATATAAAGATAAAAAAAAAAATTGAAAGTATGTAAATTTGTAAGAATTGAGACATGAGTTTGATTTTATTTATTTATTTATTTTACAATTTTTTTCCTTCTACTTGTTTTCCTTGAACCTAGCCCCCACAACCTTTTAATTAGTAAGCTATGCCTCATTGGCATATTTTGGTTACTTTGAGTTACTAATGTTATTAATTTTAATTTTATTGACTTTCAAATATTATTTTTAAAATTAAATACTAAAATATTTTACTAATTTTTTGTTGGAAATTTTAGGTGTACTTCTAAAAAAATTTAGGTTTGTTAAAATTTAAAATAAAATATGAAACATACATATTTAACAAAATCATATTATTGAAAATATTAGTACTTATTTATTATTTATAGATGATTAATACTTAAATATAAAGTAAAATAGTAATACATAATTTTAATGCTTTTATAGAACTTTTACGAAACGTGTGGCTTATAATTCCCTTACTTAGTAAGTGTAAATGTAATTAAAGAACATGAGACAATATGAAAAATGTATAAAATTTTAATTTAATTATGAAATAGAAAGTATAATTGAATTTGACTAATATATATATGTCATTGTTTCTTACTTTCATGTAGTACAAATATTTAAATTTGATATTTTAAAAAGTTTTTTAGACCTATTGCTAATAATAAGGGTAAAAAATTAATTATTTAACGACAATATAATTTTAATTATCAAGAATTAAGAACAATAAATTAATTATTAAGAAAGAAAAACATGATTGAATTTAACAAATATATAAGTTATAGTTCTCACTTCCATAGGTATATATATCCAAATTTGATTTTTTTTAGATTTATTAATATTAAGGGTCAGTTTTGTAATGCTTCTTAAGAATAATAAAACATCACTTCGTGTCATAGGATAAATCCCTCCACCAAGACCAGACAAAGTCTCCCTAAAACGCCTATTCACGGTTAAAACGGGTTAAAGGTCATTGGTTAAGACTAAAGACTAATTTTAAAATTACAGTTTTTTCAAAACGGGACAAAGATTAATTTAAAGAAAAATTTTCCTTTTGTATAAGAAAAGATAATAATACTTGGGATCCATGTAGGTTGATTATTATTATATAAAAATTTTTAAAATCAAAATTCCATTTCCCTTGTTTATCTTTTTACCCATTTGTTCTCCTAAATAAATAAAATTAACAAAAAATTAAAAAAAGATGAAAGAAATACTTACAATATCATTTCTTCAAACTTTGATTACAAACTTTCTGTACAAACTCTCAACTCTCAACTATTGCTCAAACTCTACCACTCAAACTCTCAACTCTTTCTAACTTATCTTCCTCATGAATTTTACGTATGTCTGGTATAATTTATAGGCGTTGGACAAGTAGAGCAAAAATAAAAAAAACTACCCTAATTAATGTTTGGATATACGTGTCTTTAAAAGACATGTTCTTTTAATACTTTACACTTTGACTATAATAAATGAAGAAATTGACAAGTAAATGGTAATAAAAGAAAAAGTTGAAACTTCAAATCAATCTTTTGTACAAAACTTTTGAGTTGGTTCTTCAAGTCTTCACAAATTTGACACGTTCTTTTATTTGTTTGTCTTCTAGTGAGCTCAAGATAAGCAGTTACGGCGCTATGAAATTTGTTTTGCAGTTTGTAGACTTGACTATTGTTTGCAAGATTTGATGTCTTCGTTATCCCTCCATTGCATTTTCCAAGTTTGCATCGCTCTCTGCATCTAGACTTTCCCAGAAGTTTGCGTCATCGTTGACGTATGACATTTCTTGTGAATCTGCCCAAAGCTAGTTTATAAAATCCTGTTCTTTTGAAGTTATAAAAATTTTTGGGTTCAAAATTTTTTCTAAAGGTTTGGTTCTCCAAATTGACATGGTTGGGGGTTTCGCCCGATAAGATAAAATTTTTATTTCTGGTTTCTAAAATCAAAATTATCTCTAAACCTATTATAATATCTGGGAAATTCTTTTGAGCGGGTCATTTCCCATTCGAGGTTGTTGGGCTATTAAAGGTTCTTTGTTGTGTTTGATATATACACATGATGATAACCCAGTATTGTGCTTCAAAAGCCGGTTCTAAATAAGGTGGTATGGTTTCAAAAAGATATCTACATGATTTCGGAGTTCTAAAGATATTCAACAATATTTTTTCAATTTTCGAGGAAAATTGTTAGGTACTTGATAAATACTAGTTAAAAATATGTTTTCAAAATCCCTTGATCCATAAGTTCATGGATGAGTTCTAAATATTTTTCATCTAAAAGAGACATATTTACATAAGCTAAATAAATAACGAAAAATAAATCAGGATCATGGTAAGCCATATATCCTGTTTTAATTCCATTGTTTTTTGTTCTAAACTGTTCATATAATATACACTGGTTCTTAAACATTTTTTCATAATATTTATCTAAAAATAAAGATTCTATATTATTAAAAATATCAAATTCGAGCTTGTTTTTAATTACAAGTTTTTCAAAATGTTCGGTCAGAAGGGCTGATTTTCTAATCATATTAATTAAATTGGTTTTGCTGACATTGTTCAAAGATTCTAATTTTGTTTCTAAATCTCTAATATGGTTTTCCTTGTTTTCTTGGTTTTTAAGCGTTTTGAATTTTTCGAGTTTAAAAACAACAATTTGGTTACGTAAATTTTGAAGATGTTGGGCTAAAGTTGAAATGGTTTTTTCATAAGTATATTCTAAATTTTGGTTTTGAAAGTTTTGGGGTTTTAAAGACCAAAGGTTATCAACAATTATTTTATGTTCTTCAAAAAAGTTTTGGGAATACAAAGACTGAAATTGAAGGTTAGGGTTTAAAACTTCATTTAAAGCGCGGTTCCAAATTAGAAAAGAGTTTTTAACTTGAATTTCTCCTTTGAGCCATTTTCTTGTAAACAAAAAGTTAGTCATAAATAATTAATTCATTTATATGAATCTGTCTACTTAACCAATCTTTACAAACTTTTCCTAAGTTATTGTTTAAAACTAAAAGAATTCTTATATTTCATCTTCTAAGCTATATATACTAGAATTGTCACTCTCAAGTCTATTCACTATTATTCTTTATTGTCACTATTTATTTCATACTCTTTTATTAAATTAATTTTAATTTAGTTTTTCTATTTCGTTCATTTGACAATTTTAAGTTGGACATTCGGGTTTTTATATGACCTATTTGTACGTAAATAATATTTACATTGGTTTTACTATAATTGGTTCTTCTTTTATCCAATAATTTTCCGGATTTTCTATATCTTGTATTAAAAGGTTGGTTTCTATAATAAGTTCTTGATTTTCTTCCTAAGGTTGTTTTTATATCTTTTGGGTTTTCTATATTCCCTATATCTATCTCGTCCTAATTCTAAATCTTCTCCTAGAATTTAATCTTCTACAAGTTGTCTATTTAAATCTTGTTCTTTTATTTGGCTTCTTTCTCCTATATTTAAACATTCTTTTTCTAACCAATTTTTTACAAATTCTACTCTACTACCTATGCCAAGGTTTTTGTATTCGAAGGTTGAAATTCATTCCATAATCCCCAACACCTCTTAGTCCCTTGTATTTTTTAATATATATTTATTTAAATATTCGGGTATTCTATCTATCTTAGCAAGAATTGCATATTTTCTAAATTTTTGTTCATATTCTTTTATATACGATTTATTTTAAGAACTGATTGTGAAAATATTAAAAAATTCCTTGAAAATAAAAACTCTTCAAAATTATCTACCAAAAGATGGATAAAATTTCAGAACGCTTTAATTGGTTTTAAACCCAAATTTGAACATATAAAAGAAAGGATATATTAGCCGATTGGTTAGAAGTAGACATATTATATAAATGATTGATTTTATTTATATTCTTTTGTAATACGGGAAAATGGCTCGAAGGAGAAGTTCAAGCGAAAACTTTGATTTGGGCAGTTAGTTTAAATGAGTTTTAAACCTTAACCTTCAATTTGATCTTTGTATTCCCAAAACTTTATTGAAGAACATAAAGTAATTGTTGATAACCTTTGGTCTTTCAAACCCCAAAACTTTCAAAACCAAAATTTAGAATATGCTTATGGAAAAACCATTTCAACTTTAGCCCAACATCTTCAAATTTATAGAACCAGTTTATTGTTTTAGAAACTGAAAAATTCCAAATGCTTAAAAAGCAAGAAAACCATATTAGAGATTTATAAACAAAATTAGAATCTTTGAACAATGTTAGTAAAACCGAGTTAATTAATATGATTAGAAAATCAGCCTTTCACTGAACAGTTTGAAAAACTTGTAATTAAAAACAAGTTCGGATATGATATTTATAATAATATAAGTCTTTCTTTTAGATAAATATTATGAAAAAAGTGTTTAGAACATTGTATATTATATGAACAATTTAGGCAAAAGCAGTAGAATTAAAAACGGGATATATATTATCATGATCATGATTTATTTTTTTCGTTGTTTTATTTAGCTTATGTAAATATGTCTCTTTTAGATAAAAAAATATTTAGAACTCATCCTTGAACTAATGGATCAAGAGATTTTGAAAAACATATTTTTAACTAGTATTTATCAAGTACTTAATAATTTTCCTGAAAAACTGAAAAATATTGTTGAATATCTTTTTAGAACTGAAAATCATGTAGATATATCTTTTGAAACCATACCACCTTTATTTAGAATTGATGGAAGCACAGTACCTGCTTATCATCATGTATATATCAAACGAGCCTTTAATGTGACAACAACTTTGAATGAAATGACTAGTTCAAAAAGAATTTCATATATTATAATAGGTTTAGAGATTTTCAAATTTTTGAGGGATTTAGAAAAACCAGAAATAAAATTTTATCTTATTAGCGAACGACCATGTCAATTTGGAGAACCAAACTGAAAAATTTTGAACCCAAAATTTTTATAACTTGAAGACGAGGATTTTATAAGCCCGGCTGGTAAATTCACCGAAATGTCATCGTCGGCGATGACGCCAAACTTACGGAAAGTCTAGATGCGAAGCTATGCAAACTTGGAAAATGCAATGGAGGATAACGAAGACATCAAATCCACGCAAGCATTAGTAAGTCATAAGTTGCAAAAGCTTGACCCGTAGTAGCTTTAGAACCAAGCTTATCTTAGGCTCACTAGAAGACAAACAAATAAAAAGTGTCATTATGAAGACTTGAAGAACCAACAAAAGTTTTGTACAAAGATTGATTTGAAGATTTCAACTTTTCTTTATTACCATTTACTGTCCATTCTTCATTTATTATAGTTAAAGAAGTGTATAGGATATCCTATTGCCCTTTAAGGACACATGGATCATTCATTTAATGTTTAGGTAAATTTTTACTTTTTCAAATTTATATCTTTGATATGTAAAGATCTATAAATGGTCTTTGCATCAGTAAGCATGCCTCTAATGAATGTGAGTTAGTGAGTGAGGAAAAGAGAGTACTGTAATCAAAAAAGTTTGAAGCGATAAAATTGTAAGTATTTCTTTCATCTTTTGTTCTTTCTTTGTTTTTTAAGTTAATTTTATTTGTTAGAACAAAAGGGTAAAAAAGATAAGCAAGGGAAATGGGTTTTGATTTTAAAAATTTTTATATAATAATAATCCAAGCTACATGGATCTGTTATTTATTATCTTTCTTATACAAAAGAAAATTTTCTTAAAATTAATCTTTGAAACCCATATTTTGAAAGCGGAATTTTAAACTAGAGTTTTTGTGTCTTAACCATGACCTTTAACCAGTTTTAGTAGTGAGATGGCGTTTTAGGGACTTTGTCGGTCTTGAGTGGGGGATTTATCCTATGACATGAAGTTATGTTTTATTATTCTTAATTTAAACCAGGGTGTTTTGAAAAGTAAAAAAAAATCTACCTAAACATTAAATGAATGATCCAAGTGTCCTTAAAAGATAATAGATATCCTATACACTTTAACTATTTACATAAAGACTTAATAAATGAAAAGTTGACAAGTAACAACAACTTTTGTACAAAAAAATTTATCTTCTTCTAGCTTCAAAATTTTACACGTTCCCTCTTTCTTTTTGTCTTCTTCAGCTCAAGATAAACAGTTACGAGCACGCTACGGGTTGTTTTGCGGTGTTGACCCCTCTTTGTTGCAAGATTTGATGTCTTCATTATCCTTCCATTGCATTGTCCAAGTTTGCATAACTCTCTGCATCTAGACTTTCCCAGATGTTTGCGTCATCGCGGCGTGTAGGCATTTACGGTGAATGCTTGGCTCTCTTCCCCGGTTTATCAAATCATTCATTGAAGTTATATAAATTTTTTGGGTTCAAAATTTTTTTCCTAAGGTTTAGTTCTCCCAAATTGACATGGTTGGGGTTTCGCCAATAAGATAAAAATTTTTATTTATGGTTTTTCTAAAATCAAAAATTTGAAAATCTCTAATCTATTATAATATACAGGAAATTCTTTTGAACGAGTCATTTCCCATTCAGGTTGTTGTTGGGGTATTAAAGGTTCTTTGTGTGTTTATTACTTTATAATGATAAACGAACACGTAGCTACATCATTTCTAAAATAAAGGTGGTATAGTTTCAAAAGATATATCTACATGATTTTCGGTTCTAAAAGATGTTAACAATATTTTTCAATTTTTCAGGAAAATTGTTAGGTACTTGATAAATACTAGTTAAAAATATGTTTTTCAAAATCCCTTAATCCATAAGTTCAAGGATGAGTTCTAAACATTTTTCATCGAAAAGAGACATATTTGCATAAGCTAAATAAACAGCGAAAAATAAATCAGGATCATGGTAAGCCATATATCTGTTTTTAATTCACTTGTTTTAGTTCCTAAAAATTTGTTCATATAATGTACAGTTTTAAAGCGTAAGACATTCAATTTATGGAAAAAGGGTAAAATCGTAATTTCGATCAAAAGTCTGAAATTTATTCTCTAGATGTCGGATGACAAAACGGATTTCACCGTTGGAATCGTCTCGCGAAATCTAGCTAGCACGTGGTACGTTGAATTTGAGGCGGTCGGGATTGAATGCGTTTTCAAGGCATCGCATTTGGTCTTTGTAAAGCGATGACCGATGTGACAAAGTCACATAACACGATACTCATGTGCCATAAGTGGCATGCGTAGAGAAATGATGAAAATGGACGGCGAGATGGTATGAATGACAAAGCGGGAAAGAAGGGACATAGAGGTCATTTTAGAAATTTAAATGAGGATAATAGAGACGAGAATTTTGCATAGTATCGTCTCCTTCATTTGAGCAAAAAAGCGACCCGAGAGAGGAGAAGAGGGATCACGGTGGCTGGGTTTTAAATTTTAGAGAGAAGGACCTCGCCTCTCTGGGGGTGGGGAGGTCGGCCAGGCCAGGGGTCGTCGAGACAGGAAGGAAAGTCGCTCTATGCATCGAGGCCTACGCGTGGGCTTCGGATTTGAGGAGTTTCGACAAACTCCGCGAGGTAGGGGTTTCTTCCTACTTGGGTTTTACACTTTGTTTAAATGTATTTACAATGTTTGAGTTGGATGAAGCCGTAAGGGGGTGTTTGATCGGTTCCAAGCTTGGAGGCAGGGTGGCGCATTTGGAACCGTAATGGGCGGTGGGTTGCTAGTTTGTGCATTTATGTGTTAATGCATGCTTCCAGTGTATAAGGCGAGAATGGCCGTGAAGTCGAGTTCCACAAAGTGAACCGATGAATTGATGAGTGGGCGAACGATAGCCGAGGTTTCTTTGTTCATATGCCTAATGACATGAAACTAATTTTTGTGGCCGAAACCGTGTTTGGTGAGTAATTCATTGAATTACTTTCGTGTTTGATGATCATTAGTCCACGTGAGCTAATTTTTGGTGTAATGAATTGTGGAATTGCATAACATGTTTGTGTGATTTAATTTATGTGAATATATGCATGATTATATATTTGCATGTGTTATAGAATTGTAATGGAATTGGCATCATGCATTCCATATGCACTGGGGCATCCTAGAAAGATAGGAATGAGTGCATGAGGGGATTCTCGAGAGGATGATTTCGGAGGGTTGACTAAATAATAATAATTATCGGAGGGTAGTCCATATAAAATATCAATCGTCGGAGTCAGCCCAATTGATATACATCGGAGGGTTGTCCACTAAATATAACATCGGAGTTGGTCCACTACTCATATTGGAGGGTAGTCCACAAATAAAAACAAATATCTTTGTTGAAAATAATGTTTCTCATACGTGGCTTAGGCAAGTGTGAGGGAGTCGGTGAGGACTCGGGGTATGAGTTGTTCAGGTAGACATTCAAGTAGGATCATGCATTTACTTGAATGTGTGTTTTCTCTTTAGACATTGCATATGCACTTGGGTGAAGTGGCCCATGTGGGGTGATTCCACTGCGAGGCATTAGCTCACCACATGGGAATATCATTTTTTTAGGTGCGAGGCGTACGAGAGGCGACTCGTCCTAGAGTGAGTTTGAGAAAGAAAGCCGGGTTGTGGCTTTGATTTTTATTATGTATACATGTATTAGAATGTTTTTTTCATTTTAATATATGTTTGTATAAGAGTAATTTCTTAACTCTTGAAACTATTGTATATAGTTGGGAATTATCAGGATGAGTATTGGTTTGTGGGCCTAAGTGGCCGTTTTACACATGGATTGTTATATTGGATTGTTGGGACAGGTTATATACAGGTTATGTATATGGGTATAGCTCCTCGTACGAAGGAGACTCTGCTTGATTTTCGTGAAAGAGGTCGGGTCACCCGACATCCACGAGTGTTTCCGCAGGTTGACGGGTAGTCAACGGACACCCCGGTTTTGGGGCGTCGCATAAACACTTTTTCATAATATTTATCTAAAAAGAAAGATTCTATATTATTAAAAATATCATATCCGAACTTGTTTTTAATTACAAGTTTTTCAAATTGTTTGGTCAGAAGGGCTGATTTTCTAATCATATTAATTAACTTGGTTTTACTAATATTGTTCAAAGATTCTAACTTTGTTTCTAAATCTTTAATATGGTTTTCTTGTTTTTCTTTGTTTTTAAGCATTTGGAATTTTTCAGTTTCTAAAACAACAAATTGGTTTTGTAAATTTTTAAGATGTTGGGATAAAGTTGAAATGGTTTTTCCTTAAGCATATTCTAAATTTTGGTTTTGAAAGTTTTGGGGTTTTAAAGACCAAAGGTTATCAACAGTGCTGTATTCTTCAAAAGGTTTTGAGAATACAAAGACTGAAATTGAAGGTTAGGGTTTAAAACTTCATTTAAACTAACGGTTCCAAATTGAAAAGTTTTTGCTTTTGAATTTCTCATTTAAGTCATTTTCCTGTACACAAAAAGTTAGTCATAAATAAATCAATCATTTATATAAATGCATCTGTAACCAATATGCTAATATATTATCCTTTCCTTTTATATGTTCAAATTTGGGTTTAAAACCAATTAAAGCGTTCTGAAATTTTATCCATCTTTTGGTAGATAATTTTTAAGAGTTTTTATTTTCAAAGAATTTTTTAATATTTTCACAATCAGTTCTTAAAGTAAATTGTTCTTGGTTTAAAAATAATTGAAATTTTCTAAACTAAAATTATGAGTACATTCTAATCTGTTGAACTAAGGTTCTTTTGATATTCACTAAAGTTCCACTACAATATCTGCAAAGTTTTCTTCTAAATTATTGGTTAATGCTAAAAATTCCTCCCCATCTGTTTGGCTGCATCACATTTGGATTATTTTATATTCACTTTCTAATGGGAGATGTAAAGTTGGGAGATTTTTAACAAGTTCTTTTATCTTTTGGACTAATTTAATATCTTCTTGGTTAAAATATTTTTGCCCTGTATTTTTGGTTTTACTATAAAGAGGTCCAACTAATTGACTTAGGTTTTTAATATAAGGTCTAACATAATTTAATAATCCTAAAAAACTTTGAAGGGTTTTTAAATCTTCTAGTTTGTCTGGAAAATTATTGATTTTTTGTACTATATGTTCTTGAAGTTTTACTTGACCATTTTCTAATTCTAATCCTAAAAATTCAATTTGATTTTTAAATAACTTTATTTTCTTTCTACTAACTATCAAACCATTATTTATAAGCTCTTCAAAAACAAGTTCTAAATGTTTTATATGTTCATGAAAAGTTTTGGAAAAAGCAAGAATATCATCAATATATACAAGAATACAAGAGTATTTACCAAATATTCTATCCATCATTCGTTGAAATATTTGAGGAGCGTTCTTTAATCCAAATGGCATTACATTCCATTCATATAATCCATAAGGACAAGAAAACGCAGTCCATGGTTTGCTATCTTTATCTAATCTTATTTGCCAAAATCCACTCTTACAATCTAATTGAGAAAAATATTTACATCCTTGAATAGAATTAATTAAAGAATCTTTATTAGGTATTTTATATGCATCATCATAAGTATTATCATTTAATCTTTTATAATTAATTACCATCCTAGCTTTTCCTCGTTTTTCTTCACTATGGTTTCTAACTAAAAATGCAGCTGATCTATGAGGACTAAAACTTGGTTTAATAAGGTTGTTTTGTAATAATTCTTCTATTTGTATTTTAAATTCTTTTGTATCTACAAGGTTACATGCAATATCTGAGGATTTTATAAATTAAATGCGGATTTTTATTGGTATTTTACAATTTGTTTTGTTCCTATTCCAATGTTTTTGAGGGTCTTCTCCTATAATTCCTATTTTTTTTGCTTGAACTAAAAGGTTTTTTAATTTTAATGCGTTTTTTAAATTTTCTGAATAATCATTAACTATACTATCTTTTATTTCCTCTATTTTATTTGTATAATGAGAAACTATGTGTGGTTCTATTTTACTACGTGTTTTGTACAAGCAATTATTTGTAGTTTTGAGTGAAAGCTAACTTGGTTATTCTGTATTGTTATACCTCATTGTAAAGAATGTACAAAATTTAAACCTAGAATAAAAGGATACAAACTTATACTAGGTACTAAATAGGTTTCTTTGTAATGTCATGGTTATATTTGTTGATTATCATTGGAACATTAGCTATATATTTTGTTATTATTATTTTTTCTTGATTATACTGTACTAATTCTACAGGTTGAATTAAGTTTTGTTGATCTTCTTTTGGTACTAAAGTTTCAAATAAAAGGTTTTTACTAGCTCCAGTATCTGACATTGCTTATACATTTATTTCCGTTTTCTTTAATTTAATAGTTGTTGGAAATGTTATTGATTTTACCTTATTTGTTGTATTTACAATTGTTGTTCCTAAATAATTTATTGGTTCTTCTTCTTTTTGAGTTTCTTTATGACCTAAATTATTTGTCTTAACTTCTACGTGGGTTTTTCCTATTATTGTTGTCAAATCTTTCCATATATTATAAGGATTTATTTTACTTTCTAAAGGTTGTAATAATTTTTCTAAATCTAAAGGAGTCTTATTTCTAGGTTTGTTTTTTGATTCATTTTCTTCTTTATTAAAATTATTTTCATCTAAATTTTCAATTTCAAAAAATTCTATTATACTAATAGGTTCATTTTCTTTTGGTTTTATTTCTTCTACAATTTCCATGATTTTATTTCTACATTTCTAGGTTCAAATGGATTGATTTTAAATTCTACACTAGTTTTTGGTTTTTCTCCTAAACTAAGTTTTTCAAATTGTTGGAAAATATTTTCAGTTTTATTTTCTTCTAATTTACTAGTTCCCTTAACTAATTGTTCAAGTATTTGACTTAGTTTTTCTAATATTTCTTTCAAATTTTGTTGTTCAATTTTTATTTTTTCTATTTCTTTTCTACAAAATTTATCTTCCTTAACTAAATGTTCTTTTATATAGTCTAAGTTGTTTCTAATTAAATTAAAATGTTTAAAGTCTTCCAGCTTCTTTTCTAATTCCTAAGGTTGTATTACACAAATCTATTCTTCTTTGTTGAATTCTTGAACTTTTTTCTAAATTTTTATATCAAGTCACACTCAAATGGTTTTTTCATACTTTTTATGTTCTTCTAGCCACTACTTTGGTTATTCAGGCGAATTTCTACAAGGTTCTTAAAATATTTAATTTATTCTTTTTTAAACTAAGGGTTCATTAATTTCTACAAAGTTTCTACTAATTTCTACACTTAATTCTGAATTCTACTTTCTAAGAACTTGAACTACTAACATAAAGATTATCTATATAATATTTTACTATTTCAGTTTTAACTATAGTTTCAGTACTAAAATATTCTTCGTAGGTTTCTTTAATAGTGTTTTCGTATTCACACAAATATTTAAGAGACACAAGGTTTTGAATATCTTTAGTAAGGTTTTTAACAGTTGTTCTTAAAGCATGCAGTTTATCTAAATTTTTCCTAAATTCTTCACGCTAAATGTAAATTCTATTACTAAGTTATTTTACAAGATCATAATTTAAATTATAAACACTAGGAGGATAAGGAATAAAAGACATAAAATAAACACAATTACAAACATACAAATTTTCACAATTTTCATACAAATATCAGTCTTAACAAAATCACACAAAATTTTCACAATATCATAAACATACAATTTTAAAATGGTTTTTTCACAATATGACTTTAAACGAGGTAAGATAAAGCTAGGTACTCTGGAATTTAATTTTAAAAGTTTTTAAATAATAATAATTAACATACAAGTGCTTTCTGATACCATTCTTCCCTCTTATACTAAAAAAACAAACCCATCTCCCTGATCTCTCCTCTGAAACACCACGGTTTAAATTAAGAATAATAAAACATCACTTCGTGTCATAGGATAAATCCCCCCACCAAGACCAGACAAAGTCTCCCTAAAACGCCTATCCACGGCTAAATCGGGTTAAAGGTCATGGGTTATGACTAAAGACTCTAGTTTTAAAATTTCGCTTTCAAAACATGGGTTTCAAAGATTAATTTTAAGAAAATTTTCCTTTTGTATAAGAAAGATAATAATAATAGGATCCATGTAGGTTGATTATTATTATATAAAAATTTTTCTTCCCTCTTATACTAAAAAACAAAACCCATCTCACAATCTCTCCTCAAAACACCCTGGTTTAAATTAAGAATAATAAAACATCACTCCGTGTCATAGGATAAATCCCCCCACCAAGACCAGACAAAGTCTCACACAAAAGCGCCTATCCACGGTAAAAAGGGTTAAGGTCGTAGGTTAGGCCAAGGCTACAGTTTTAAAATTAGCTTTCAAATGTGGGTTTCAAAGATTAATTTTAAGAAAAAATTTCCTTTGTATAAGAAGATAATATCTTGGGGATCCATGTAGGTTATTATTATATAAAAATTTTTTCTTCCTCTTATACCAAAAAACAAAACCCATCTCACAATCTCTCCTCAAAACACCACAGTTTTAAATTAAGAATAATAAAACATCATACGTGTCATAGGATAAATCCCCCACCAAGACGACAAGTCTCCTAAAACGCCTATCCACGGCTAAAACGGGTTAAAGGTCATGGGTTAAAACTAAAGACTCTAGTTTTAAAATTTCGCTTTCAAAACATGGGTTTCAAAGATTAATTTTAAGAAAAAATTTCCTTTTAGCGCAAAAAGATAATAATAACAGGATCCATGTAGGTTGGTGTATATAAAAACTTTTAAAATCAAAACTCCATTTCCCTTGCTTATCTTTTTACCCCTTTGTTCCCCTAAATAAATAAAATTAACTTAAAAAAACAAGTAAGAACAAAGAAAGATGAAAGAAATACTTACAATTTTATTGCTTCAAACTTTTTGCTTACAGACTCTCTTTTCCTCACTCAACTCTCTCAAACTCTGGAAGGCATTCATGAGGCATGCCTTTTACGTATGTACAAAGGCCTTATTTATAGACTTCTTACATACTAAAGACAAATTTGAAAAGTAAAAAAAAATCTACCTAAACATTAAATTAATGATCCTGTGTCCTTAAAGGACAATAGATATCCTATACACTTTAACTATTTACATAAAAACTTAATAAATGAAAAGTTGACAAGTAACATCAACTTTTGTACAAATTTTTTTTGTCTTTTCTTCTAAGCTTCAAAAATTTTACATGTTTCCTCTTTCTTTTGTCTTAACAAGCTCGAGATAAACGGTTACGAAAGGTACCTTTCTGTTTGTTTTTTGCGGTGTTGACTCTTTGTTGCGAGGATTTGATGTCTTCATTATCCTTCCATTGCATTGTCAAGTTTGCATAACTCTACGCATACAGACTTTCCGGATGTTTGCGTCATCGTGACGTGTGACATTTTGGTGAATCTTGGCTGGTTTTCTCCAAAATCTGTTTTTAAAGTTATAAGATTTTGGGTTCAAAATTTTTTCCTAAGGTTTAGTTCTCCAAATTGACATGGTTGAGGTTTTGCCAATAAGATAAAAAATTTTATTTCTGGTTTTTCTAAAATCAAAAATTTGAAAATCTCTAAACCTATTATAATATACAGGAAATTCTTTTGAACAGGTCATTTCCCATTCAGGTTGTTGTTGGGGTATTAAAGGTTCTTTGTTGTGTTTGATATATACATTATGATAAGCAGGTATTGTGCTTCCATCAGTTCTAAATAAAGGTGGTATGGTTTCAAAAGATATATCTACATGATTTTCGGTTCTAAAAAGATATTCAACAATATTTTTTAATTTTTCAGGAAAATTGTTAGGTACTTGATAAATACTAGTTAAAAATATGTTTTTCAAAATCCCTTGATCCATAAGTTCAGGGATGAGTTCTAAATATTTTTCATCTAAAAGAGACAAATTTACATAAGCTAAATAAACAACGAAAAATAAATCAGGATCATGGTAAGCCATATATCTTGTTTTAATTCCACTGTTTTTGGTTCTAAACTGTTCATATAATATACACTGGTTCTTAAACACTTTTTCACAATATTTATCTAAAAAGAAAGATTCTATATTATTAAAAATATTAGATCCGAACTTGTTTTTGATTACAAGTTTTTCAAACTGTTCGGTCAGAAGGGCTGATTTTCTAATCATATTAATTGTATTAACACAATTAATTCCCATAATTCATATTATTCGATTCTCAATCAATTACACCAAAATTAGCTCATATGGGCTAATTTACCAATCAAGCAATTCATTTTGAATCACTCAATAACATAAAAATTCACACCAAAAATCACGTCACTATTCACATGAACAATGAAACCCTCGGGTTGGCACTGTTCACGGCCACAACAATGAGGATTTTCTCCACTTGATTCAAGTGTTTTGAGACCGAAAACACGGCTAATCCAAGCCTCAGAACATCCCTAACCATTTACATGGCTTTTAGCCAAAGAATAACACATGTAGGAAAAGATCCATACCTCTTGGAGTTTTCGGAACTCCACCAAATCGGTGTCCACGCGTAGCCCTCGTCGCGTAGATCGACTTTGCTTCTTGCTCCGTCGAGAACCGACGGTCCGAACGACCGGAAATCTAGAGAGAATGAGCTCTCTCTCTCTCTAAAAAATAAAAAATCCAGCCCCTGCACCTCACTGCCCGTTTGTGTCTCAAAAAGGAAGAAGAAGACTATTTGGCTTTTGTCTTATTCTCATTAAACATTTTCAAAATTCCCAATGTGTCCCTTTTGTCTTGATTTTTGACACTTGGCACAATCTAGGCCATTCATTTCCATCATCTCTCTAATCATGCAACATGTGTCACATGAGTACATGTAGTAGGTGACTTTTTTCACATCACATGTCTCTCAAAATCCTTTTTACGACGCCGATGCACGATTGCCTCTAAAAGTGAAATTCCGATTGTCTACGGTCGACGAATTACACGCCGTACTGTTAGATTTTGCGAGGCGATTCCAAACGGTGAAGTCAGTTCGTCATCGAGATCACAGAAAATTCGGATTTGACCCGAAATTATCATTTTACCATTTTTCAGAAAATTGGATTTTCTTGGGGTTTCACATGTGTACTACTAGTTAGACTGAGATAGAAACTTAATAACTTTGTTGCCATTTGACATGTGTAGATGGAAAGTCGAGGACGAGGACGTAGAGGTCATCCACGAGGTGCTAGCCAGGCACCACCTGTTTTTTTACCAATAAGCCTTTGTGAAGGCTTTGGGGCTGCAGCTACTGCCATTGCACATGCTAGTGCAATTGGGGGTCAAGGAGGGCCTAGAAACCTCTAGAGGTTTAAGACGCATCATCCTCCGACATTCACAGGGGGAGGGGATCCAATGGTGGCAGACTATTGGTTCCAACAGATTGAGAAGATATTGGAGGCCATGGAGATCACCTCCGACGCGACTAAGATTAGACTAGCTGCATTCCAACTAGAGGATGAGTCCCAAGTATGGTGGGACTGGGTTAAGACCTCTAGGGACATATAGGTAATGACTTGGGCAAAGGTCCATGAGCTCTTCATGAGCAAGTACTTTCCGACCACTGCTAGACATGCAAAGGCCCAGGAGTTCCTAAAGTTGAAGCAAGGGACGATGACAGTGATGGAGTACGTGGCTAAGTTCATAGAGTTAGCCCGTTTTGCTGATGACTACGTGGCCACATATATGGCCAAGGTAAGGAAGTTTGAGGATGGGTCAAGTCATTCATCCCGCAAGATCGGATCCCTCCTTACAAGATACGGATCATATCGACAAATGGCGGCTAGAGATAGAGATAGAGAATGTAATGGCGATCCGAGATGCTGGTGCCGTTGATAAGAGGAAGGAGAGCCAGCTTTCCCAGTTTCAGAAAGAAGCCAAAGGCTCTAGTTCACGAGGGTATCAAGGTCAAGGGCCATATCATGATCTCAAGCAACCAGACCGGAGGACATGTTTCCATCACACCGTACTGACATATGAAGCTGGGATTTGCCCCCAGAGACAGGGATCCTAGGGTTTTGGGACAACGCAGTCCCAGCCTATCGCGACAAGCGCAGCCACGCTTTGTTCCTTCACCCTTAGGCGCGCAGGGATCTAGCATTACCGAGCGTCGTGACCGGGGCGCCTCTCTACTACACAGATAGGCAAGAGAGGCCAAGGTGTGGGTCAAGGCCGAGGACAAGGCCCACGGGCCAAGACTTTAGGGATCCAGGGGCGTGTCTACGCCATCACACTACAAAAGATCGAGCCAATCGACACAATATACACATGTTTCTACTATCTCATCTCATTAAGATATTGTTTCAGATCTGCACTGATCGTATCTAGTGATGAATGTTTTCTGAAAGCCAAAGGTTGAACCTTAAAGAACCAAGCATGTGAGTTCAATTTAGGGATTAGATATGTCTAGACGGGGAGTTAGAGATCTTAGGGATCGACTCACTATGACCCGAGGGTCACTGACATATCTACTTCGATGTCATTCTTGGTGGATGGGTCGACAAGGCATCTACCGTCATTGATCGTGGTCGTAGAGGATTACTCGCCTACACATGAGACAAGATCTGTGTGACTTCTTCAGGATAAACAATGATGTCTTTACCCCAGATCGTGCAATTTGTTCCAGATGGAGTGGATGGGCCATCAGTCAAGTAGCAAGCCCACTCCTGGGGAGGGATCTAGGTGAGACAGACTTGGATCCGCCTGAGTGGGCCATGAGTACAGGATGTTTTTCCGATGAGCTAAATGACTGGGTTCGTAGAGGGGTGTAGAATTCTATATTGATACACCCTAATATGCTACTCCATTTCTATGACTCCTCATAAGACGACATCAATCGGGTGTTATGTGGAACTTAAGGTTCAACTCCAGAATCGGCTGGATCGAGGATTTCATTAGATCGGTTAGAGACTCACCATGGCGCCCGGCTGGAGCCACGGTAAAAAAAAAAAAAAAAGAAAAGGACAAGACTCTTCGTCTGTGCATTGATTATAAACAGTTGAATAGGGTTACAGCCAAGAATCGGTATCCATTACCGAGGATTGACGATTTGTTTGATAAGCTAAAAGGGGTGCGAGTCTTCTCCAAGATAGAACTTCGCACCGGTTATCATCAGTTGAGAGTTAGGGAGACTGATGTCCCTAAGACAACATTTAGGACGCAGTATGGGCATTTTGAATTCATAGTGATGCCCTTCGCATTGACGAATGCGCCAGTAGCATTCATGGATCTCATGCATAAGGTATTCCAACCCTACTTAGATTAGTTTCAGGGTCTCTTTGTCGATAACATCTCGAATCTAATTCTGGGCCTTAGGAGGAGCATGAGGATCATTTGAGGATTGTTCTTCAGGTACTTAGGGACCATCAGTTGTATGCCAAGTCTGGCGCGAAGCCGCTTGTCGAGGTGAAATTCCTCGTGGCAGCTTTTGTGCTACAAAGATGATCAAGCCTGGGGGCACTAAGGAGTTTAGTAGTCAGGCTATCCTCACCGAAAGTAGGTGGATCGAAAGTCCTGTGGGTAGGACGAGATATCGTCCACGTGACCGTGCACAGCCAAAGTGGGTGATGAAGACTGGGCCATCCACCCATATGGTAGTCTTCAGTACAGGGGATAGGTCGTGGTTCCTTAGCTAACCGATGAGCTGCCCGGGAGTAAGTTTAAAAGGTCCGCAGTGACGTAATGCTTCCCTTCCACAATTTCTGTGGGTAGAGGGCGCGGAATGACCGAAACGTTGTAGGGAGCCGGGTTACGACTCAAATCACCCAAATTCTTCAAAGAAGGACTTCAAGGATGTCGCCTTAGCCTGGAATTTAACAACTTCCTGATTTTTTCTAAAACTCGCTTCCACCTTAATTAAATTCACTTTACTCCTCCAGTTTTCCCCAAGACAAGCAAAGACACTCAGACAAGGTCTGGCGCACATCGAAAGTAGGGGTGTAAAAGCACACATGCTACACACTGAAAGACATTGACGGCTTACGTAGTAAAACTGAAGGTCGAGAGTTCGAGGTCTCATCCCAAGGTCCTCGACCAGATCACCCTCTCTCGCCTCGACTCGGGGCAACCGAGGAGTCCAAGAATGAATCGGCAGCCTCGGGGTTTTGGCTAACATGGATGTACCGACCACCATGCGCCAGCCTCAAGGTGTAAGCAAAACAAACTTCCACCAATGAAAGGTCCAACGATAAAGAAGGTTTAGTATTACCGTGAACCAAATACTAATCCGAATGACGCTTCAGTGAATATGTGCAGTGGTCCTTCGGGTGAAGTGCAAGAATTGCTTGACCAGGGACGACACGAGGAAGCGAAGCCCAACTACGAGTTGCTCCTAGGTGAAAAACACTGTGTTGTATTTTTCGCCCATAGTAGACTCGGCCGAGCCCATCGACAACTCAAAGTGAATATCCTCGGGGATTTAACAATAAGACCTTACCTCATCCATGAAATGAGGAGATGATACAAGCATAGTATGACTTCTACACACTGCGGATCCGAGGAGTTGATCCACCTCCGGCCGAACTGAGCAAAAGAATTATGAGGGCGTAAAAATATCGAAATGTGATTTCATTAATCGCGCCTAAAAGGCGTCTGCAATATATTGACAAACGCCTATAACAAAGTGATCACACTTCATAGCTACATAACCCAACATGCCAAGAAAAAGAAGAAGAAGAAACTCAGAGAAGAAGAAAAGAAGTAAGAAGAAACCTCAGAGAAGAAGAAGAAGAGGTCCTAAAAAAAAAGAGCCCCGTTGATTTGTGAGAGGGGCTCTCGCCGCAGAGGATTCCATTCTGGGGCTTTTCAACCACCCAAGGACACATGTATGGCATATAAGGAAATAGTGAGGCTCAAAATATTCTCCTAAATGCAACTAGCGTGCCCTACCACCCTTGTGGCCTTCGGCCTGATCCATAGTTAAAAATCGTGTCCAAGCCCCCTTCAGAAGCCTCTTCCATGAAGCAATTAGAAAAGTACAACACCGATAATGTCCAACGACGTCTAACCATATCTCCCCACTGAAAAACCAGCAACAGCCAGTGGCACAAAGGGATCGACCCCCCAACAAACCTTTTATAGAGACTTCAAGCTTCAAGGGAACCCTAAATAGCTGCATCAAATGTGACACAAAAAATAGAAAATTCCTTGGTAATGCGCATTATTGAACATACTCAGATATCGCCCACCGTTCCCCACAATTCTGCCGCCATAACGAACCTCTTTTTCCAACCAGGGAAGAGTGACCTCCCAACAGTTGTAAAGTATCAGGGTACTGTGCCTAAACCACTTCTTACCATTCACCAGGCCCAAACACCTTTACCCACAAGCTAGGCCCAAATATCACCTTCCAGCCGATCGTGGGATGCAACACTTAGACTTATCCTCTCCTAGCTGGGAGCCATCTATAAGAAGACTACCGACTAATGATTACCCGGCTGATCTCTTAGTTTAAAGACACCCCCATACACATAACCATTTTGGTGATGGTCAAACACTTCTTAGGACACAAGTTGAGACCAACTTGGCCATCAAAAAAGGAAGAACAAGTCATGGCGAGCAAAGAACGCCCTCTTTCCGCTTCTGTTTTGGAAGGAAATCACCCACTTTCCATGAAAATCGGATCATCTTCCTCCTCCATAAAGAAAGGAGGAACAAAAACATGCAAAGTACATATCTCTTTATCGAAAAGACTGACTTTCACTTCCGCATTCCCCCGATCTAACTTAGGCATCGGAGAAGCGGTGGGCGCACCACTGCTGTTTTCTTGTTTGTTTTACAAATACATGCTGGTAGGCAGGTTAATGCTCATCCAGTGACTCAGAAAATTCAGGAGACTACAATAATGTTTTTTCACTATGATGGCATTGTGGATGACTTGAGGGATTTGGAAGGGAGCGGTCAAGTTACGGTAACGTGTCCGCTATGGATCGTACTAAGTGGTATCAATTCTCGATCGCTAATTAATTTATCTACATTTAAGCCGCTTTTTCGCATGCTCAATTATTTTTCGCAAAGAATCCGCCATTTATTTTGGTAATCTAGGTGGTTTGCAAAGCCAGTTTACATCCAGATATTATTTCGTATCATGATTACATTTCATTTGGGATGAAGACATCGAGTCAACATTTTGATGCAGGAGGTAAGAATGAGCATAAATCCATGGCAATCCGAGAAGTCTTGTTCAAGAGACTAGGCCTTAATAGTACCACTTTAAGGAGGCCATGTCATTCAAATTCCTATCTATGCATTTGTTCAATTTTTTTTTGGCTGTATGGAGTTTAGGAGCCTTTCAAGGACAAAAGAAAACAACATGGAATATGCTAAAAAAAGGTCCAATTCACATGAAAATAACTGCTAAGTTACTAGGTCTTGGGCGTTTGTGCGGAATTAGGTGTGGTGATTAGTATAAAGACCACTGGGTTCCTGCTTTCTTCATTTACCACTGGGCTCGACAGGCCATTTTCTTGGATGCAACTCATCCCACTAGAGTGTTCTACCTAAAATTTTACTGGTCTACAATCACGTGAATTGTAAACAGAACACTAATTTGTAAACTGACTCTGCTTTCTAAGGCCAAGATCCACAAAGCCAAATCATAGCATAATTACATCCTAGCACTAAGGACTCTGCATCGAACTGAGTTTAGGTCCAAAGAGTTATGTGAGTGACTCCGATGGATAACAAATGATCTTCCGTCGCAAAATTTCTATAAGAAAGCTCTTACCTTTGAAGAGCGTGTTTAAAAAGTCTGTGGCTTTCTTCATAATCGTATGTTATACTAGTTCCCTTGGAACATCAGTGTAATGTCTCAGAGGTATCTGTAAGACGTATTCGGCCGATACTTTCCCGCAGATATCTATCAATCATTAAAGAGGAAGAGATCAAATATCGAATCCAAAGATTGATCCAAATGCATTGGTGCATCACTTTACTTACATTACGAGATAGCACGTCAAAAGTACACAGACATATCTCTTTACAAGAATCTGTTTTGATTATATCCTATTTGTATTATACCATGCTGTACTCTATTTTAACTTCAATTCACATTACTCATGGGTTTTCAACTACTTGATCTCGCAGGTAAATGCATCTTCACAAGTTCTTTGTCAAAAAAGATCCGCATGGTCAGGTTTTGGAATCAGGTTAACAGGAGCGCTCAGTGTGAGGAGGTGCAATGAAACATCAAATGTCCGCTATGTTCGGTAAAAAGATTGCATATTTCCTGTCTATGTTTAAAGAAAAACACATCCATTTATACCACAGGAAAGACAATATATATGGGTTCCATGTGTGGGTAGAAATTATGGTCCTCGTTTTCTTCAAAGGTCGCCCGGCGCCGTGTGTGGCTTATGATTCAAAGTGTCTTATGAACCAAGAAGTTATCTTAAATAACTTATTATCCGTAAGGGGGAAATCATATTGAACTGCTTCAAATAAGATAGCTTGGACTTTACTAATCGACTTAAGCTCCATTTCTATTACAATTAGAGATTTTGAAGACCAACAGTTTTATTAGCTTGATCGAGAGGTTCTTGCACAGATTTTCCCTAAATTTTCCCTCACCCCATGACATTAATGCTTGTTAATTCAGATTCTAATTTCATGACGTAATGACTCGACCATGGACGGGCTTAGATGACTCCGCCTGCCATCGCGGTAAAGGTAAATTTCCATTCTAGTTGGTACTATTTCCTATTTAATATCTTTTTATAGTTTTCTAATCAATGAAGGACTCTTTTAATAGGGTAACCGAACCCAAAATGTCGGGATTGTTGATCAAGAATATGTAGCTCACCATGCTGTTCTTACGCTTGGCAGCTCACCCAAAGATCAGGTAAAATGCTTATTCATATCACGTAAATATAGAGAAGCAGAATGCCTCGTGTCTCCTCAATTTGTTCATTCAAACAGGAGAGTTTAATTTTGATTCAACCTCTCAGACGCCTTTGATTAAGGTCGACTTAGGCTACTCCTATTTCATTTTGTGCTGTAATATTGTTCTCCAATCCATGTCTTACACTAACATCCTTACATGAGACTCGCCTCAATAAAGTCCTTCCTCAAGGCTGCGCACTTCTGATTTCTAGCACATGATTCACGGCTTTCCTTTATCTTCTCCTTAAATGCTGCTGTGGTCACCTAGCTGTAATCTCTATTTTATTCCATTTCTCTTGCATTTCCATCTATCTAGAGATCCTCATATGGGCAACTATCCTTTTTTATATTGTTGTTCATTCAGATTACAAAATTCTGTATCATAATCTTACTCTGTTTTGTCCAAGATCTCATCACTCAACTATAGTGGATACACTTAAATAATGAAGACAAATCCACATATACCCGACTGCTGCCTTAAACATGAGTGTACCTAATTCACAAGTATAGGCATCCATCCAAAATTTCCAAAATTTCAAAACCATATTGTTGAGAAACCTTATGGACTTTTCCTCCACATTTGTATGATATTGTTCACTTTGAGTCTAAGCCCTCATAGTTTTGTTTTTAGGCTTCTCCCCCAAAAGGCCTCATAAAAATTGGATGTTATCCATGCTTATCAACTCATTTAACTTCCCATTCCTAACCGATATGGGACTTTGGCAGCACACTCAACAATCCTCCCCTCGAACAAATTTCCAATAAGCCTCCCTTCAAACTAGGATTTCCTTGTCTTTCATTGTGTTTGGGCACATGCCTCACATGAAACACTACTTGATAGGGGCTCACCACACCATTTTGTTCAAAGATCCACCCAGCCACCTGCTAAGCCTCGACCCATTTAATACCACTTGTTGGGAAACCTTATGGACTATATTGGTATGATATTTGTCCACTTTGGACCTAAGCCCTCATGGTTTTGTTTTTGGGCTTCTCCCCAAATGACATCATACCAATTGAATGTTGTTCATACTTATCAACTCATAATCTTTCTCATTCCTAACCGATGTGAGACTTTGGGCACACACCCAACACATATGTTCCCTTAGCAAATTCTCCACTTCTCTAAAATGGACTAACCAATTTCCGAACTTTCAGCCATTAGTCGATTTCCACTCAGCCAGACGCAGAGACGAAGTAAGTCTTGAAACAACTCTAGCATCGTGAAATAGTCTCCCGGTTTTCCTTCCTTGTTTATTTGCTCTTACAAGATGACGCTTGATTTAAGCTCATTAAAATGATTTGGCTACTTCGGAACTTTGGTACGGCATATCGTCATCCTTCTAATTTCCGCCAGGTGATGAAGGCTGTTTTTCGAAGTTACGAATGTTCAAGAGGCGATGGGAAAGCAATTTTTAAGAAGATGAATGTCGGGTTGATCCATATTAAGTAATCTCCAAGGCAGAGCATTTTCCATATATGCCTATATACATGTTTAGTTAGGATTTTATTTATTTCCCCACCTCTGGGAATCTTTTTTCTTTCATCGGGAATCTTCAATTAACCCGCTCCGCAGCATGAAACACTTTGTCCTATCAAAACATAAAAGATCCGCATGTTCCTCCTAATCAGAAATGTGATAAGAAAATATATCACATTTTCAATTCAATAGTGTTTTAAATGCTCATTAACTAATTACAAATACCCATCTTAGATGGTCATCATGCCTAGCTCATATGGTAGAGTCACATGTTCTAAAAAAGGCAAGGCATAGGAGGGAGGGGTCCCAGTTTGAGTCCTAATGAGGATAGTTTTCTATATTATAATTAAAGTGTTAAATTGTCAAAAAAAAAAATCACATCTTTGATTATCATATAAAAAAATACTAAAAAAAAGAATTAAACGTAGTTAAACTAGTTAAAAACTTATTCATTTTTAACTATATTTTATTTAAATCTATATTTCATTTTCCTCTTCTTCATTCGTTCTATTTTTGTTATCTATTTTATTTATTTATTTATATTTTTCTTAGAATGAGTATAGCTGGAGTGTCTCTTCCTTGATATGCTAAGTGTTTGTTGGTGCATGCATACTTAGATCTTAGATTTTCCATGAAAGAAACATAGCCTAAGGTTTTGGCAAATGCAAGGGTTCTAATTGTCATAATTTGTGAATCAGCGAATTACGAATCTCTTTAGGACACGTTTGAACTTTAAGCGACTATATATATATATATAAATTTGAAGTAAACATTAATTTTATATTTGATATAAGTAGGACAAGATAAAGCAATATCTCCAAAACCTTGCTGAGCTTTAAAAAAATCACTAACCGATTTACTTAAATTCTAAATTTATGCTATTATGAGTGAGGGAGGTAAGCATCTCCAAAAAAGCTAAAGGCCTATGACTCGCTTCCATTCAGCTCAGTCCAAGCCCGTTCCTAAAAGGATCGAGCCCCATGCTTCACTTTAGACCTAGCTCAACCGGTCCTAAGCCAGCCTAATCTAGGGCCAGGAGTTGGGCCGCAATCCCAAAAAATATGTGAAGATTGGCCTAGTCCAACCCATTGGCCAATCAACGGGCTCATTTGCCCAATTTCAATTGAGTCGTGAGCCTCATTTCTTTGAGTAAGACGATCCTACCCAACCCATTGACGATGCTTAGAGGGAGTTAGGTACATTTAAAACCCACTTGGCATTCTTGACTACTCAATTGAAATATTATATCACACTTGTTATCTTTATTTATTTATTTTTTATAATTATTATTTTTGTCTTGGATTACTTATAATCTGGGCTCTATACAGAGAATTTGTGTCTTGACTTAATCTGGGATCGTCTTTCTAAGAAAGTCTTCTGTCATAAATTTTAGAAAAGAATCATAATCAAATACTTAGGAGTAGACTGCATGTGCTGCTATTTCATATTCTATTCTAGTGAATACATTGGATCAAGGGAAATAAAAAAGACCGTTGTTTTTAAAACATTAGCCGCGTGACACTTGTCTGAAACTACGCTGTCCTATGATTTTCTCTCACCCACTAGTCCCAATTCCTCCGTCACCTCCCATGGCTTCCGGAAGTTGCAAGCAATAACAAGAAATCAATGCATTTTCTCTCTTTCTCTCTCTCTCTTTTCTTTCAGACTACTTTCTTCACGGATGGAAACCCCAAATTCTGTGTGTCTCTTAATTCAGGATTTGTAGTTTAGAATTGTACCACTGCAACATCTTATTTTTTGTTTGGTTCTAAGGAAAGAAAATGAAATTTTTCATAATGTTGGGTTTTATCTTGTAGCTCTTAATGACCTATTTTTTTGTTCAAAGCTTGTGTGAACTGATTAAATCGTTACGAGGTGGTAAAATTGAATTCCTTTTAATTAGTATTCATTTACTGAAGTATTTCATTACCAGTTTTCAAGTTATTATTTCAAATATTCTGAACTAATAAATCTCAATTTTCCTAATCCATTTTCGCTCTCAGATGTCTCAAATGAAGGTCTCCAAAAGGCGAAGATTTTTACTGTTCTGCTTCCTGCCCACAACTATTTTAGTTTCTGGAGCTTTCCTCTTGGGGAGTGTGATCATAGCCACAGATTATAAGGAGGTGTGAATTAAAGTATTCTGTTTAGTTTAGTTTTTCTTCTAGTAGTATATGCTTCTACTGATACAAAAAATATAATTCTGGTTTTGTTCAAATTTTGAAAATTTTAGTAATGACGTGAATTTGACCATTTGATCCCAAAATTGGTGAAAAATTGGAGTGATCGAGGTTATTGTTGAGAATGATTATGTGCAGAGACTTTCCGGACAGATAGCGATTAATGCAACCAAGATTGCAGGAGCAAAGGTTTGCCAGGTTCATATCAATATACATATTTTCTTTTCAGTTGTAGCATGCAAACTTCAGTTGCAGCATGCAAACTTCAGTTGTATTATGCCTTATTTACTCTGTTTTGTATTAAACTAATGCAGCCTGATTGACAGAAGCATTACCTAGAGGCATTGTTTCCAGGATATCCGAGTTGGATATGCGATCCTTACGGGGGCCCTTAATTAGAGAGGTATGCCAATTTACAAATGAAAGTGAATGATTTTTCGGGTTATTCAGAGCTTGTCATTGACTATGTATGGCATGGAAAAAATACTCTTTTTCCAAGGAACTACAGGATGCTCTGAATTTTATCAGGGGCTGCAAAACAAAACCCAATCAACTTAGTGGAGTTTTAACCCCGCTGATGGGGTATGCAACAAAATCTCAGTGGGTCCCAGACACCGTATGGTCCCAAGGAGTACCCAACCTGAATCTGATCTTACTTGGATGCATATTTTCTAAATCATGTCAAATTTTGATCAAGATAAAAGAACTTATTCTCGGTCAATTCATACCCATTCCCATACTCTATGAACACCTAGTCTTATATCTGTTTTGTAAAAGACTATGTGTATATCATCCCATGCTTTCCTTTTGAAATTCTAAGTTGAGGGAGAGAATGACTTTAGAGTCATTTGTGTGACTTATTTATCGTTTAATCCAGAATCTTTTGTTCGAATATTCAGTTTTCACAGTTTCTCTTGATATGCTAATTGTCTGATTTGGATAGTAATATGTCTCCAACACTAAACATTTTTAGAAGAAGCGAGGGACATCAACCAATCTCTTGGCCATTGCAGCTGGAATCAAGCAAAAAGAAAGTGTAAATAAAATCGTAACAAAGGTGATAGATAATAACTCGGTTTAGGCCACCCTGCTCTGGATAATAATCTATAGTTTACCTGTATTTTGGACTTTACCTCTTTTTCATCCCCTATCAGCAGTTTCTATCAAGGATTTTGTCATCATGCTTTTCACTACGATGGCATGGTGGATGACTGAGGGATTTGGAGTGGAGCAGTCAGCCACACATGTGTCTGCAAATGGATCACTTCAAGTGGTATCATAATCTACATTTAAGCCGTTTCTTCTTTCAGACATGCTCACTTATTTTTCAGTAATGTCGTTTGTTTTGGTAATCTAGGTGGCTTCATGGCGGTTCTTACATCCAGATATTATTTCAGAACATGATTACATTTTCATTTGGGATAATACATTGAGCTAGAAACATTTTGATGTGGGGAAGTTAAGAAATGACATTTAAGCAACTTTGGTAATTTGAGAAGTACTTCAATTGAAAAGTCTTATTCTAAGAGACAACTTCAGAATAATTACTTCATATAGAGAATGTATTTCATTCAAGTGATTACTTTCCTGCAGATATCTATCAATCATTAAAGAGGCAGCTTAAATATCACAACTAAAAATTTTGATCCTATTAATTCAGTGGTGCATCATCTGCTTACATTTAGATAAAATGCCTGGAAGGCACAGGTATATTGAAACAGGAAAATATGTATGGCCTCTGCATGATATGCTGCAGTTGCCATCCTGTTGAGCTATCCTATCCCTATATACTAAAAGTGCTCTATTTTAATTCTCAATTCATACGTTCATGGTTAATAACTACTTGATTTAAGAGGAAACAGAGGATCTCATGTTGCCTAGGTGTGAGGAAGTGCGATGGAAAACAAGCAGGTCCCTCCATGTCTCGGTACAAAAATTGCATATATGTCTATGTTTGAAAAAAACATCTTGAAACACATCCATTCATCCTTTTGTGGAAGACTAATATCAGGTTCTTACAGGTGGGTAGAAATCATGGCCCCTGTTTTCTCAAAGGCCGCTCTGCGCGCATGGCTTAGTGATTCAGGTGTGATATCTCTACCATGTGAACTGAGGAGGTTTATTATATAATCAGATCTCTATAATAGGAAAAAATCATATTGACTGAATCCATTACACAATTAGATAGTCAGGATCACTTACTAATTAACAAAGCATTCCTATTAAGATTTGAGATTTTAGCACCAGTTGATTGGAGAGTTCCTGCACAGAATTTCTTGAAATTTGAATTCACCCAAGAAATTACTGGTTTTCTAATTCTCATGTTCCAATTTCATATTTTCATGACAGAATGACTTGATTCATGGATGGGGCTTAGATGAGCTGCTTGGTTACTGTGTAAAGGTAAATTTCCATTCTAGTTAATTGGTACTTCCTATTTAATTTCTTTGATAGTTTTCTAATCAATGAAGGATTCTTTTAATAGGGTAACCGAACCCAAAACATTGGGATCGTTGATCAAGAGTATAGCCTACCATGCTGTTCCTACAATTTGGGGGTCACCCCAAGGATCAGGTAACAATATCTTATTCATACCACAGAATCATAGAATGCTAAGGAGCTAATTTCGACTTCAAACCTTTGTAGTACCTTGATTATAGTTGGACTAATTTACCATTTCCCTTTGGTAGTGCCTTGAATGAAATCCTTCCTCTGCTTTGTGCATATGATTCATTACCTTCTTATCTTTCACCTTATATGGTGTCACCTAGACCTTATTTTATTCCATTTCTCTGGCATTAGCATCATCAGTCCAGACATCTTCATTTGGGCAACTCTCCTTTTTCATGTTGTTTGTTCAGATTAAAGAATTTTGTATCATAATCTTACTTTGTGTTGTCCAAGATCCTCATTTTTTTGACTAAATGAGGCTAAGTGGCTATGCTTTTTGATACTACAGACAAATCCTCATGTACCTGACCAAGCTGCTCAAAACATGACTTTACCTAATTCAATACTACAGGTATCCCCATGCAAAATTTCAAAATCATATGCTCCCTCATCACATTCTCCACTTCTATTGAGTGGACTAACCACCTTTGAACTTTACAGGTCCCGTCGGTTTCCACTCAAGAGATGGAGAGAGATGAAGTAAGTCTTAAAACAACTCTGAAAAGGCGTTTGGTTTTTTTTATACAGAACTTGTTTTGAACAGTGCTTGTTTTTCTTAAAAATCTTTTTTTTTTAATTAAAATTCAAGTTTGAGACAATAAATTTTTAAATAAAAATTTAAAATGCATATTATTTATTTAATTAGTATGAAATGGATTCTATGAGTTTCAATTGAATTAAGTAAAGTATATGATTTTCATATTTGAATATTTAATTTTTTTCTTCATAGAAAAAAATCAAATAAGCATAAAGAAGTCAAAAAGCCAAATATTTTGGGCTTTTTCTATTCAATCAAAATTTTAAAGATTCAGCAATAAGTCGAAAAATAAAATACCGGATGAATGTTAAACAAATTTTGCTTTCAGCAAAAGCCTAAAAAACGCTACCTTACTGTCAGGGAAATACTCACTTTTGTTTTATGGAACTTTGTTACTCAACTTAAATTCCAATCATCCTCTCATTCTGTTTTGTGCAGGTGATGAAGCGTTGTTTTTATGAGTTACGCATATTCAGGAGGCGATGGCATAAAGCCGTACAAGACGATGAATGTTGGGTTGATCCATGTTAGCAATCCCCAAGCCCAGAAGTTTTTGATGGCATATGAAATACTTTGGGAGATAATAGCTGAACAGATCAAGATCATGTGCATCATAATTGTAAACTGATAAGAAAGAAAATAAATCACTTCTTCAGTTCAAGAGAGTATTGGAACTCTCACTATATATGTATACAATAAAATGAATACATCAGCAAGAAATGAACACTGCTTCTTTCCAATAAGTTTGTAACCGTATTTTAGTATAGGCTCCTTTGAATCTTACAAACCTATTTTAAAGTAATAAAGATCCCTTTAGGACCAAAGTGTATGATATCTACAAGATTGGATGTAATTTTTTATAAGAGCATTAAAGTCATCAATCTCCAACCCTAAAGAAGTTAACTGAAAAAACATTTAGGAGGAGTTTGTTTTTTGGCTTTTTTTTTTTTTTTTTTCTAAAAGCAATTTGCTTTAAGACTTTAAACCGTTGGTTTTTATTTTCACACAACTTATTTTAAAATTTTTGAAATTTTTTTCTAAATAAAAAAATCCAAAATATTTGACTTTTTCTATTTAAAAAAAGTCATTCTAAAATCCCCATAAAATATTTTAAAATCTTTTGAAATTCCCATAGAATGTTTGAGAATATTTTAGAAACACAAGATGGAATGGCACACTGTCAGCATGTCGGGTTATATTATTTAATTTTGGGTTTAATAAATCTGTTATTTTACAAATTATTAATTTTATATATATATATATATATATATATATATATATATATATATATATATATATATATATATATATATATATATATATATATTCTGTTTTAATTATATATAAAATAAATAAATATAATATATAATTATTTTAAGCATATAAAAAAAACATCTTAATACTTAATAGAAATACAATATTAAAAAAACAAACAACTTAAAAATTAATACTATTAAACTACTGAAATAAAAGTTCTATTTAACATTTAGTAAAAAAAAATATCCTTTGAGTTGCTATAGATGTTTAATTGAAACAAAAACATCTAATATGATCCCCTAGTTACCAAACAAACTTTAACCCTTCACGTTCACACCCTTTGAAGGTCCGCTTTTACTCCCATCAAATCACAAGCATTTCCAAATTAATTCTTCCGAAAACTAACTTCTTCCACACTCAACTCCTTCTTCACTCAACTCGTGTTAAATAAATACATATTAAACCCACCAAGAAAAAAAATTGAATTTAACATCCAATAATCTACTCGTCCTCAGTCAACTCATTCCTCTTCACTCAACTCGTTCCAAATAATTAAAGAGTTTGAATTGTGGTTGTTAATTTCCATATCTTCCAAACAAAAGTTTAAAACAAAAATTTCAATCAAAGTACGATAACTCCATGCCTTCAAACATGTCCTTCCATCTTGGCTTTCCTCTTAATGTGCTGTCTTGCATCTTGCATTCCATTTCGCTTTCAATGGGGGACTAAACTCCTTCCAGCTTGCCCTGCATTTTGTTTAAATGCACAGAGTGTTTCTGGTGTAAAACCTAAAATATACGTCTTTGCAGCCAAACATTCGATCTCATCATCAAGCATATCATAAGTTATTTATTTAATTTCGTTTTCTGTTTGGCAGCCAAGAAAATGCAATTAAATGCTCCTCTTTGTTTTATGGTAGTGATTTTTGATCTTTTGAGACCTTGCTTTTGTGTTTTCTTTGAGAGATTGAATGGTTGATTGACTAAAGATAATCTATAGCTCTCTGCTCTTCTGTTTCACTTCATTTTTGTACTTTGCTTGATTGTGTTTGATAACTGAAGCATTAGTGCTTTTATTTTATTGAACAATTAATAGTATATTATTAAAAAGTATGATAATATATCTTAGCATATATATATATATATGGATTGATTTATTTTATCTTTTTTTTTTTACTTCTATTCACCTTAAAATGTTGCATTGTACCTAGAGCTTATAAACGGGTCAGCCCAACTCATTTCAAGTGAGCTAATCTGGTGCCAAGCATAAACCCAAGAAGGGGCTAATTTGACCAATTTCTATTTGGGTTAGCTCTTGACTAGCCCAACCTAGCCCATGCGGGTTGCAAGCCAAAACGGGCAAAAACCTTAAAAATGTTAAAAAAAAAATAATTTTACAAATTATATCATTCTTCAAATAATATATAAATATATAATAATAATTAATATATAAAATAATTTAGTCAAAACAATATAATAATATTAAACAAACTAAAATAAATAAATAAATAATGTTATAGCATTGTTATATCCAAAGTATCAAACTAATTAACTAAATAATATCAAAATCATAAAGTAACAACTTTGAAAAAAATAAACTTCAAAGTATAAAATGAAATCTCATATGTTTCTAATTTTCATAATAATTTATTATATAATCAAATCACTAGAAATATAATCTTTTTTTTACATCTATTCACTTTGGGTGATTCCATCATATTATTATGTTCCTTCTAAATCTCTCATTGGGACTCCGAATCCTGCACTCTCCTCCTTATGCCCGCAAAATAATCTTATTAATTCCCTTTAATTATAAATTATTTGTATTGAAAATTCCTCAATATTTATTTAGGGTTAGTTTAATAAGGAAAATTTCAAAACTTCCATTGTTGTAAACTTTACTTCAAATTTGATTTTCTAAGCCTTGAGGCATGGCTCAAGTGGTAAAGGGGTGAGATAGGCATACAGGAGAACCAAAATCAAATCCTTTTAAGAACAAAGACTACAAAGTAATATGTAAAAGTGAATAGAAGTAAAAAAAAAATGGTTTTCTAAGTTTTGTTTCTGAAATTTGCAGAATTAAAAAATTAATAAATAATATTTTCATAGTTGAGAAAAGTGTGTTTAAGGCGCGCCAGCGCATGCGAACCCGTCACCGCTATAGACTAGGCGATGCCCCTTCTAGCAGCACCCCTGCCGCAAAAGGCACACACCTCACATGAAGCTCAAGGCTCCAATCAAGCTTGACTCTTGATCCTAGTTAAGTCCTTCTTCTTCTGTCGAGGTTATATAGAGGAAGCCCTAATTTTTTTGAAGAGACAGGGACCAAACAATGTCATTTTTTTCTTTTAAAATAGATTGAAACGACGTTGTTTCAGTCCATCCTTAGACTAAACGACGTCATTTTGCTTAAGTTATTTAAAACCCAGCAAATCGACGTCGTTTTGCTAGGTTTTAAATAACTTAAGGAAAACGATGCAAAATTAGGGCTTGAAGAGGAAGAAGAAGAAGAAGAAGGTGCAGCCTTTTAAAACATAATCTCACTTCCAAGAAAACTTATTTTAGAAAAATATGTATTTAATATAGGTGCACTTGAGATTAAAAAGGCGTGGGCTTTTTAGGTACGCCTTGCACCTTAAGGCTTAGGAGGCTTTTATGCCTTGTGCCTTCTGTGAAATGAGAGAAGAAAATAATACTTTTCTTTATTTAATGAGTGTGTGAGTATTACATAGCATAGAGACACCTATAGATATAGAAAATAATTGAATAAAAAGGAAATAAATAAAGGGTAAAAGGAAGAAAATAAAGTATAAAAGGAAGGAGGATAATGTATGCAAAAGGTAGGAGATAAATCAAAGAATATCTAGAGAATATTCTATGATTCTTAATATCTCGTCGGGAGCATATAGGTCATGGGCGCACCAAGCTTAAGCAGCAAGACGTACTTAATCCTATCCGATGCTGATGGCAATGCGACACCCGAGATGTTCCACAATGGAGTTGATGCGATCGGATTGAGGGCTGCCAGAGAAGCGAAGACGAAGAAGATATGATAGAGAAGATTTGACGGAGAAGGGCCAACGACCGGAGAAGATCCACCGAAGAAGATGTGCTAGAGAAGATCCACCGAAGAAGATCCGCTTGAGAAGATCTGACTAAGAAGATTCACCGGAGAAGATCCGCTGGAGAAGATCAGCTAGATAAGATTTGAGAAGATCCTTTAGAGAAGATCCGACTGAGAAGATCTGTTGGAGAAGATCCATCAGAGAAGATCCGATTGAGAAGATCTACGGGAGAAGATCCGACTAAGAAGATTCGATGGAGAAAGTCCGATAGAGAAGGTTCGCCGGAGAGGGCTCACTCCAGAAGAAACCATGGATCTGATACCATTTGAAATGAGAGAAGAAAAGAATACTATTCTTTATTGAATTAGTGAGTGAGTATTACATAGCATATATATATATATATATATATACAAAAGAATTAAATAAAAAGGAAATAAATAAAGGGTAAAAGGAAGGAAAATAAAGTGTTAAAGGAATTAGGATAATGTGTACAAAGGGTATGAGATAAATTAAAGAATATCTATAGAATATTCTATGATTCTCAACACCTTTTACAACTATGAATATCTTTTGGAATCTCATTTTAAAAGCTAGAAGAAGAAGAAAAAGGTGCGGCCTTTTACAACGGAATCTCACTTCCAAGAAAACTTAATTTAGAAAAATATGTATTTAATATAGGTGTGCCTTAGATTAAAAAGGCGTGAGCTTTTTAGGTACGCTTCGCCTTAAAGCCCAAGGGGGCTTTTTGTACTGCGCTTTTTACAACTATAAATATCTTTTGGAATCTCACTTCCAAGAAAATTTATTTTCTATCTACAATTACTAAAATCTCCATAATGTTCACTTCATCAATATATCGTCATACAATTATAAGAAAAATAAATAATTGTGGAAACATAATACCAATAAACCTTAGGAGCTATTTCATTTTAAGTATATTTTTGGAAAATTCCTTTTCATAATCAAATATCCAAAATATGCTAAAATCCTTCCATATCGTGGAAAAAATTAGAGAAAAAAAAATACTAATAGAACTACCATGCCATAAAATCCATCTGATGTTTGAAAGGCTCTTAGATCATTTGAATATTCTCCATCTTCAATTGATGTCAAAACTGGATCCGTCCTCATATAGCAACGATAAAATGATAAGGGAGATTCACAAAAGAGGGATGAATTTATGCTCTTAAACATGAAGATTACGGTCATTTTGGGAAAATAATTAATTATTACTTCATATCAATCTTAGTTTCCCACGATAGAGCTTAAATCCTTTGAACTACAAAATATTCAGAATATAAATCATGCATTTTCCCCTTAAGCCATAGGATAAATGTAAAGCCATGGAAAATAGGTGTTAATAGACAATAGAAAGAAGCTAGCATGCTTTCCCTAACTTGGCTCTAGTATTAGTTGTTGGAATTTTTGGATTGCTTAATTCCAAGCCTTGAGCCTTTGGAGTGCATGAAAAACAATTCCTCCATGAGGCACTCTATCTCTGAGCACAATAGAAAACGTTACAATGAAGACCTTAGATCTAGATATTAAATAGAGATACTTGTGACCTGAATGTTTATGTGGAGTTCATGGTGGTTGTCATAGATCCTTTTGTATGGTATGATCTTCCACTTGAGCTTTCCCTCAATAGATATTAGCACATGAGAAGGGTGGGCGTCCCTCTCTCTCTTTTGCCCTCCCCCTTTCCCTTCTTTATGAGGATGGCTTATATTTCTCCCTTTCTCTTGTAAAGATGAAAGAAAAAGTTTGAAGCTCTAACCCTTAGAGAAATATTTATAGGTTTCCTTATGGGCTTATGTTACTTGAGCTTAATGCGGGCTAAAGTCATGATATGCCAACTTATTTAAGTCCTAATTAATTAATAAACTCTAATGACCGAGACTCAACTCAAGAACAAAGGAGTATGGGGTCTTGGTCCAGTCTGATATTGAGAAAGCTTACTACCACCTGAATAGGGATTACAACCTTTTAATGATGGAGAGGATGAGTTTTGGGAAGAAGTGGAGGGACTGGATGCACTGGTGTATCTCTTTAGCCTCTTTTTCGATTATAGATAATGGAAGCCCCACGTGTCTCTTTAGCAGTTCTAAGGGAGTGAGCCAAGGGACCTTTGTCCCCCTACTTATTTGTTATTTGTATGGAGACCCTCTCAAGACTCATTAATAGAGCTATTCAAGTGGTTTTTTTCTATTAGGTTTCAGATTTAGGGGCTGGGGGAGGAGAGGGTCCTAGTTTCTCATATGTTGTTCGCAGACGACACCTTAATTTTTTGCAAGGATTCTCATGAGGAATTGTCTTACTTGGGTTGGATTCTAGCATGATTTGAATCTCCCTCTGGTTTAAGGATAAATTTGGAGAAGAGTGTCATTTTTCTTATGAGGGAGATTAAAGATGTTGACCGACTTTAGAGTTAGGTTGTGTAAGGCTTAATGCGTGTTGTATAAAAATAGTTACCTAAAATACTGCAAGTGCAAGGGTTACTATTAAAAAAGTGGTTTTCAATTTAAAAACCAAATATTGATCCCTCGAGGAAAATGGGTTTGGTGTGGGACTATAATTTCACCTAAATGGAGATTTTCACTATTTAAGTTTACAAAATGATCTTTTTGAGGTAAAAATTTCAACAAAAACTATGCAAACAGCGCAACTAGGGATACCAATGATCATTCACTAGAAATGAGTTAATTTCTAAAGAAAGAACTCATGAAAGGATGTCAGGTCGATTATTTCCATTGATGCATATCACTCATATCTATTAAGTGCAAATTAAGCAAAAATACACTTTATGTTTCATTCAAGAGAGAGTATGAGGTTCACTCATGACTTCCCTCACTTTCTCATTCCAACCCATTATTCACTGCTAAGTCCATCTAAGAGGTCAAATATGATACTTTTCTAAGACAACTTTTCTCTTAGGCATCCTATTGCTCACTACTAATTTCATACAATAGAGCCACCCGAACTACGCAAGAATTGGTCACCGCTAAGTCCATGCAATTTCTACATAATGCCAAATTGATGTTTTTCCCATAATAAAATCCATTTATAGACATTTCTAATTTCATAAACTTCTTTTATTAGGTTAAGTTGATAACATTGCATGTTGAAATCAGTAGTGTCTCATAGGTGGGGTGATGTCGCGACATGGCTGGTGATGATGTCGCGACATCAGTGCATGATGTACTGTAGCAGGAAAGGGCCTGATGTCATGACATGGAGCCTGTACCAACAATTCTTCTTCATTTTTGCTTATTTTTCTTGTATTTCCTTTCTTATTTACAAAAGATAAGCAAGAGGGGAATTTAGCTTCTGATTAGAAAACAGATACAGGAAATTAGTATCAAGTGCATAACATATGCAAGAATTCTGCGTATAAATGCTAACTTAATTCATGCCTAAAAGGTCAAGAAGGTGAAAATCTCCCTTCTTCATACCTAATCCTCCTCGGGCTCCCTACAAGTTTCCAGCGCTTGGGATGGGATTGAAGAAAAGTATCGCAAGCGCCTAGCCCTTTGGAACCAATACATTTCCAAGGGCGGGAGACTCACTCTCATCAAGAGTGTTCTATCTAACACCCCGATGTATTATTTGTCACTCCTACGTATTTCAAGAAAGGTGAAATTAAGGCTTGAAAGGATTCAAAGGGATTTCCTTTTGGGGGTGAGACCTTAAAGAAGAAGATCCACTTAGTTAATTGGATGTTTGTTTTCTCTAGTAGAGAGAATGGCAGTCTACGCATTAAAAGCCTAGGGATGTTCAACAAGGCTTTGTTAAATAAATGGCATTGGAGGTTTGTTTTTGAAGATAAATCTCTTTGGAACAAGGTGATAAGCTCTAAGTACAGGGTGGACGACGGGGGTTGGTCTTCCAGCGAAAATATGGATGTTTATGGCATGGGGCTTTGAAAACAAATAAAAACGGAAGATACTACATGGTGGGAGCTTTGTCAATTTTATATAGGGGAGTAAGTATGTCCGCTTTTAGGAAGATCATTGGTGCGGTCTTGAACCTTTAAAGATTACTTTCCCTAACATGTACATTATGGCTGGGTCCAAAGGTGCTTTTGTGGTAGATTGTTGGGATCTTAAATGGGTGGCAGTAGAGTGGAACCTTATATTTTTGAGGTCCTTCAATGAATGGGAACTAGACCAAGTCTACAACCTTCTTAACGCTTTACTTTTTAGTAGGGTCCAATCAAAGGTGCATGATAAGTTGGTTTAGAAGGTATTTAAGGATGGCCTTTTCTCAGAAAAATCGTATTATAATGTGTTGGAGATTAATAGGGTGGAGCTTTTCCCTAGCAAGATGGCTTGGAACTCGTGTATCCCTAAGAAAGTAAGTTTTTTCTCTTGGGAAGCTTGGTGAGGAAAGATTTTTATTTTGGAGCAATTAAAAAAGAAGGGCATACACCTCACTAGCAGATGTCCCTTGTGTAAAAGTGATGCAACACCAAAAGGAAAATGCTTAGAAGAACAAAGTATGATTGAATAACTCTAGTAATCACTCGTAGAAACGCTAGGCTTCACACCAAGGGCTCTTTGTATCACACAAAAAGATTGAAATAACTTTAGGAATCACTCCTAGAAACCGTAAGCTTCACACCATAAAGATCTTTGCATCACACAAACATTTGTATTTGCTGGAAATTCTTCATTCATTTATTCTTCAAGACTAAATACAACTATATATATATATTGGTGTTTATAAGGACTCAACTTTTTGGAACTACCATCTAGTAAATGAACTTGAAACTAATAACTTTGACTTGACTTCTAAGACCTCATAAATACTATTGGAAAATGACAATCATACAAAATGAACACCTTGGAAAATGACAACCATTGGAAAATGACAACCAACCCATTATATAAGATCCCAACTAGGCTCTTTATCTTCCAAAGAGTGCCAAATTATGGTTTGGGCTTTGGGAGCCAACTCTTTTGCTTTTGTGATAAACTTTTAAAGATGGTTGCCACTTGCCTCCATCAACTCCCCCTAGCTTAGGAAAACTCAACCCTGGCTAGTTAAATGCATGAAATCTCTAATAAGGGTCTTGATTCAATTGTTGAAACTCCATATCTGTGATCCATTTGCAATCTGAAAGTGCCCTGCCTCTAAAACTTCTTTCGGATTGTGTAGCCATGACAGCAACCTCGCTCTGATACCAAATTGATGTAACATCAAAAGGAAAATGCCTAGAAGAACAAAGTATGATTGAATAACTCTATGAATCACTCCTAGAAACCCCAAACTTCACATTAAGGGCTCTTTGTATCACACAAAGATATTGAAATAACTCTAGGAATTACTCCTACAAACCCTAGACTTCACAGCAAGGGCTCTTTGTATCACACAAAGAGATTGAAATAACTATAGAAATCACTCCTAGAAACCCTAGACTTCACACCATAAGGATCTTTGCATCACATAAAGACATTTGTATTTGTTGGAAATTCTTCATTCATTCATTGATTCTTCAAGATTGGATACAACAATATATATAGGCGTGGGAAATTATGTAAAAAATAATCAAGGTCAATAATCTGATTCTAGAATTAGCTATGGGAAGTGAATAATCAAATCCTAAAATTTAGGAATTATTGGTGGAAACTTTCTTTTCAATGTACAAATATGTATATATATATATATATATATATATATATATATATATAGTGTGTTATATAGGTCAAAGATTTGCATTCATTCAAAAATTAATAAAATTTCTTGCTCGGTTATGTTTTCTTCAATCTCAACTATGTTTTCTTCATGGTATCAGAGCCTTAGGTTTTTTGAGAGCCTTTTCTATCCAGCTTTCATTGCTAGGACCTTTTTTGTGTAGCCTTCATTGTTGTACACAACCTTCATTATTGTATACAACCTTCATTTTTGGGAATTTCTATGCAACCTTCATTGCTGCACCTAATCTTTTGTTTAGCCATTCTTTAGCTTCTTTGTGTTAGTTTTTTTTCCCACTTCTTCTCCAGTTTTTTCATTGTTGTACTAGATTTTCAATCATCCTTCAACCTTCATTCCTAGTTTCAAGCCCTAGGGTTTTCAGGGATTCCTTTCTCTCACACTTCCACGTTTATAATCGGGGTTTTCGAGGGAATTCGTGGGAAATTCTTAGGCAGCCTCATTGTTGTACTATATTTTTTTAAGTCATTCTTTAGGCTACTTTGTGCTAGCTTTTTCGCTTCCTTTTCCAACCTTCATTATTGGCGTAATCCTCAGCCTTCATTGCTGATTTTTTATGTGGCCCTTATTACCTATATTTCTTGATCGTCTACTATTGTTTCATCAGCATCAATCATGTCAAACTCCATCTCTTTAATTGTTGAAGAAGAACAGGTTGTGCACGATCCATCTTTACTTCATAATATTCAGCCACCTTCCAGTCCTCAAGAATCAACTCTAGGTATGTGTTCATTGACTCTTTCAGGTGAGACTCTAATTTATCTTGGATAGCTTCGAGTAATGAGTTTAGGAATGCTTGGATCCTTGATTTGGTGCTACTAGCCATATGACCCATAATCTAAATCAATTTAAAACCTATTTACCTTGTCCAAGCAATAGGAAAATTATTGTTATGGATGGAACTACCACCATCATGGTTGGTATAGGAGATGTCCAGGTTACCTTAAATCTGGTTCTTAAAAATGTTCTTCATGTCCCTTAACTATCCACTAATCTTGTTTCAATACAAAAACTTACCCAAGATCTGGGTTATCGTGTTATATTTGATGTCTTGTTAATTTCGTGATTAGGGTTCTGGGAGTGAAGATTGACTCATGAAGAAAGCACAATGCACTCTACTCGAGTACGCCTAGTTAGCTAGAACTGGTTAAGCCCACTTTGTCTACTCTTTCTCTTCATCAAATAAAGATGTCATTTGTCACACTCACAGCGCCTAGGTGATGGCCCGAATAGGTTGTGTAAAATTTGGTGTGAAACATAGGCCCGCACGCGCAAGTATACGCTTCGAGTTTATGTAGTGTAGTTGCTTGTCAAGTGTCATTCCCACAAGGAGAAGTGTGTTGAATACCGGTGTTGGCTCTAGATTATTATCTGGATCTCAAACTTAAGTGATTTATGATTAATATAATGAAAAGTTGATCCTAAACAAATGGTTAATTCAATTAATGAGGACTAGGGTTTTGCCTCCCCCTGCCACACTCAATGGATTATAATCTAGGTAGAATTGATCATTTAGTACATTAATGAATCTACATTATAAAAGTTGATCGAGCCTCACGATATCCCCTCTCTCGAGGTATATTCGCCTTATGTCGCTAGTAGGTTTATCAGACTTCGCATCAACCCTAAACTCCGAAATGCTTGAATGATTAAACCGTAATCGCCACACTTGTAACCGGGAGATCTATACTCTCCAGTTTACTAAGTGTTGCTCTACTTGGATCTCCGAGAATCTTTATCTCTCGATCTCAGATTCTAGGCAAGAGCATGCTAATGTTGGCTAAACATCACCATGTAAATTAATCACAGAAAATAAAGCAAGTCTACATCAGATCCATGAATATACTGAATGAAATTGAATTAATAACTAATCCATATGAATGTAACAAGGGTACAACAAAAACCCTAGAAATAAAACTAAAACATCATGTTGTTCATTACAATCATTGAGTTTTTAATCAGTAGGAGTTCGAGAAAGAAAGTGCAAATACATGAATCACACGATCTCTCGAATCACGCCTGTGTCGTCTTCTTCGTCTCATCCTTCCTTCTCCCTCATTTCTTTCATTTTTCTTCCCTTTCTTATTTGAAATTCTTGCTGACAAAGTCTCTATAACGTCGAGATGTCGCAATGTTGTGACGCTGGAATGTCACAACATTGGGACATCGCAACGTTAGGATACTGAGTTGTCTGACCTCAATGTAGCAATGTTAGGTCTGGGCTCTCCAATTTATTTCTTCAAGCCTCCACACAACCTCCAAATGCTATCGTTTTTGCCTGAAATGCACAAGAAGCCGAGTATAAAATATACAGCAAAAAACACACTTATTAATGTATGAAATGACTTGAAAACATGATAAATCGCGGGTATATGAGGAGTGTTTGGGCACTCATCACACCCCAAAACTTAGCTTCTTGCTTGTCCCCAAGCAAGAAATAGACTCATAACAAAACACACATGAAAACCGACTCATCGAAATGCCTACGACATGAGTGTGATATACATGATGCCAAACAGAAGAGTCAAAATGAACCAAACTTGCAATTCGAACCTTTATCTTCTAAAATCTGGGGATCCTTAATGTTGTGCAACTTTATAAGGAACTTAGCTAAGTAAGGTCAGGTTGACCAAGCAACTCAACCCCCCAAGTTTTCAATGACCTTCCCCGGAAGCCTATGTGTAGTTGTTTCATGATCTTTAACATATACCTAGGGTCCATTACCCCTAAACTTGAAGTCCACTCGCCCATTTGAAAGATTCCAACCACAGAAGGATAAGAAAGCACCCTTTTTATTCATGTAATACCTAAGCATGAAAGAAAACTATTGCCTATAGGTTTCAACTAAGTGTCCCTGTAGCGGGGATCCATTGGTGACTCCCCACCAACTAGTTAGGAGCACCAGGCATTTAGTTCCCCTCGAACTTCACCCTAAACACTCAACCAAACCTAGAGGCCCTACCCTATGGGAAATATCCATCCTCTGTCCCATGTAGAGGGTAGTGAAGTCAATGGCTCCTGGCCAGTTGGCTCAGGGCATTAGGCTTTGAAAGGTCCCTCTGACTGTGCCCAGGATTCCGATTGGACACTCCTACTTATTCTATCCACACACGTCTTTTTATCTTTTTTTTTTTCAATTTTTAATTTGGGGCTCGCTAGCAATCCTCTTTTTCAAAGGTGTCCCATCACTTAGGTGTTAGAAATTCTCTAGGCTCGTAGAATCCTTGTAAGTAAGGTTCGGAGCCTTGATATACCCTTGAGATCACAGGTGCATGTGTGCGATAAACTACTTGGGAAATGGCTTCTTGAAATGCAAAGGAGATGACTAAACTAAGTCACCCTAACCTTTCTAGCATATTGTTCCAAATCATGGCGCAACCTAAGGGTCCCTTTTCACTTTCTTCTCGTTCTTTTTGAAAAATTTGGAAAATTTTTGAATCAAAATGACCTCCCATTAGCGATCATGGCATCCACTCACACACAATACCTAAAACAAACATAAAACACACAATACTGCGAAAGCTACCTAAAACAAGCAAACATATAAAAACTGTATATAAAAACAAAGACACACAACCTAAACGCACATAAAAAAAACTAAAATAACCTAAACACAGAAAACAAACTAAAACATAAAACTGTAAACCGGACACCGACACTCTAAACAAAAATCGGCGTTGTCCTCGGCGTCAACAAATATCGATGAGGGTGGAGGGAACTCCCTTGGTGATCACTCAATCATCATGTGGTGGTATATGCATGTGAAAAGCTTGTGAGTCGGGCAAGTCGTTGTTGGATGGACTGGCCGTTGCTGTAATTACGCTTTAGTTACGTGCATGAAGGTGTTCGCTGCCCCCCTGGGCCGCGGTCCATGCCCTAGTTGAGGGAGACCTGGTGTTCCTGGGTCTCATCCTAATATGCATCAAATCGGGCTATCAGGTCATGGACCTAGTCAACCAGTGTAGTGGAAGGACTGATAAGGTCCTCCTCCTGGGATGGTGGTGGGCGTCAAAGGTCGCGGCGACCGTCTCGCTCCACTGGCACTGGTCAGAATCCCAAACCTAGATTGGTACGCCCTAAGCTCTTCCTCATTCGAGGGCTCATTTCCCGAATCATACACTTCCTCTAGCCTTAGTCCACCTGGTTTGTCTTTCTTAACCATTATCGCCTTGATCGGGTGTATCCAAGCCTCATTATCCCCAAGTGGCACCTCACCTGTCTCGTATATACCATAAATGAGAAAGTAAAGGCTCGATACATCTTAGCATCTTTGTTATAAAGGATTGCATCCTCTATAACCTAGTCGACATCATATGGGATGTCTTGGATGATGGAAAATTGGGCAGCTTTACCATCACTTTCACACACATTGGTCGTCGAGACGAGACGGTGATGTGGATTAAGGATGCCATACTCGGGAATGTGCTGCAGCTTGCTTTGAAGTGCACCTGCAGCCCCCCATTGTTCAGCCTATCTCGCCCGCTCCTAAGGTTATAGTATTTATCGATTACTTCAAGACCGAAGTCTACTAAAACCCCGTCGCACCTGCACTTTTCGCACATGGGCGGCTAAATCGCATAGAATTTCATACCAATTATCAGGCAAATGGCCTCAAGGGTCGGGCAAAGCGCCTCCATCCCTTATCTGCAATAGTTTTGCTAAAAAATCGTTTGGGTGGTGAAATCCCTTCTCCTCGATGAAGGATCTACTTCGGGAGATTAGGCCAAATTTCTACGCACTTATCGACTTCGACTTCATGATTGTAATCATGATCGAGCCTTCAACTGCCTTACTTCTTTTTGAGCTTAATTTCTTCTTTTTGTTCGACATTGGGCACGTAATGAGGTAGGGGTTAGATGATATTATAGGCTTTAACAAAACTCAAACTTGGCCTCCAAACACTTGTGATGAAACTCTACAGAAATAGCCAATGAAATCACACAAATATCACTTAAGCAAAAAATCAAACACCTAGTGTGCACTACATGAGATAGTGTTCTTGGCTAAAAACTAAGGCTTCTACCACCTAAAAACTCTCATCAATTCCTTTCTTAGCTAAAATAAATTGAAAGGAAGCACAAAGAACCAGTGTTTTACCTTAACTCACCAAAAATCCAAAAAATGCTCTTTTACCCAGATTTTTTATGACCGACAGAAGAATCTTAGATTTTTTCGAATTAAAAGTGGTTCTTAGCTCTCCTTGATGCTCGTAAACCACTTGGGAAGACCTTAGGAGAGGCTTGACAAATGAAACTGCAAAATCACCTAGATAGAGTTAGGGTTTTTCAGGTTCGGGTACCCAAAAATATGGCATTTAGTTTTCTAAAAACAGGGCAATGTCACGACGTTCGGGCCAACGTCGCGGCATTCCCGAGAATCAAGATTCCAACATCGCGATGTTGAGATCCAACGTCACGACATTCTAGAGAGTGGAAATTCCAACGTCGCTACGTTCTCAAGAAGTGCTCAAAATCATTTTTTCCAAAGTCACAACATTGGGATCCAACGCTTCAAACGCTATAGAACCGCTCTAATTTTCTCAATGTCTGAGCAGTTACCATCCAACGTCAGACGTTACGTAGAGTATGGATCTTACATTTTGATAAAGAAAATTTTAAGTTAAGGTGCACTCCCCTATTAAGGTTCTGATCCATGTCTAACTTCTATGATTCTCAAGCTATCTCCGTCATAGCTTGATCTCTTGAGTCTAAAACACAACAACACACAATGCAATTAGATTAGGCTTACTGGGCCTCCAAGAAAATTTCCATCTCAAAATAATAATAAAATATCTAAACTCATATCATTAATGAATGAAAACCCAAATGCCTGTTTCCCAAGTAGCGCTGGTTTAATGTCGTTAGCCCGACTTCCCCAAATCTCAATGTCCCCGAGATTGCTAGACCGCTTGAATTCTTACTTCCACTATTCCTGCAGGTTCAAATTGATGTACCGCTTGCTCGCGTGGAAAGTCACCCCAGCAGGCTTTTAATCGTCAAGGCGCTTGACTTTAAAGCTCCCCTTCTCTTGGCTCAGACTCTTTCTTTACAATATGTTTATCATGTTGGTATTTTCTTTATAGATCTTACTATTTTCGTAGTTTCCCATTGCGTAACTCCTTCTTCGATTCACTGAAGCATAAAGATGCTTCTCTTACTCCGCCACCTTACTGTCCATATTCAACTGCCGAGTTGCTCAGTATGCTTTATGTTCTAATTCCATGGGCAAGTGGCACACTTTCCCAAACACAAGCCTGAATTGTGACATCCCCAGGGGTGTCTTGAATGTTGTTCTATAGGTCCAGAGAGCATCATCTATCTTTTTCACCCAGTCTTTCTTCGAGTTGTTGACCGTTTTCTCCAAAATAGATTTTATTTCTCTGTTTGACATCTCTGCTTGGCCATTATTCGGTGGGTGGTAAGTAAGTGATGTACGATGCCAAACACCATATTTTCTCATAATTCTATCTATAAACTTGTTACAGAATTGTGTTCCTCCATCTATAATCAACGCACGTGGAATTCCAAACCATGTGAATATATGACTGCGAAGGAACTTTGCTACCACTTTGTCATCATTAGTTCGGGTAGGTATGGCCTCCACGCATTTTGAAACGTAGTCTACTGCCAAGAAAATGTGTCGGGCTGCTGAACGATAAAGCAGGCTTCAGCAAAATCCATCCCCCACAATATCAAATACCACTTCTTAAAATGGTCTCGTATGGGCATTCATCTCGCTTTTGATATGCTCCCATTCTTTGGCATTTATCACAGGTATACAAATTGCGAGCATCCTTGGAAAAGGGGCTAATAGAACTCATCAAGTACATTTGCGCCATTCTATGCCCCCTAAAGTGTCCCCCACATGCTAGAGTGTGCCATTGATTTAGTATACTTTCCATTTCCTCCTGTGGGACGCATCTTCTTATCACCCGACGCAGACAATGTTTATACGTATTAGGTTCCTCCCAAAGAGTAATGCTTCAACCGGCAGGAAAATCTCTCTTCGACCGGGATAACTAAACTCCAGGTGCACTGCCACTAAGTAGTTCACATAATCGGTGAACCAAGGTACTGGCTTTATGTCTTCAATCACTAAGAGCTGTTCATCGGGAAACTCATCATTGATCTGAATTTCTTTACTCGGCCCTTCTAATTGTGAAAGATGGTCGGCTACTAGATTTTCATTCCCTTTATTATCTTTAATTTCCATATCAAACTTTTGCAGTAGTAATACCAGTCTTGGTTTTGCGTCCTTCTTAGTCATCAAGTACTTTATGGTCGAATGGTCGATGTGCACTATTACCTTGTTACCAATCAAGTATGGCCGAAACTTGTCAAATACAAACACAATTGCCAACAACTTTTTTTCGGTTGTTGATAGTTTAGTTGCGCATCATTCAAAGTCTGGCTAGCATAATAGATAACCTGGAATGTCCTTTCCATTTTTTAACCTAGTACTACCCCTATTGATTAGTCGCTCGCATCACACATTAGTTTTAAAAGAAGATCCCAGTTAAGTGCTACTACAATAGGTGCTGACACCAATTTCTCTTTCAAAAACAAGAACGCATGCATGCACTGATCATCAAACTCAAAAGGCGCTCCTTGAACAAGCAGATTTGACAAGGGTTTGGCTATTTTGGAAAATTCCTTTATGAATCTCCTGTAGAATCCCGTGTGACCCAAAAAAGCTCCTTATTCCTTTCAATGAAGATGGGGGAGGTAGCTTCTCTATTGTTTCAATCTTGGCTTTATCTACCTTGATTCCTGTGACGCCCTAAATCCGAAGGGTCCCCTTTGACAACCCGTCAACCTATGGAATACCTTGTGAACACTGGGTAACCCGATGTCACATCACTGCATCCCATTCCTTGATCAGAACTCGGAAAGCAAACATATATCAACCTCGTGCATACCCTTCCGGCAATCATTTCCATATAAAATACACTCGACTATCTCACCCATACTGCTTCATAATGCAGTTTCCATTACAACTCTTTATACAAAAATATATACATGCCTAAGTAAGTGTGCTCAAATTAAATACAAAATATGACCAAAGCCATGAACCGGTTTCTCTTATGCTTGTAACTCAGCGCAGGGTCACCACCTACACAACCCTGGTGCGGGGTCCTACGACTGGTGGAGAAGTCTGGTGAAAGTAAATCTACAAGGGTTACTCCCCACCTAAGTACACATGCAATGCCGTGTTCACACAATAATACACACATTCCAAGTAAAACATGCAAGTCTATATCTGAAATTCTACATGCTATGAATGAGATGTGACTCATCATGCCCATGTCCCGAGTCCTCACCGACTCCCTAACACATACATATGCCAAATGTGAAAAGTCGTCATTGATGGTTCACCTAATGACCCTTTTTCCAAAACAAAATATTTTTGTTTTATAAAACAAAACCCATTAGATATACCTCTAATGTCCATTTGATTCAATCAAATCCCATGTGTTTATGCATTTATGGGCCACGGATCTTTGGGTTCTCACCATAGGACGTCGGGTGCCTTTCCAACGCTTTTTGTACTTTCACCATCGTTTGTATTTGAACCAATCCGAGTTTTTCGCCCGAGGGGGTATCTATCTATTCTTGCTATGCCCAACACACGTATTTTTCATGCTATGCAACCATGAGACTCATTTTGGACATTGTCCCATTGCCGAGCTCACCACCCATTCACCAAGAATGATGAGTGATCATAAGCATACACACACACCCAACACAATGCAATGTTCCCATGCATATGCAATGGAAAATGCCAATGCATGTATCTCATGTTACATGTACAATGAACACTATATGGAACAATTTATATTCCATACTTTATACTAGGTATCATGGATAATAAAATCAAACGCACATAATTTACATCCAATCATGCTACACCCATATATCAACATATTTTCAACATGTTATTAAATTTCTAACAATAGCACAAAAAAAAAAAAAAAAACAGTCAACACAAACTTAGCTATTCCCGCCATAAGTCCTGCCATACTCACTTGAAATTTGTCTGGATCACCAGAATTTAAGCCATATGTTTTATTTATTTATTATTTATTTATTTTGTCAACTTCAAGGCTATCACACCCGCTATAAATTCAGCCATTGCTGTACCTTGAAACCCTACCGAAAACTATTTCGAAAAAACAACCACAAATAAAAATCCCCTGTGATTTCCCATCCATCCTCGAAACCAAAACCGGCCCGACATCGACCTTCAAAACCTAAAGCCTGATCACAAAAAATCCCAATGTTTGAAAATTCAATCTTGTGTTTGGGATGAACCACACGACCATTTATGGCTCTTAAATAAAGATGAACAAGTATAGGAGAAAACCCCTACCTTAAAACACTTATGGTCGCACCATCATCAAACTCAAAATACGCTCTCGAATAAATGTGGGTAAATGTACTCGCTCTCTCTAGCACTCCAGATCGCTGGCCCACATTTTGAAAATTCCTTTATGAATCTCCTGTAGAATCCCGTGTGACCCAAAAAAGCTCCTTATTCCTTTCAATGAAGATGGGGGAGGTAGCTTCTCTATTGTTTCAATCTTGGCTTTATCTACCTTGATTCCTGTGACGCCCTAAATCCGAAGGGTCCCCTTTGACAACCCGTCAACCTGTGGAATACCTTTTGAACACTGGGTTACCCGATGTCACATCACTGCATCCCATTCTTGGGATTGTAACCTGAGCAAACATATATCAACCTGCATACCCTTCCGGGCGTAAGCAATCATTTCCATATAAAATACACTTGACTATCTCACCCACAGTCTATACGAGTTTCATTACAACTCTTTTATACAAAAATATATACATGTCATAAGTGTGCTCAAAATTAAATACAAAATATGACCAAAGCCACAACCGGTTTCCTTCATGCTTGCAATCTCGGATGAGGGTCAGCTACCTACACAACCTGAAAGGGGTCCCATGACGGGGTGAGCAAAGCCTGGTAGAGTAAACTCCTACAAGGGTTACTCCCCACCTAAGTGCACATGCAATGCCGTGTTCACACAATAATACACAAATTCCAAGTAAAACATGCAAGTCTATACCTGAAATTCTACATGCTATGAATGAGATGTGACTCATCATGCCCATGTCCCGAGTCCTCACCGACTCCCTAACACATACATATGCCAAATGTGAAAAGTCGTCATTGATGGTTCAATCTAATCTAATTTTTCCAAAAACAAAATATTTTGTTTTATAAAACAAACCCATTAGATATACCTCTAATGTCCATTTGATTCAATCAAACCTAAGTGTGTTTATGCATTTATGGGCCACGGATCTTTGGGTTCTCACCATAGGACGTCTGCGCCTTTCCAATCGCTTTTGTACTTTCACCATCAAGCCAGATTTGAACCAATCCGAGTTTTTCGCCGAGGGGTATCTATCTGTCTGCTATGCCCAACACACGTATTTTTCATGCTATGCAACCATGAGACTCATTTTGGACATTGTCCCATTGCCGAGCTCACCACCCATTCACCAAGAATGATGAGTGATCATAAGCATACACACACACCCAACACAATGCAATGTTCCCATCCATATGCAATGGAAAATGCCAATGCATGTATCTCATGTTACATGTACAATGAACACTATATGGAACAATTTATATTCCATACTTTATACTAGGTATCATGGATAATAAAATCAAACGCATATAATTTACATCCAATCATGCTACACCCATATATCAAATATATTTTCAACATGTTATTAAATTCTCTAATAATAACACAAAAACAAATTAACACAAACTCGCTATTCCCGCCATAAGTCCGCTACATCACTTTGAAATACCTGACTCAATCTTAAATTTTAGTTTTGTTATGTTTTATTATTTATTTATTTATTTTTGTCAACTTTCATGTTATCATTAACTCCGCCATAAATTCAGCCATTAAGGGGCCTTGAAACTCACCAAAACTATTTCAAAAAATACCACAATAAAAATCCCTGCATTTCCATCCATCCCGAAACCAAAACGCCCGTGATAATTACCTTCAAAACCTACTCGGATCACAAAAAATCCAATACCAAAATCAATCTGTGTTTGGATGAACCACACGACCATTTATGGCTCTTAAATAAAGATGAACAAGTATAGGAGAAAACCCCTACCTCTTGGAGCTTCGATTAAAAATTCGGATTTCGGTTCCCACAAGTAGCTCTCGTTGAGTGGACCAACTTTAGTTCTCAGACTATCGAGCTTCGACTGTCAGAACATTGGGAAAATCTTCTCTTTCCCTCTCTCTCTTTTCCTTTTTCTCTCCCCCCACAGCCTAATTTTTTTTTCCACTTTGGTTTTTCCTCATTTTCTTTTCTTTTTCTTTCTTTTCTCTTTTCTTTCTTTTTATTTTTCTTTTTCCTCCTCCACCGAATTGGTTCTCTACCAATTTGGTCTTCCTCTTCTCTTAAGATATTTCTCTCTCTCTCATTATTGACTTGACACATAGGCTAAGATGAGCCATGTGTTTAATCCCACAAATCAAATGTCATGTGTCACATGGACACATGAACTAAGTGTCATTTGCTACACCACATGGCTATCATGCCATGTGTCCATCTCCTAAGGTGCCATGTAGAGTCCACATGGTCATGCCATGTGGCACCACTCCATGTGTCACCTGACACCCGGTGCCTCAAAAAACGTGAAATTCCGACCATCTTTGAATTCAACGAAATTCGACTAGGTAACTAGATTTTGCGTGACAAATTCAACGGTGAAGTCTGTTTTGTCATCCTAGATCTAGAAAAATTCTAGGTTTTCCACCTGCACTATTGAGGCAATTACCGTTTTGTCATTTTTCAGAAAAATTGAATTTTTCTCAGGTTTTACAATTCCTCTTCGAGATCCTGTGCCTTACATAATGCCTTCCTTCACCATGAAGCTGGCATCATTCCAGCCAAAGACAAGGTTAGTTTCCCTCACATCTTATTAGTGCCTCGTCTTCGTAGTTCTCAAGACAATTGTCAAAAGATTTCCCTGACATTGAGAAATCATCCATGAATACTAATTGTTTTCGACCACGTTCAGAATATAGCCATCATGCAACGCTTGAACGCACTTACACAAGCCAAAGAAACGATTACACGAATGTAAATGTCGCTTTCGTCCTCCGATGATATGTTGATCCGATTATAGCTGAATAATTCAGCCCAAGAAATAGTAATACTCAGTCCCGCCAAATTTGTCAAGAACTGATCTAGAAACTAAGTGGGAAATGATCTTTTCTAGTCAGCCATTTAATTTCCTCAGCCTATTCGCATTCTCTACTCCCAGAATTCATTCGAGAATGGAGCGTGACATTATTCTTCCGTCCTTATCACCGTAGTCCTCTGCTTTTTTAGGAACAACCGTATCAGGCTTACCGACGGTAACTATCCGAAATAAGGTAGATCACTCCTACATCTAACCACTTAAATACTTCTTTTCTTACCACTTCCTTCATTGTCGAGTTGAGTCTTCTCTGAGCCTCCACTAAAGGTTTGTGCCCATCCTCTAATAAGATCCGATGCATACACATGGAGGGCGGATCCCCTTCAAATCGGCTAGAGACCATTCGATAGCATCTTTTTGATCTCCAAGTACTCTCAAAAGCATCTATTCTTCCACTTCTTTCAAAGTACTGATATGATTACTGGTAAGGTTAGGATTCCCCTAGATAAGCATACCTCAAGTGATTAGGTAGTGGATTTTGCTCCAACTGTGGTGGTTGCTCAATCGAAGGCACTAACGTCTTGGTGTTCTCTCCCAACGACTCATAATACTTTCTTCTGCTCGACTAGAAGGAGTCCATCCATTTTACATACTCTTCGGCCTTTTCACCTAGTTCCTCCTTATCGTTCTACACAAGCCTAGTCTGCAAAGGGTCACTAAACCACTTCGCTGTATTAATCATAAATGATCGTCTATCATAAAACATGCATCGCTCTCTGCTGGATGCCGCATAACATTGAATACATTGAATCTGACCTCATCATCTTACACTCTTAATTTCAATTCTCCCTTTTACAAATCAATCATAGCCCCGCTAGTTGCTAGAAATGGTCTACCCAGTATAATGGGTATCTCCTTATCTTCCTCCATATCCAACCCTATGAAATTAGCCGAGAAGATAAACTTATCTACCTTTACTAGAACATCTTCTATCACTCCCTAAGGATGTTTCAATGATCTATCTACCAGCTGCAGAGTGACAGTCATGGGTCTTGCTTCACCTAACCCCATCCGTCTGAAAATAGATAAAGGCATGAGGTTAATAGTAGCTCCCAAGTCGCATAGGGCTCTCTCGAAGATCGAGTTCCCTATCTTACATGGGATTGTGAAGCTGCTTTGGTCCTTCAACTTCTGTGGTAATTTCCTCTGAAGTATAGCACTACGTTCCTCAATAAGGTTCACTGTCTCAAAATATGATATCCTTCTTTTCTTTGACATTATATCTTTTATAAATTTGACATGGCTGGGCATCTGTCCCAATGCATCTGCAAACGGAATGTTGATATGCAGTTTCTTAAACACTTCCATTAATTTGGTAAACTGCTTATCTAGTTTATTCTTCTTCACACACTGAGGATACAGGATTGGTGTAGAGGGTTCATCTATAACTGCCCGTTTCTCAGTCTATTTCCCTGCATCTGATCTCTCTATTGACTTTTTGTCTTGGAGCTGCTCCCCTTGCATATGATTTTTCAGGCTGAACAGGTCTACCACCTCAATTTCCACTGCTCTTACTACTGGTGGTTGTCTCGATGTAGCTAGTTCTCTATCACTTCTTAAGGTGATAGCCTTAACATGTTTTAAACCTTCACCTCTTGGGTTTATCTCTCAATTTCTTGGCAAAGAACCTTGTTGCCTCTCAGTCAATAGAGTGGCCATTTGGCTCATTTGCATCTCCAAGTTTCTTAACTATACTGCCTGGTTATTCAATTGGGTTGACTGATTCTGCACATTCGCCTTGCTTCATTCATATAAAGGTCAGACGGGAAGTGAGCATTTGAGCTAGTACTTCTTCCAAATCCACTTTTTTCTCTGATGGTGGTTTACTCACTTGGGGTGGTGGCATACTATTCTTATTGTTCCTCCATCCATGGTTCTAATAGTTTTGATTATTCCGCCAGCCTTGGCTCTAGTTCTGATTCTAATAGGTGTTACCCCCATACTGACCTTGTTGTTGCGGTTGATTAAATCTCGACACATACTAAAAGCTCCCGCTCTATCACATTACATGGCCTGACCGCATTCCACAGAGTATTGTGTTGTCCTCCACATGATTTACATATCTCCCAAGGGTTAGTTTGAATAGCATTTATCGCACCTTGATGCCTTTGTAGTCAAGCCAGGAGTCAGGTGATTACGATTTACCAAATTGCTTGTAGACCTCTCGTGTTCGCACCTCCCACTACCTTCCTCGGTATCAACCTATCCTTGGGCCACTGGTTACTATTAGTAGCCATATCCTCTAGGATTCCATACGCTTGGTCTGTATTCTTCTTCATCAAAGCGCCCCCTACTGAGGCATCTATAATTGTTCTGGTAGAATCACTCAAACGATTGTGTGTTGTACGGACTTCAGATCCATCTTAAATTTCTTAAATTTCATGATGTGGACACCTCCTTAATAGTTCATGAAATCTCTCCCAGGCTTTAGCTAAGTTCTCCTGCTCTAACTGTCTAAAAGTGTTAATCTCTTGCACCAGCTATGTGATCTTTGAGGGTAGGAAAAACTTGGTTAGGAATTTCTGCACCAAATCATTCCATGAGGAAATGGAATCTGGTGGTTGGCTCATCAACCAATGTTTAGCTTTATCACTAGTGAGAGCGAGAATAATCTCAATCCAAGCGCTTCTTCTGTTACTCCATTTTATTTGACCCTCTTGCATACTTCAATGAAGTTTGTCAAATGCGTGTTCGGATTATCACTTGGTGAAACTGTGGAACCCGATGTTCAAGCATTTCATGTATACCGTTTAGCCTAAGTTGTTCGCTTGAATGAGTGGTCTTCAGATAGTAGACTAAAACAAACTGTGAAGCAGAAGGCAAACTCTTCTAGCATCATAAAAGGATCATCTGGATATATAAACGGCCTGGGGGCATAATTCCTACCATTATTCCCATTCTATCCCCTTTTGTCGCTCGCTTTCGCTTCATGGCCTTGATCTCGCCTTCTTCCCGGGTCTCTCCATGACTCCGCCTCGATTTCCTTTGGTGTGCTTCTACTTTTCAAGGTAATTGGTTTAAGGCCCTCTCTCGCCCGTGGATCGAATGGGAGTAGTTCACCTTGACCCCGTCTTTGCATGCATAGACATCAACCTTTATTGCAATCACACAAAGCCAACAAAGAATTGCTAGCACTTGTGTAACAAAATAAACTGGCACTAAAGAAAAATCCAGAGTAATATCTAATTGCGCTATTGTCAATATCAACACAAAACTTCTCCCCCGTAATGGCGCTAAAAACTTGACGGGTTCTAGATAGGTTGTGTAAAATTCTCAAGGAACATAGGCCCACACGCATTACGTATAATGCATTAAGTTTACGTAGTGTAAGGCTCTGCCAAGTGTCGCTCCTAAGGCTGTAGTATGGTCAATAATCGTGTTAGCTCTAGATTATTACCTGGATCTCAAACTCAAGTGATTTATGATTAATATTGATGAGTGCCCAAACACTCAAAGTTATACCCGCCCGTCTTGCATGCTTTTAGCTTTATTTACATTTAAATATGTATTTTTATAGCTCGACATCTGATTAGTGCAATTGGTGTGAATGCAAAGAACATGAAAAGGGAAAGTTTGGAAGTGCATTTCGGGAGCAGAGAAAGAGGCAAAGGTACAAAGATGGGCTGGGAACGTCGCGACGTCCCAACGTCGTGACGTCCCAACGTCGTGACGTCCCAACGTCGTGACGTCTCAACGTCGCGACGTTGCAACGTCGCGACGTCAGCGCGAGTTTGGTTCTCTCATCATTAAAAGCAAAAGGGGGGTGCAGAATTCGAGGCTGGGAACTATAAGAACGAGGGCACTAATTCGTAATAGCAAAGGACTTCGATCTCGAAGAAGAGCCCGTGATTGTATTTTTCTTCGTTTTGGATAATAGAACTGATGTTTTATACATCACATATTGGTATTTTCTTATTCATTATGTTCTAGATCTATACCTAGGGTATTGTTGAACCCTGTCACATTCGAATGGATTAAAGATTATTAATTTATATTATTCATTGATTTATGATTCATTATCATCTGCTTTACATCTGTGAATCAATTACATGGTGATGTCTGGCCAACATTAGAGTGACTATACTGTAGGATCCAGATTCGGGAGATAAGGATACCTAGGATATGAGTAGAGCAATTTCTAGCTGGATTCTAGTTATTCCGATCCTCAAGGTGCACCAAGGTTGTAACATTAAAGTATTTTTGAGTACCGAGTCAGTAGATACACTCAACTCTACTAGCGAGACAGCGAATACACCCCGAGAGGGTATCTCGTAAGCAAGATCACCTTGCCATTAATAAATCATAAATAAACTGAAAAATATTATCTTTAAGAAATAATCCATCGAAAGTGGCAGGGGGAGACATAATTCTAGTCTCCATTACATAGTAATTGCCCAAACTCGTGAGTTCGGGCCTTTAAAATCATTTCACCAAGACTTTCACACAATACGATATCCGCATACATTTAAAAAGCCAATCTGTGATTCAACATACCCATCCCCGTGACGATATCCGTACTCCATTGGTACACTATATTACTTGGGGCGACGAGTGCACTTGCGCACATAGGCATACATTTTACACATCACGTTTTCGGCCTGTCAAATATAACGAAAAGCTGATCCTAAACAAATTGTTAATTCAATTAATGGGGACTAGGGTTTTGCCTCCCCCTACCACACTCAATGGATTATAATCTAAATAGAATTGATCATTTAGTACATTAACAAATTCATGCTAGCAGGTTGATCGAGCCTACGAGATATCCTCTCTTGAGGTATATTCACCTATCTCGCTAGTAAGGTTTATTGCATCTCTGCATCAACCCTAAACTCTGAAATGCTTGAATGATTAAACCCTAATCGCCACATTTGTAACCGGGAGATCTCTACTCTCCAGTTTACCAAGTGTTACTCTACTCGGATCTCCGGGACTCTTTATCTCTTGATCTCAAATTCCAGGCAAGAGCATGCTAATGTTAGCCAAACATCACCATGTAAATTAATCATAGAAAATAGAACAAGTCTACATCAAATCCATGAATATACTGAATGAAACTGAATTAATAACTAATCCATATGAATGTAGCAAGGGTACAACAAAAACCTTAGAAATAAAACTAAAACATTACGTTGTTCATTACAATCATTGAGTTTTTAATCAGTAGGAGTTTGAGAAAGAAAATACAAATATAGGAATCACACAATCTCTCGAATCATGCCTATGTCGTCTTCTCTGTCTCATCCTTCCTTCTTCCCCTTTTTTATTTCTTTTTCTCCCCTCTTTTATTTGAAATTCTCGCTGACAAAGTCTCAACGACATTGCGACGTCGCAATTTAATCTACTTCTTCAAGCCTCCACATAGCATCCAAATGCTATCGTTTGCGCCTGAAATGCACAAGAAGCCAAGTATCAAATATACGACGAAAAACACACTTATTAATGTATGAAATGACCCGAAAACATGATAAACCATGAGTATATGATGCGTGTTTTGGGCACTCATCACTAGGTCACGTGCCTTTTTCCACATTAAAATTAATGTTTCCTACCTTGTTCAAGGGACTAGATATTCAACCTTTTCATTGCGACATTTGTGAGTATGCAAAACATACTCGTGTATCTTTCCCTATTAGTAATAAAAGATATTCTTCTCTTTTTTTTTAATTCACAAAGGATATTTGGGGACCATCCACCATTCCAAATATCTCAAAATTTAGGTGGTTTGTAGCATTTATCGACATGATTGTACAAGAGTTTCGATCTATTTCGCTTCAAAAATAAATATGATGTGAGTCATATTTTCCCTATTTTTTGTAAAATGGTTCAAATCAATTTGGTACAAAATTCAAGAAAATTCGCTCAGACAATGCTCTTGATTATTTCAATCAAATTTTGTCTCAATAGTTTCAAAAGGAAGGAATCATACATGAATCATCTCACATCACTCCTAACAAAATGGGGCTACAAGAGGAAAACTCGCCATCTTTTTAATGTACTCGGTAGCTCATTGTTTTAAATGTACCAAAATCCTATTGAGGAGAGGCTATACTCACATCAACATATACCATAAATAGGATTCCTTCTAGAGTTTTGGGGTTCAAAAGTCCACAAGAAACCTGTCTCAATTATATCCGGACATTCGATCCTCCTTCAACCTTGCTCCTTTAGTTTTTGGGTGCACATCCTTTGTCCATTTTCACAATAATAATCGAGGAAAATTAGATCCTAGAGTTCTTAAGTGCGTTTTTGTGGGGTACTCATCTACTCAAAAGGGATATAAATTTTATCATCCACCCACTAGGAAACTTCATGTTTCAACTGATGTTACCTTTGTTGAAAATAAGCCATACTTCTCCACTCCTTATCTTCAAGGGGAGTTATCTATACTTGAAGATGAGGAGTCAACCATACCACCACTAGAAATAATCCCCTCATTTGAGTAATTCAAATCAAAAGAAACCACTTCATTGTTACTAATTTCTTTGGAACCAATTCCAATATCACAATCCGAAGAGTCGGTATAGGAAAAGGAAGAAGACAGTCAAATCTTTGATTAGTTTTGGTTTGATCAGGTGTATGCAAGGGGAAGGGACCCCATGGAAACGAGGCAAGAACAAATTTCACGAACTGAAGTCTTGAACGAGGTAACGATTCTTGAATAGAACTCAACTCCTATTCTTGATCATGTTCTACCTATAGCTTTAAGAAAAGGAACCCGTGAATGCACAAAAAGGCCACTATATCCATTGTCTCACTTTGTGTCTTTCCAAAGATTTTATTTAAATCATAAAAGCTTCCTTTCAACTTTAAGCACTATTCTTATTCCCAACTCATTGTCTAAAGCATTATCAAAGATAGAATGGAGACTTGATATGGAGGTTGAAATTGATGCATTACAAAAGAATGAAACTTGGGAATTGGTTGATCTACCTAGTGGTAAGAAACCAGTGGGCTACAAGTGTGCTCAGAGGTAAAACTTAAAGGTGATGGCTCCTTAGAATGGCCAACACAGTTAGTCGCAAAGGGTATACTCAGACATATGGAGCGGATTATTAAGAAACATTTGCTTAGCTGAAAGCATGAATACAAAGAAGACTTTTACTATCCTCGCTATTAATTTTGATTGGGAATTGCACAATACGATGTAAATAATGCTTTCCTTCATGGTGAGTGAAGAGATTTTACATAAGTATTCCAATTAGGTTCAGGGAGGTAATGGAAACAAGGTTTGTTTCCAAGTAAAGAAGGCACTATAATGGGTTAAAATAGTCCCCACATGCTCGGGTTTGGAAGGTTTGCCGTTATGATAGCTCAATGGTTACAAACAAAGCTAGGAGTTCATACACTCTCCCTTTTCATAAAACATTCCAATTTCAAGGAGTGACAGCATTAATCAGGGTATGTGGATGACATTATTTGGTGGATGTGAGAATGATGAGAAAGAAAATACCTTAGCACCCCTAGCCAAGGAGTTTGAAATAAAAGATTTAGGAAAATTGAAGTATTTCCTTGGAATTGAGGTGGCTTGGTCCAAGTAAAGCATTTTCATTTCTCAATAGAAATATGTTATTAATCTTCTTAAGGAAATAGGTATGATGGCTAGTAAACTAGTAGCGACTCTTATTGAACAAAATCATAGATTGAGTGAAGCACTTGGAGAGAAGAAAGTGGACCAAAAAATATATCAATGACTTGTTGGGAGACTCATTTATCTTGCTCATACTAGGTGTGACGCCCCCAACCTGGCACTTGGTGTCAGGCGAGGGTGTCTTTTTTTTTTCCTGTTTATTATAAACTTGTTCATTCATATATTGTTAAACATTTAACATGAAATATATTATGTAGCAGCGAATTACAAAATATATTCAAACTCCATAAATGGGAGTGTTCAACATATACAAACTATACATTGTTTATAAAAACAAAGACATATACAAATGTAATCAAAAGGTCCTCACCTAGTGTCGCGTTGACCTCGATTGCCGATGCAGCATTCTCTGGCTTCTATTTCTTCTTCTATACCTACACTGATGAAATAATTCCATGTTTATAGCTTAGTGGAATAATGCTTGTGGACGACCCTAATAAGGATCATCACACTTTAGACACATGCATATACATCTAACATATCATATACTTGTACACATGCTTATACATATTTCATACATATCATTTACACATGCTTATACATATCTTAAACTTACTTATCATATCATGTTTCATTTCTTATCATCGTTCATATACATTTTATGTCATTTTACACATTTTTCTTCTTGTTCTTGTCATAGTGTACTTGTCATCACATAGCAGTGTTATACTTCTCATATCATTTCATATCATGTCATTTATTATATTCAAATCATTTGCATATTCTTGTCATTTGTTTTTATGTCTCATACCTCGCAGATATACCTTAGAAGTGGAGTGACGGAAACTATAAGGGACCCTGGTGTTGCTATCATTGTAATGGTGACAATGAATTAAGGGTCAATGCGTTTGTTATCATTGTACGAGACAATGAACTATGGGCGGCCCGAAGGTACCCTTTATCATCAGAAAAGACAATGAACTATAAGGGCCTCATATGCCTATTATCATTGTAATGAGACAACGACTCTATAAGGACCCAAAGGTGCTATAAATGATTCTAATCTAGGGCCAACTAATTAGTATAAGTTGTAGACTCTATCCCTAGCTAGGCATGCCCATCTATCCTCCTATCGTTCTAAGGTATTAATCCATTTTATTTCATTTCAAGACATATTCATATCCTGAATAACTATTGTTATCCGGTAATCATATGAGATATTTATGATCATTTACTCTTATCTTTGCATTTTCATGCATTTCCATATACTATCAAATATTTCTTATAAGAATAGCTCCCTTTTAGACAAAATTTTCTAGGTCCAATGGGGTCTAAATTTGAGGACACTTATTTCAAGGAGATTTGTTATCCAAGAAGTCTAGTTTACCTAAAATTTTTAATCACTCAATTTGGATGAGTGATGGCCAAGTTATGGCCTAAAAAACTAGGACCACTCTAATGTCAAACATAACTAAACAAACCATTTATGGCATAACCTAAATCCCTTTCGATGAATTCTCTGGTGTACCTGTTTAAATTTCAGATACACCTATTTCAAAGAGATTTGTTCTCCTAGAAGTCTAGTTTATCTATAATTTTGAATCACTCAATTTGGATGAGTGATGGCCAAGTTATGGCCTAACAACTAGGACCGCTCTAATGTCAAAACATAACCAAAACAGAACCAGCTATGTCATGCAACCTAGCTCCCCTTTGAATTTCTAGGTGAAATGGGGTCCAAAATTGCATACACCTATTTCAAGAATATTTGTTCTCCTAGAAGTCTAGTTTATCTAGAATTTTGAATCACTCAATTTGGATGAGTGATGGTCAAGTTATGCCCAAAAGAAAAACATGGGTTTAAAAAAAAATGGACAGCATCTCCCTTAGAACCCATCATTTTCTCTATACAAATTTTTCCTCCATTGAAAACCAAACCAAACAACCATACAACAACTAGAGCAACCCCCAAAACTGAACTAAACCAATCAACTTCATTGTTGGAGGTAGGAGAATTCCTAACCAATAAATAGGAAAACCCAAACCTAAACACAATTCCATCAAACATCCATACAAACTCTTACATGCATAAGTATTCAAAACTAGTATCTATACCTTAAAGGCTTCTCCTTCTTCTTCCTCTTCTTCTTCTTCTTCTCTTCTCCTCTTTCTCTCTCAAACATGACTTATCTCAAATGGGACAATTGCCCAAATTGCAAGACCAAATGTGGTCTTATCCACTTACATGGCTAAGGCCATGTTTAGCTAATGGCTTTTGTGATTTATTACCTATTTTTGCATTTAAGTCCTCCTATTCCCTTTCATTTACACATTCTTTTCTCACATATTCTAACTCCATATAGTCTTAAGGATCTTAAGGATATTTAGGGTCCCAAATTGTAAATTGGCAAATTTACCTCGACTCTGGGGATAAATCTGGTTTGCTTATTTTATTTGTAGCATTATTATTCTAAACTATAACTTTTAACTTGTATTACACCTCAACATGCTATAAATTGCCGTGGTATACCTTTCGGGTTTGTTACATCAGCGACATAGCCTATTCATGAGTGTAATCATCAATCTTACGCATGATCCCGAGAGAAATCTATCACCGTGTAGCCTATCGAGTTCTCCATTATTTAAAGGCACATCTAGGAAAGGGAATCTTATTCAAAAAAAGGTCAAATATTACTTTGGCAATATACACCGATGCAAATTTTATAGGGTCTCCATTGGACAGATGGCCAACTATAGGTTATTGTACCTTTCTTGGGGGAAATCTAGTATCTTGGAGGAGTACGAAGCAAAATGTAGGCACTACAAGTGTAGAGGTAGAGTTAAGAGCTATGGCAAATTAAATATGTGAATTGTTATGGGTCAAGATCATTCTGGAAGATTTGAAGGTTCAATGGAGTAAGCTTATGAAACTCTATTGTGATAATAAATCAGCAATCAACATTGCTCATAATTCAATGTTTGTGAATTCAACAGTATTCTTATGTTTTTTCTAAACATGAAAGTATGTTGTGTGGGTACCATGGCTTTTGGCCAAACATCCCCACTTAAAAGGCCCAGACGAATCAAAGCCCACAAAGAGGGCTCCAAGTTTCCCCTACACGAACACAAACTGGCTACTCGCCTAAAGTCTACCGCTGGCTATCCGATCAAGAAAGGCCTCAAGTGGTTTATGGCCTGCAGTTCTCTAGCCGATCGCACGCCCTTCCAAATTTGGGCCACCATCTCTAAGAAAATGGACAACTAATGATTTCCTGGCTGATCCCTTGCAGCTCAAGAACATATCCTACCACAAACATCATACGTAACCGCCCTGAAGATGATCAAATGATCCCTGAGGCGGAAGATTCGAACGACTTAGTTATCCAAAAGGGAAAACGGTTGACGCGCAAGTGAAGCGCCTACCTCCCTTCCATTTCGGGAACTAATCACCTACTTTCCAAAAAAAGTGGATCATCATCCTCCTACATATATAAGGAAGCAATGGCAACATAAAGGTAGGCCAAAAAATACACGACTACAAGACTGACATTTTACGCTCTCAATCTCTTTGTCTAACTTAAGCATCGGAGAGTAGGTCAGCACACCACCACTGGTGCTTTGTTTGTTTTGTAGGTTCTTGATGCTAGGTTATTGCTCCGATGATCCGGAGACTCTGAGAATTTGAGAGGCAACAATTGGCGCCGTTTGTGGGAACGACCAAGTAAAAAATCCCATCGGGAACAAGCAAGGCTACGTCGGCTACTGCCGATCCCCCACGCCCAAGATTCGTAGTTCTCGCTCATTCATCCCGCTCACTGGGATTCGTCACTATAGCCAACAACCTAGCAAATCACCTCAAGATTAGCCCTTCATAAATAAGGCTAGATACGGAGATGAAGCAGGATGAACAAGCTAGACAGATGGCTGAATTGTAGAGCCGTGCTGACCATCTGTAGTAAGAGAACGATCACTGCGGGCCTGCCTGAAGCAGGATCAGTGGCAAATCAGACGAGGGAGCAGCTTACTCCCGCACCCCAGCTAAACAAAAAATAAAGGCAAGGAGCTGGACGGCCAGGACGATGTTGACGCAAAGAATGGATGACGAAGGCCCTCCGTAACTCTCCGCTTCCAGATCTGCCACCCCCAAAGAACAACGTGGAGGCCGAATCAAGGAAGAGACCCCATGTCGTTCCAGCCGTTCCGTTAGTGGCATGCCTCGCTGAGTACGGAGAGAATTTAGCATAGAGAAACAACAAATGAGCAGCCTCGTAAATTATGCTCACAAGTGGCATGGGCATAGCACCGTCACTCGCTCTTATATCCTACCCTGGCCAGCACTCACCCGCATATGTCAGACCCACCACTATTCAGGACTTGAAGACATAGCATTCCTCAATGCAAGCCAAGACATCCTTGCTACGAAGGCCACGTGGCTTTGTCATACTGTCATTTGCCATGTATGATGGCTCCTCTAACTCGTATGACCACATGCTGCACTTCAATCGGGCGATAATACTCAATGCATGAGACAACCACCTATTATGCAAAGTGTTCCCCACCAGCTTGAAGGGGTCCACCCTGGCTTGGTTCCACAAACTTCCACAGATTCATCAACTCGTTCAGTTGTAATGTGATTTGTTTCCTAGTACCAGGTTCGTCTCGGCATAAGGGAAACATTACCTTCTTTGCAAACCCATCTTCAAGCGGATGACAAGTCCATCCGCACTCACTAAGACTGAGGGGCCGTCTGAAGAAATCGGGACCATATGCATTTCTTTGACGGCCCTCCGTAATTTTCAAGGAGTTTTAGGGCCTACCACCCCATTCTTCCACTCGCATCTCCTGATCCGCCACGAAGATGGAAGAATTCAGCCAGACGACGGACAATATTCGACAATCGGGAGGACAATATCCGACCAACCTCCTGCACCGCGGATGATCATAGCCTTAAAGTGGGCAAGTCGACCACCAGTTGCTTAGCATGAACAAAACGGGAGCCATAGCAAGATCCAGGAACGCTCCCGAGACCAATCAGAGAGAAAGAGGGAACCCCACATCACCCCCTTCAACATCTCTGCGATAGGCCCTTCAGCCACCTGAATCACCCCAATGAAATGGCTCCACACCTATCTCGCCGATTCCGCACAAAGGCAAATCCAAGCCTTTAAGGTGTGATTATCATAGAGACCATGAGCATGAGACCAACCGATGTCGAAGCCTGAAATTCCTGGTGGAAAGATTAATTAGTATAGCCACTCAGAGATATGTTCTGAGACGACCGCTTGAGCTAATGCTACCCCCTACGGCTGAAGAATAGCCATGCCAAGTAAAGCTCTCACCGAACCACAACCCATAATAAACTACATACTAGGCCGCCCGGCTAACGATTAGTATCAGTCTAAGAGCCAGAAAAAGAGATTGTTGCTTACAACCACAATTCCAGTTCTAAACACCATCCACGCCCTGTAATAGCATACAAATAGCTCAATATCGACAACCCTATATCCTTTCCTCATGTTAACTCGTCCAGGGTCATTACTCCACACTATGATGCACTTGTACCTACTTTATGTATCAATGATTTTGATGTTCATAGAAAGTAATTAGCCGATCCCGCAACGCAAATTGATTCGCTGGAACCGCTCCGCCTTCGGTGTATGAACATCTCCTTTGATGTAGCCGAGTTCTACCGGGTAGGATTCTTGGCTCGCTTAATCGGCAACCATAATGACGATGGGTACATTGTTTCCCATCATGTAGGACCGATAAATTCGAAGAGGTCTTATTTTCGCCGTCGAGGACCTAAGCCCGCATAATGCCATTGGCTGGTCGAGCCTCGGCCGCATGCAAATGAAAGTCGTAAGCATCGACCTACCACTAAATGACTAACTATCCGACCATCGGCCGGGTAAATTGACCTTCGAACATCCAACTTGAAGATCCCTGGCACGCAGCCAATTGTCGTAAAGAGTGTGAGAAAACAAAGCTCCTGCCAATCGCCCTCGAAGCCCAGACGCGAAATAGAAATTACGCCACCGCCCCAAGTGAGGGCGGTGGGCGACAGGAGCAATCGTCATGTAATTCTAGAATCAATATGCTTAGACGCGATAAACTAGTCACATGTTAGTTCCTCTTGTCCTGTAAGGGAGAAGGAACAAAATGTGAGGGTTTTGGCTCCCGCACATTGGATGTGTTCGCCTCGACTCCACTGCACATGGCCAGACTAATCCCATACACGCCTCTCACAAACTGAATGTCATCCCTAATGACCCACGGCCGGGCTCTAAGTAGCGTAAAGTGAGGCGCTTTCCACCTGCACCACCATCAAAGTTATTCAGCATGGATAATCTTTGAAAGCAAAATTCATCGTGAGATAGCAAGCATCCGAAATGGCTGGTCAATGTAGTAAATTCCAAAAAAGGCTAAAATGAGAGTGCATGACCACGTGATCTCACCGAGGCATGCTCGAAAGATGCCTTCCCTTTACCCTCGGGATAGACTAGATCGTTGATCGACTACCGGGTACTGGATGTCATTCCTGATGCCTCTCGATATCATCAAACACCCATGCATCCTAAACGTTGAAAACAACCTTCATCACCCCACACAGATTGTTCTGTTACCATGTGATGCCGCTTTGGCTTAGCACGCCTGGGCAATAGACGTAGGTTAGTAAACTAAGATGTTTAGGCCGCCACTGAAAAAACGCATGAGGTTTACATCGATGCACATAGCCGGGTAAAGTCCAAAGAACGCCCGATCATGCTAGACACCGTAAGAGGCTTTCAACTCCTAAGGGCTTTCTATGGTATGAAGCCCAATCCTCAAAATGCGCCGAGTCGCGCGCTTCACTGGGGCTTCATGGTGACTCAGAGGGGTATAGAAGCCAACCCCGATCAACTTAAAGCTATTCTAGAGTCCCTAGCTCCCGCCTCTAGAAAGGGAGTACAACAGTTGACTAGCCGATCATGCCCCAGTGGTGGTTCATATCTCGTTTACAGATCGTCGAAGTCGTTTCGTTACCCTCAATGGGGCCAAATCGACCGAGTGGAATGAGAAACAGAGCGGAAGCCCTGCAGCTATCAACAAGATCTTGCAACCTCCATCCCTCCTCGGGCAACTCGGCCGCCGCAAACACCTTCGTGTACTTAGCGCTTCAGATGTCTCAATGAGTGTCACCTGTCTGCCGGAAAATGCAGGGAATAAAAAGCAAAGGCTGCATTTTGTCACAGCTTCATTAGTCGACGTTAAACCCTGCGACAACCACCCCGAGCAAAGCAGATTATCTCCTCGTAGCAAATCTAAGAAGCTCGCCCATACTTCCAAGCATACCCATTGTCAGGCTAACTGACCTTCCTCTTCGTGAGCACCATTCACGCTCCTGATTATTCTGGGAGGATGGCGCGATAAATTGAATTGAGGAATTCTGTATTCAAAGATGGCTGCCAAGATTACCAAAAATAATATGTTCTAGCGGATTTTCTAGCGCAAATCCTAATTCAAGCAAGCCAGTATAAATAACTGTAAATTCTTTAATGTAGATGGGCATCTCGACAAACCCAAATGGCTACATCGGGTCCGCAACTTAAATCTTCGGCTGGGAGAAATCGAAAGGTTATCCATTTAGTTTCAACGCTCCAACAAAGAATCAGAATATGAGGTCACCCTAGCTAGAATTGAACTAGCAGCTACTGTGTCAACTGATAAGCTTCTCATTCGAAGTGATTCTCAGTTGGTGGTAGGGCAAGTAAACGAAGAATGAGTCTCGAGACTCTCGAATGACAAAGTATGTATCCCTAGTTAAGCAACGCTTGAGCAGTTTTTCAGCTTTGAAGCTCGAACACATCACTTGAGACTGTAATGAGAAAGTGGACGCCTTAGCCACCATTGCCACTTCTCTTCCGATGACAGAAACAGTGTTCTTGCCCATCTATTATCAGCCGGATTCATCAATTATCACTACTCAGGTAAGTTAGGTGGACGAGGTCTCCCCTTCCTGGGGATGGACCTCTGTAAAGGTCAGATATCAACACGAGAGAGAACTCCCCAAATGACAGAACAAACCTCACAAGATATCCAAATCCAAATGGGCCGTGTTCTCGTTAACTGGGCAGCTATTTAAATGGTCTCGGATCTTCGCCATACCCTAAAGTGCTTGACTACCGAACAAGGACAATATGTATTGGTCGAACTGCATGAAGGAATATGTAAAATCATCCAGGCAGAAACACCGGGAACACAAAGCCCACACTCCGCAGGTATTATCACAACCATGAGATCCGACGCCACGACTACATACAAAAGGACCACGCCATCAACTAGCCCCTATCCTTAAGACTCACCGGTCAAGATCCAAGTTCCATCAGGAGCCCTCGCCTCGCCTAGAATGGAATCGACAGTCGAGCCTCGCTCCTACCACCTCGCCTTAAAAAATTGTCAAGTAGTAGCCACTGATTATTTTAGTAAGTGGATAGAGGCTGAGGCTTTCACATCAATCAAAGATAAGGATGTCACCCATTCCGAAGAATATCATTTTCCGGGTTCTGATACCTGATCAATCATTTGATAATCGGGCCTCAATTTGATAACCAAACATACAGGAACTTCTACCAGGAATTGAAAATAAAGAATCTATATTCCACCCCAGATCTCGCAGAGCAAATCCACAGCGTAAACTTCTAATAAAACTCGCTGATCATGAAGAAACTGGTTAGATTCTCATAAAGGCAAATGGGTGGATAAACTCCCGGAAGCTTTGGGCCTACGTATCCATGTCTCACCACCAACCGAAGATATCCCCTTCGTGACTCACTTATGGGATGGAGGCTATAGTCCCAACAGAAATCGGCATGCCCATGGTCCGACTAATTTATCCGAGCAGTCAAATGCTCAAACAGTGATCAAAGACTTAGACATGGCACGAATCGCGAGAAGCAAAGCAGAATTGGTGCGAATAGGCCATACTCATAGCAAAGAGCAAACAGATATACAATGCATATGAAACCCTCAGAGGTTTCAAATTGTGGACTCGGTCTTAAGAAAGTTTTCAAAACACAATGATCCATCACAGTTCAAACCAACTCCTGGAAGGACCGTACATTGTAACAAGGGTCGAGAATCGGATCGATGCATTAGATAAAACTAATACGCCCCATCTAGAATGTGAAATGCCCTGACCAAAAGGTACTATCACACAAAGAATGATTCAATTCAACTTCACTCTGCTCATTTTTCACACACACTGTCCAAGTATATGTCCGCCCAAAGATGAGCGATACCCCACTATCTGTAACAGTCAATGTTGATGGTCCACACACTCAAGAGGAGTTGATGTCTGAACTGTTTATTATAAACCGTAGCTGACATGTCCCACGCAACAGATATCGATGCCCAACTAGCTCCATTACAGTCCGGTAAAGTCGATGTCCCACCGCCCAAGATGATCATGCCCAACCGGTCCATTCACAGTCCCGGCAAGGTCGATGTCCCATCGGCCGCATGGCCGATGCACTGTTCATAACAAAACCCGGGGCATGTCCCATTCGGCCCAAAGATGGCTGATGCCCGTCCGGTCCCATAACAAAGCCAAGGTCGATGTCCCACCACCCAGTATGGCTGGATGCCCACCGACCACACAAAGTCCCGGGTAAGGTCACGCCCACCTACCAAAGATTGGTCGATGCCCAAATTTGGTTCATTTCAGTGTCCAGTATCATGTCCTACCGCCCAAGATGGTTGATGCCCAATGTTCATTACAGTTCGGTATTTGCTGATGTCCTACCTACCAAAGATGTTTGATAACTAAGCACATCAATGGTAATCGAGTAAGGAAGTAGTGTAAGGGGAGCCAATGAACCCTCGCGATCGGAAAGGTTCATCCGTAATTGATCTATGTCCAATCTAAGGTACATCTTTCTTCCTAAATAAATTAACTTAGTTATAAAAGATTCATAAACGAAAGATCCCACATCAAATTAGTAAACAACACATGCTTTATTATCATTAACAACACATGCTTTATTACTGATAACAACACATGCTTTATTGAGCTTGGTTCCAAATCCACTATAATTGGGGTGGAAAAACATAGGTGAGGCAACAAGGCTCAACGAAATACAACCTAAAACATCATGCTCCTCACTTCCCGTTACTCTAAGGAAAACAGTTTGTTGTCTCACCCAACTCGCGACAAAGAGATGCTTTCTACCCGCCTCGGCTATTATCCGTCTCGAGAGAACTCCGGCAGCTAGAGCCCCTCTCTCCGCGCATATGTCATTTCACTGCCAGACGGACCTCGATGGATGTGCTGCAGTGACATACCACCCGGGGCACCTGTGGTGGCTAATAAAGAACTCTGTGAGATAACCACTACGGTCCATCCCATCTAGAACTCCTGCTGACTTCCACAAATATTATGTGTAAAATCACAACAGCCATACCCATAATTGAAGATTACCGGCTCTCCTTGTAAGCCTCCCTCCGTAGCCTTCTTCTTAAGGGTCATCGGATAGTGAACACTTCATCCCTTACAAGTCACGGTTCTAGTAAAGGAGAGGACCTATTCCTGGTCGCTGTATGATTTCACTAACCTTGTCTTCGCCTTCCGCCTCTAGCCTCCTCTACAACCGCTTAAGGTAGCTTTTGACCGAGCCAACCTGACTCCACCTTCGCCTCGCATTCCCCACCGATCGACATCCACACGCTACCGAGGCATCGGCGGCGCAATATCTCTCCGCCGCCCGAGGCATCTTCAACACTTTTTGGGCCTCATACTCTCCTAGCGCCGCAGCCTGATTCCGCATTAGCTAAGGAAGCACTCAAAGCCCTATGGTAAAAAACGACCAATTGGGCGTAGAGCCAAAACCTCTCCGCATCCCTTAGCCGAGTCTGGAACTCTTGATGTTGGTAGGTCATGTTCTAGATAGTCGTAACAGCCTGCAAAATAATGCATTAGAATAAAGCAATAACCCGGTAATGTTACTAGAACATTGCATAGCAGTTATGAACGTACCAGCTCCTCCGACTGGACAAAGTTGAGGTTGCATATCAACATGCCGTCTTCAACCACCTGTTTGAGATCTTCCTTACAAGCGTAGGCAGGGATAGAAACGGCATAGTTTTCACCCTTCCCCTCCACCCGCACCTCTACCGGCATCGAGCATTAGAGGTATAGTTGTTCAAATGAAGCCCGGGGTTCACCGGGATTGAATGGTTTCTAGTGATTGATAATCTCACAGGCTGGGCCCCAGAGTTGTCACCTCCATAGGGGAGAACTTTGGCTATGGAGGGAATATAAGAATACGGCCGGTGGCCGGTCGGGAATCAGCGACTCTGCGCCCGGATCGGGAGAATGTGGCCTTGGTGGCCCGCGACACAGTAGTGCGCTCAGGGGAATACCCTCGACCTCCTCATAAGTTAGAGGGACCTCTCCTAAATCAGCCGAGGGCACAGTCTCAAAAGCCGATTAGCCATGAAAGCTTATCTCAGGCGAGTCCAAAACAACTATTGTCTACCCATCCGAACCCTCGCCGGTTGGGTGTTGATCAGCCTTGCCAACTACCATGGGGGTAACATCAGTCGCCCTCTTGATTTGCGCTTCCGTGTGCCGAGGTTATGAACGAGGTCAGCCATCTCGTCCTCCTCTTCTTCCTCTTCTCTAAACGGCGGTCGTGGGGGTAGCAAAGGACAAATCTTCAACCCAGCTCAAGCGATCCTTGTAGTTCAAGCACCCGCCTTCATTTCTTCGATGCTTGGGAGGGTAGGATGGGAATTATTTTTCGTAAAAGGAAAACCCTCGAGACGGCTACTACCCCTGTCAACCTTCTTAGATGCTTGGGGTAGGTCGAATCCTCTCTAGCGAAGAAGTGCTCGAGACCGAAGGCGATCACCGATTCTAACCTTGACCACCTTGGTCTCAAAGTACGAAATTTGGAGGCAGCGCTCGAGGGCTAAGTCGAAGGTCTGCAATATGCGTGTGCTCGCCCTCCTCTATTTATGAGGGAAGAGGGCGTGGAATAACTGGAAGAACATAGGGAGAAGGATCGCGACTCGACTCACGAAGATTTCTCACAGTTAAGAGAATTTTGTGATGTCGTTCTCGCTCAGAAATCTCTAGCAACTTCTGAATGTTCTTGAAGCCAGCTTTCTCCACCTAGTTTACCAATCTACCTCTTCGGGTTTTCCTTGCACGAAATAGTATTTATTAAAGAAAATACGTAGGATGGACATGCAACGACATATAAAGACGACATAAAAATCCCACAACTTGAACACACTTAGGAATCCCATTGTTCTGTTCAAAGTAAACGGGAGGTCAGGAGAGCCCGGGGTCTCATACCGCGTCCTCTAACGAATCTTATAAAGCGCCGGTCTTGGGACGGTCGGGGAGCCACAGTAAAATTACAGCTGGGGCTTTAGGCGGGCAAGCGATAACCGACAACGTGTGCCATCTTCAAGGTGTAAATAAAGTAAACCTCTACCAACGAAATATCTAGTTGGTATATGAGGTTCAGTACACTACATCCGACCAAGATCCGAATGACATTCAGATGGATAAGAAGCGACGGCCTTTCAGGAGAAGATGTAAGGCGCTTGATTAGGAAGCGAAGCGGAGAAGCGAAGCCCAGTTGTTAGCTATTCCCGAGTAAAATATACTGCACCATCTCCTTCACCGATAGTGAACTCGACCGGACAGTCTGACAATTCAATATCGATATTATCCTGAATTTAGCAGTAAGACCTCAACTCCTCCATGGACAGAGAAGAAATGATGCTATGCGAAAGGCATGTCGACGAGCCCTCTTTAAGCCCGACTGAGTAGTGGAAGTCTCTTCTTGACCTCTCACCATACTGTAAGCAGACAACAACAAATTGACAAAGGAAAGTCGGTTCCATCTTAGTAATACCCAGCAAGGCGGGAAAACACATTAACCCACCAGGCGAAGCACAATTCTAGCATATCGAGATAACACCACTCTCGTTCTTGTCATCGGAAAGACTCATTAGCTAGAATATAACATACCAACGAAAACAAAACACGGAAGGTGGGAAGACAAATGCACGCAAAAACTATCGTAAAACCATGACCTACAATAGTATCAGTAGAAGCTCTTGAGCGGAAGGGAAACAAGAAAATGTCGTAGACATGATGGGAGCAGATAAAATCCAATTATGATTACCTAAGAATAAGGCATCTAGCACCTACGGGTGCATTAAATGTCATTGACTCATCACCGCTTCGCCAATTTGAATCTGACGGCGGCTACACTGAGGCCGCGATGAGCGGTGTGGGCCAGGTTGGTGCCCCTTGTACCCCTAATGGACGAGGCTTGGCCAGAACAATAAATTTGGGTCGGTCGGGGAGCGTAATGGTCGATCCATCCTTGAATTCATCAACATCAAACGTTATAACCCTTGTCCCAAGAAATTAGTCCATGATTGATCACCGTTTAGCCAAGCATAATAAAAATAAGGCGAGACAAAACACAAAAAATTTCAGAAACACAATTTCATTAATTACACCAAATGGCGTTCCCAATTACATAACCCATCGAATTTGGCGAGCCTAAGGGCAGTGCACATAACCCATCGGGCTGAAAAAGCCTAAGAGAGTAAGTGGAGAAATTTAAGCAAGAAGAAAAGCTTAAGAAAAAGAGCCTGTAGGCTAAGAAGAGGTAAAAGTTCTTGATCGAGGAGGCTAATAAAGCAGGCGCTCTTTGTGGGAAGCTAGAAAGATCTGAAAGCCCAGGTACGCCTCGGCATTTCAGCCAATGCCAAAGCAGAGGGGCATACAAGGGGGCATTTCGCTGAACATGGAGATATAAAATTTCATTGATTCAGAAGTAGTGTTCTCCATCCGAGTTCTCGAACCACCTAAGGGGGCATATAAGGCTAAAAAATACCCCTCCAAAGGTAAATTAACACGCTCCATAACGTTCCTTGTAGTCACCGGCCGACCTCTGTCAACATCACATTCAACCGGAACATCGGAAAAGCCAGGTACTAGCGTGTCGCTTGATGTCTGCTTGACACATCACGAAAACTGAAAACTAGCCAATTGAGATAAAACCCATCTGCAGCCTTTTATAGGGTTACAAGCACAATGGGAAACTCAAAAAGCGCGCTAAATGTGTTGCAAAAATAGAAAACACCCCGGAAACATGTACGTTGGAACATGCAAGCATTAACGGTCCCCCGTTCCCAACGACAAGCGGTTAAAAGCTCCATGATATTTTCGGTAGGAAGATCGAACTCCCTGGCGGAATGGGCATTGTGGGTACCATGGCTTTTTATTAAACATCCCCACTCGGAAGGCTGGGCGGGATCAAAGCCCACATGAGGCCCAAGTATCCCTACACAAACAAAGATCTGGGCTACGGCCTAAAGTCCAGCTTGTGGGCTATCCGATCACAGCAAAGGCCTCCAGGGTTTATGGCCCATGCACGCCCTTTTCTAGCCGACTGCATGCCCTCTTCTAGCCGGCTACCATCTCTAAGAAGATGGCCAACCAATGATTTCCCGGCTGATCCCTTGCAGCTCAAGAACATATCCTCCCATAAACCTCATACATAACCACCTTGAAGATGATCAAATGATCCTTGAGGCGGAATATTTGAATGACTTAGTTATCCAAAAGGGAAAACGGTTGACGAGCAAGTGAAGCGCCTACCTCCCTTCCATTTCGGAAACCAATCACCCACTTTCCAAAAAAAGTGGATCATCATCCTTCTACATATATAAGGAAGCAATGGCAATAGAAAGGTAGGCGAAAAAATACACGACTACAAGACTGACATTTTACGCTCTCGATCTCTTTGTTTAACTTAAGCATCGAAGAGCTAGCCGGCACACCACCGCCGGTGCTTTGTTTGTTTTACAGGTTCTTGCTGCCAGGTTAATGCCTCGACGATCTGGAGACTCTAAGAATCCGAGAGACAACATGTTGTATTCTTAGTTTCCATCTGGGAGCATGTTTCTAAATGCGGACATACTTAAATATTGCAACCTGGCAAGTTATAGTCTTGTGCTGCCCTTAACATCCAAACTGTTTTGTGATAAGATGCGGTCAGTGCTAAATGAAGCTTCGTCATTCTTTGATATCAGCGATATCCCTTGTTTGTTTGTTTATTCTTCTTGTGGGACATTTTTGAATCTATTTTACTTAAGTAGGAGTTGTTTTCTTGAGTTTTATTTTGGTAACTGGATATTGTACTTTTCATCAACACATTGTAATTCTTGTAATATATTATACCTTCCGGAAATGTGGAAATTGTTTGAGACTTATGATGGCCTTTTTCTTGAAACAAGGTTACGTTGCTGTATAGGCTGTTTTTGAGACAATGTTCTTGGAACCCTTTTGTTCTCATCCTTGTGAACCAATGGTCACTGTTTAGCATAGACATTGGATATATGTGATTGGTTGGTCACAAATTTGGTGCTCATGACTGGAAGAGGAAGACATTCTGGGCCTTCTCCAATATCCCTTCCAAACCCAAAATCCTTAATCCCTCAATAGTGGTCAATAGCCGAACTTTGAAGGCAGGGTTGAGCTCAAACTGTTTGGTGAAGCTTGAGTATCAGATTTACGAGGAAAATGCAGGAAATTAGCAGATTCAAAGATGATGTTTGATGAAATGCCTGAATACGTTTATGTGAAAAGTAACAAGTTTTACTATTGATAATTCTCATTGTTATATCACCCAAAAGCTTACATAAATAAAACTATTAAAAAAGTTGATTTCACTTATTTTAAGTTTATAATAAATAATATAAAATAAATCATACAAACACTAAAGTGTTAATATTTTTCAAAAAAATTATTATATGTTTGTGATCTTTAAATATCCAAAGTCCAAATTGATTGTTTTCAAATTGATTTTTTTGAAGGTTTTCAAATTATATATATTTATGGTCTAGACTTCTAGTATTAAAAATTATACGTTTTATTTTTCGTTTTTAATCAAGTTTTATCTCCATGGCACTTGGCAGCTTCTTCTATCTTCTCTTTTAGTTCTGCTGAATCTGGATTAACCCTTTTTCTTTTTCTTTTTTCAAGTATTTGGTTTCTGTTTGTGGGTTTTGGCTCATGGTTTGTCTATTTGAATTGTAATTATGTTTATTGATTTTAAGATTTATCTTGCACTTTGTTTAATTTGCTTGCCTATAAATTAAATTTGTATCTAATTTTAATTATAAATATTCCTTTTTTTTAAAATTGTATTGAAAGATACAAAAAAAAATTGTACAATCAGTTCTTCCTAACTGTGGTGAATGTAGTAAATTTCTTGTGAATTTGAAATAGCATCTTATTTAAATTCTTGTACTATCAGTGAAATAACTTTTTCAAACAAAAACTAAAACGAGAATAGATAAATCAAACCAGTTGAGGTTATTAAACTGAAACTTTAGTTTGTAAAATAAATAGATTTAACTTTTTTTTCCTGTTAATAAGTTCTCTTGAAATTCCTCAAATTGTAATATTTGCATAAATAAAAAAAATATTTTGTTATAAATCATTTTGTGCATAAATTTAGAATATTCTAGTATTGCATGTTTACTTGTATCATTCTTTCTTTGATGTCCACCATTGATTAATTATTGTAGTTCCTTTTCATTTAGTAGAAACTATAGTTATACTTGGAATGGATTTTTCTATGATCTTTAAAAGAACTTCCTAGTAGTTTTAGCGATACCATCCAGTGAACTAGGTGGCTTTGCTTAAGAGAAGATGAAGATTTATGTTTTGCGATTTCAATTGTTCTTCATGGTGGTGCCCAAATAATCATGCCATGAGAAAATAAAATTTAAAACACACGAGGTTTTATTTAGAATTAGCATAAGAACGAATTGTAAGAGTTTCAATTTTATCATAAAGTATAATTTTCTCATACTTCTGTTTTAAGAATTTGGTAATGTAAAAACAAAACACAAAAATCAAAAAACAAAAAACAAACATAACATTTTTAAGTCTCAAAGCAAATTGCTTTCAACAAAAAGCCAGAAAAACAAGGGTCCTTAATATTAGTTCTAGACATCATCATGGCATATATAATTCCATCCTAGAGCTTAAACAAAGGGAAAAACAAAACAAAACAAATCCTTTAAATGAATCCTTCCGGTATATACGCCCGGCCACTCTATGAAATACAGTCTTCAAAAGAACAAAAAATGAGGGGAACTTTGGAGAGAAAAGATCGTGAAGAAGGTGAGGCATAAATTGAATAGCATATTTCAAAGTGTGGTTAAGTATGAGAAGTGGCCTGAGCAGAAACATACCAACATGGAGACCATGGACACAAAGAGAGAGGTTAAACCTACAAAAAGACAGAGGCAAGTTTCTACTAGAATCTTTAAACTGGTACTCGGAGGTGAGAAGAGTGAAAAATATGAGTAAAGATGTGAAAGAAGAGCAAAGAGCAAGTAGTGATGTGAAATTATGCAGCAATCTAAAAGCCAAATGGTGTTGGAACAGTAAGCTGTGAGTCTGCTGACTTACACTTTGCAGTGGCTGAAGATGCAAGGCTAGTTGCTACTAGGGCTGCAACGAAAAAAGGAACACAGGAATCGCCTGTGCTTTTGAGCCATTTTTTGCTTTTGTCTAGGAGTTTTTCATGTTTCCTTGTGAAGATCTCATCTGGGCAAAATCCTTCATCATTTTTACGAAAACTGAACCCTCTCGGCATGGACTTCTTGACATGCCTGCCATTGGAAAAACAAATCTAAGTAAATAAACCTAGCTAGGATTTAGAATTTAGAATTATATGAACCTATCATACCTCGTACCAACTTTCCACTGCAATTGCAATAGGCTGGTAGGCATGAGGCAGCTCTCATACTCATGTAGCATTGCAGCTAAATGTAATGCCGTATTGACCTTGCAATGAACAACATTAAATACAAAATCTCTTTCAACAATATGATTGTAGCCAAGTAAGAATTCATATACATGAAATTGTTGATTTTCCACTGCCATCAGCGCTATGCAATTCCCCTTGCTGTCTCTATCAAGAATTGTCATAGGAAAAGCCTCCAAGATCTTCTCTACCATTTCCAGGACACCATTCTTAGCTGCAAGTAATATTGGTGTGGCCTCAGCTGTAAGCAGAACAAAACTCATTTTTCAACTGCCAGAGAAATGACCAATTCATGGGCCAACAATTTGATGGTAATGTTGGAAAATTTGAAGCATTTCAGCTGTAATTAATCTTAGCTATACATAATTTTAATCAGAAGGGGTGGTTGAAATGTTAAATGCTTTGAAAATTGTAAAATAATCAGTAGGTTTAAATGGGTCAGGATAGGAAGTATTTCAAAACTACAACAATACAAAAGTGATCCAATAACACTATATAAATAAGTTAATCAAGATTATAATTCTAATATGAATATAGGGATCACTGTTTGTTTAGGTGGCAGGATGTGGTTGAATTAATATATGAGTATCTGGGAGTGCAGCTAATGGAATCATACAAACCACTAGAATTACATCAGATCAAAATATAATGAATATCATTCTCATAATTCATTGGAGGATTTAACAGTCTTTCCTTCTCACTCTTGCTCATCTCCCAAAATCCTTATGCTGCATCATACTGCTCAATATACTCCAACAAGCACTCATCCGCTATATTCTATTACTATATCATAATATCTATTCACGGTGTGATTTATGTTACTATTTTACCATTTGATTTTTTTTTTTTTTTGCAACTTGAGTCTAAACTCCGCTGGGTAATCACTGGAAAGCGTAAATAAAACACTACTCCCGGGTCTCCAAACATACACACATATCAGTGCGAGTTAATTCTCGATGTACCCAAAACTATAAACACACTTGATCAAAATAACATTTACACAAGTTCAAAACCTTACACAAGCGAAATATACAATGATCCACAAAAGATACACTTGTCCAAATATATAGTGTGAATATCTAAATATTCATCAAAATGTATGCTCGACCAGGCAAACTAGGTTGACGCCACAAAGTTCCCATCCTCGAAGCCTACGAGGTCCAACTTCCGTATCCCACCTTGTTTGATCACCGTACGCATCTAAGGTGGAGGGAAATGGGAGTGAGTTCGACAACTCAGTAGTGAATCCCATAACAAGCCATACTCATAAAAACATTTCAATTTATACATAATTCAAGATATCTCAAAACATAGGCATTTTACAAATAATGGTGATAATGGAAACACATGAAGTGCAATACTACCACCATCTCAACCCCTCATCGGTGACTCTTTTGAGCTTCTGAGGACTAGCCACGATCATCCCGAACTAGCGACAAATTAGCGGGACTTACCACCCGGGGATATGCCCACATCCCCGTATAGACAAATTGCTAGGACTTACCACCCGAGGATATGCCCACATCCGGGTATATGCGTGACCTTTGGGACCACAGCAGGGACTGAGTCATCGTCCGTGTCCACTACATCAATCCGGACTCTCACACAGTCTCATACCCATGTCATGCTTTAAAACAATTTCACAAAACATTCAACCACATGGATATTTAAAAACATCATGTACCAGTTAATTCAAAGATTTCCATATATATAAAAATATACAATTATATATATCACTAAGAAAATCACCTGATCAAAGCACGGAATGGTATAATTCCCTAACTTATCAAACCCGGTAAGCGAGAGAAGGTTATAAGATCCCTACCTTCCTTGGATTCAAAAATCATGGAATCTTCCCGAAAAGTGCAAGCAGAAACCTCGAAAAGGATACGCAAATAACAAGTCATAGATTCATGTACTCTCACAATCGATATCACCTAAAAATATAAATGTATATTCTACTTATCACCTCATTCATATATTCTATATAATATAAATCTAAATCCAAGTCACTCTCTTACATACTGGATCAACATTCTTCCTCATTGGGATGTTAACACCTCCATTACTAACATATCTTGTATTCCTATCTCCATATTACTCATTTGAAGATAAGGTGCTAAAGGTTCTCCTCCAACTGGAATCACCCAAATCGAACACCAACTCGAGTTATGTCCTAAATGACCAGGACTATTCTATGATCAAAGCGAAGCAGAAATTTTTGCTTTGAACATAGCCCCTCTTTGAGTGAATTTTGGGCCACATAGAGTCAGAGGTGAGGTACCTATTTCAGGATGTTTGGTGCTCCTTCAAAAGTCTAGTTTAAACAGTAACTTGAATCCACTCAAATAGGATAAGAAATAGGCAAGTTATGGCCAAAATACTAACACTGGTCAAAAGCAAAATCAGCCCTCGAAAATGCCTGAATTTATGAGATTTTCCCCACTTTTTTCCATAAGTTTCAACCCAATCAACCCCAACCTCAAACACACATCAAAGCACTCTATTCAAACTGACATCTTCCAAAACACATATTAAACAAAATCTAGGGTTTGCCAACCCATCCTCAACCAATCTAAGGGTTAGGATGAAACCACATCTTTCAAAGAGAAATTCATGAATCATACCCTCTATACAAATCCCCTCAGAAATCCTTACACAAATAACCAAGGGTTAGGGTTTTACCACCATATCCTTCCAAATCTACGGTTAGGAAGTTCCCCAACCAAACCTAGAAAAAGAACCATTTTACAAGAATCAAACCAAAAACCCTTACCTTTTTTGGCTCAATCTCCTTTCCTTCTCTTCCTTTCTCCTTCTTCTCTTCTTCTTCTTCTTCTTCCTCTTTCTCCTCTCTTCTTCAAATTTTTGCCCTAACTCTATTTGAGCAAAAATGAGAACTATCCCTTTTTCTAGACTAGTTTTAGTTTTATACCCATTTTTTGACTTTAAAGTTTCATTAATAGCAATTTAAGCCATTAACTCTTTCTATTTGCATATCACATTCCCAATCTTATACATTGACCACTAGACTTTCTCATTAATGACCCAAGGGTCCTCAAGTGAGATAAATTACCAATTACCCTTGGCTCTAGTATTAAGCCGAGTCTATCGTTTTATTTTCGGAAAAATAATATTTGGCTATTGTAATAATTCCGGGTGTTACATTAATTATAAGATTATTATTTAAAAATATAATAAATCACTTTATTCAAAATTATCGAATAAAATATATTAAAATAATATTCTCTATAATTTATTTAGAAAGAGTTTTTAGAAATTTTCAAGTACTTATAAATATGACAATCTAAAAATTTTATTTCTAAAACCATTGAACAATTAAAGAAGGAATAATATTATTATTTAAAGAAAAAATATAATAATTCACTTTATTCCAAAACTACCTAATAAAACTATATTAAAATATTATTCTCTACAATTACTAAGGTATACATAAAAATTCCTAATTTATTTTTTAGATAAAACTGTACAGTATTAAATTTATTTATTGGAGATATCAAAGAAATATTTTTTGTATTATTTTTTTTGTGATTATACTTTATAAAAAGAAATACTTTCATAGGTTTATGGATGCAAGAAAAGATGGAAGAAGATGATGGTTCAGGTTATGTAATAAAATTTTATATATTAATGATATGCAAAAACAATAAGATTTTCATATGCTATTCCTAATTAGTATAGATAATAAAATGACTATTGAGCTATAAAATTTAAAATTACACAAATCTAAAATAAAAAAATATTTTTTTCAATAAGGTGTCACTTTTAAAAAAAATGACACCATAATATAAAATTAGCAACATCTAGCTACTCCCAACACAATTTTTATTTTTAATTTCATATGGTGTCACTTTTCATAACAAGACACTGTAAATCTAAAACTAGCATTCCCAATTAAATATTTCCATATGATGTGTCACCTTTATGAAATTTAAGTCATAAGGTATCATTAATTTAAAAATTATATTAAAATTAATGACACCATAAGTGTTTTTATGTAGTGCATGTTTGTTTGTAGAAACAAAGTTGATATAGATGTTTACCTTGGCCTCTTCTGAGAAGGAAGAATCCATATGCTGAGCGACGAGGAATGAGCTTGTCTGGTTCATTGCAGATTCATGATTTTTAGCATGATCAACTAGTTTGTTCATAGTCTTGAAGGACCAAAATATGCTTCTCTTTTATCCTTTTAGCTTCTTGTCTTACTTGGTCCTTACATATATTTGTAAAGCAAAAACATAGAACTTTTATAGTTTGGAAATTAATACAAAGAAATTTTTGAGATGATGGTAATATTATGCTTTTACAGCCATACAGGGTTATTGAGAAAATAATAACAATTATCTTTGATGCAAGCAGTGAAACTCAAATATCTGCTGTGTCCTTTAGCCTCATTGCTTGAATGGTGACCTACATGCAAGGCTATGGGAAATAGCGTCTTGTCCTTTAAGACCTTATTATAAGCTTATCTCAAGGAGACATCCTACACATGCAGGTCATGATGCTCATTAGTACCTTGTCCTTCTTCAAGATTTTCTGCATCCAACTGTTTGGTTGATTTTTGTCTACTTTTACCACTAGAAACTGAAACAATGTCGTAAACGAATAGCGATGATTTATATATAGTACAACAATTAATAAATCAATGTAAATAATGATGCCATTATGTATATGCAATCACACAACTGCGAGCCTTTTTCTTTCTTTTAAATGAGATTAGTCAAACACTCACCTAGAAACTTGATCCAACTAATGCTTGAAAGAAGTTACATGTTTGATAATAATTTTTGGATCACCAGAGGTTCCCAAGCTTCGTTTTTCACTTTGCAAGAGTCTCTGTATGAGCTCTTCAACATGTATAACTTAAGTTAACAATAGGAAATTTGAGAAATCCATTGGCCCTTTTTGGAAATCAGATGCAAATTAATTTAATCATCCTGATCATGCCATGGATGAGTTCAAATAGTTAGCCAGATCAACAATAACTGTTTCCATTTAAATATCACTTTTGCAATTTTTTAAAAATAAAAATAAAATAAATTACTATTATGTAAAAAGACTTTTCCAATGGTACAATTATAAATGATGTTGTCGAAACTGAGATAAATGCCGCTTCTGAATGCAGTAGGCTTTTCCGCTAAGACATGAAGTGGGGAGTATCCACAATTGTCAACAGAATCCATGAGACTTTCATGCCTATGAATAATTTGAAATGCCAGATCTGTGAAACACCACAAATAATTAATTATAATAAATCTTTTAGTTCATACTATTTGCAAAAGAAAGGGTTGTCCAACTGGTATTATTCTGTGCAGTGTTAAATATCTATGGAGAAAAAGCAAGCCAGTTGTATGTGACTCATATTGAGAAAGAAATATATGTATGGAGGAAAAGGGCAATGGGCATATAGCGGTATGGTTTAGGGATATTTTTGGAAGATATACTTTGTAGTATGTCACTCATGAGAAATATAAGTATATGGAGAAAAGGGGCAATGCCTGGGCCAGATTGGCTATGGTTTAGAGGATATTTTTGGAATTTTCTAATACATAGAGTTAATATAAAAAAAATTTTGTGACCTTGAAAAGGTTTCAACCTTGTTCCGGTGGAGGTAGGTAGTTTCCGAACCTCGGTAAATATGTCTCCATTCTTCTTTGCTTTTATCCAATTTATATTGAGTTTGCTACAGGAAAAGAACAACATCTAAGACATTTAACTGGAGAAGATTTCAATTTCTACTCTTACCCCAGTGTTCCAACTCCAATGGCGGAGTGAAGAACAGTTTACCATTCATGGTTCGGCAGTAATCTTGGGCTTGGGCGATTATCTATAGCACATTTCACAAAGCCGAAAAAAGCTTCTTTGTATCCACTTAGAGCAGCTTCTTGAATAGGCGTTAAAGAATCGCAGCTGTTGCGAATACCCAACAAATGTTTATGCCCACCAATAATACATTTGGACATTTCAATGCTTCCCATATTTGCTGCAAGATGAAGAGGACTGCCCCCTTGTGCATTTGGTGTAGATAAAATGTCCGCTGGATCTTCACTTCTCTCATTAATAACAGCAACCAGTTTCACTCCTATATGGCTTCTGCAGCAGAGAACAGCTAAATGCAAAGCTGTGTTGCCTATTATATTATCAAACTTGACATTGCTAACTCTTGGATTCTGCTCGTACATCTTTACAACTTCTTCCCAGCTTCCCCGAACACCTTTGACCAAATCCTCTTCAGATTATTTTCATCTGAATCATTTTTCTCAGCATGTCTGCAAGCCTTGATCTCCTGTTCATTTGAATTACCTGCATCACTTTCAGAAGCCATGGCTATTTCCCTCCTTTGTCGTTGGGTGTTTGCCTTTGATTACTAGCTATAATTTGAAGAAGAAAAGAGACCAAGGCTTTGAACAGTGACTCACCTGAATTGTTGGATATGTAAAAGCATCTAATGCCCTAATTTTTTTCCAAAAACCTAAAAATAAAGGAAAATAAGAGGAGGCTGATTTGAAAATATTAATAGATAGAAAGAGGTTTTGGGTAAAATGTAGAACAAAGAATTGTGTTTAAATGCAATGAAGAAGGGGTCATAATAAAAAATAGAAATTTGGTTTTGCTATTTGTCTTATATGACAATAAAAGCATAAAGCGTCTTGATGGAATAGTAAACTACTTTTAAGCTAAAAATAGCGCTCATTTGGGGCCTACATGCGATCTTTTCTCTCTCATCTCTCATCTCATTGGATCGTACTTGTCTTTCTCGCCCCACTACATGCAAAGTGGAGCTACAAAACTAATGTAATACCCTTAAAACACTAATGTAACACCATCACTACAACCTCCTTTGCTCCGTCGATTGGGTCTCCCTTATAACATTGGTTGTGTTGCTTCATCAACCGTAGTAATAATGCCATCAGTGTTCCCAGCACCACCTTCATTTCCATCTTATCCGTGTCTGTAAACCATCAGAGATTCACCGAGTGTAAATGCTGCGTTGGAACCATCCTACTTGTTTCCCATTGACTGAGGCATTTTGCCTTCTACCATTTATCAGTAATATTCTTTGTTATACTGATTCCATTCATCCAACATTCTCTTGGAAAATTGCTAAAACGTCATAAGGTTTGGCTAAATAATTGAAAATATATTCACAACTCAGCCACATAATATTTTTTTGATAGGTAAATATTTTTATTTTTTCATTCTTTGTCCTCATTGACGTAGGAGCTTCTTCAACAAACATTGAGAATTTGCCCTTCATTATGGAAGACTCAAGTGAAGAGTTTGCAAGCTTTAGATCCTTAAAATGTCTTTGGACTTCAATTAAGACTTGAAAGGAGTTAAAGAGCGTGATTAAGGCTTGAAGAAAGAGTTTGAATAAGTCAATTATTGATTTTTTGCATGCTTCCTAAATTCTAGTTTGATTTTGGTTATGTTTCTAATTTATGAGTTGTTTCATTCAATTTATATAGTTTTGTTTTCTGATAAAGTAGAAGTTGTTTTATTCAATTTAGAAGTTTTGTTTTCCAACTACAGTAGGAGTTGCTTTATTCAATTTAGAAAATATGAGGCTTATAAATACCCCATAATGTACTCTTTTCATTATCAATTCAAGTTTAATAATATTTTTAGATTTCTCTTGTTCAGAGTTCTCTCTTGTCTTATCTCATGGGCGGATTCACTTGAGTGACGAGTTCGTTGCTTCTTATCCCTTCTTGGATTCCTTGAGTGGCAAAGTATATAACTTGTTCTCTTATCTCTATGGTGGATTCCCTTGTGATCCACTCTTATTCCAATTGTTAGATATATGTTTGTGTGTGTGTGTGTGTCCCAAGTCCTAGTCCTTAATGCTTGGACTGTGACCTCATTCGAACTAAGCTACTGTACGTTCGAACTTCCCAGCAATGGAGACTTAATTATTATGCGAAGCAGTTGTGTACTTAATAGTAAAGGCACACACCGATTTTTACATGGTTCACCAACTTACTACGTCCATGGGGTTGTGCTCAAGTGCAAGTTGCTTGATCTGATTTATGGTTTACAATTAGTCTTATGTGGTACAAGACTCCTCTACCATCCACAACCCTTTACTTGAAATCTAATCCGTGGAATTCATAATGAACTCCCTCCATTCCCCTCTCACCTGACATCCTTTACCCCACATAACCCATAATTTATCAAAATGAAGAATTTAAGAATCATCTTCTTTCATCAAGTATCTGCACTCGGCACTCTCGACTAAATCAGAACTTATTTGGTTTTCTTCAAGCTCTCCTTAGAATTAGGTGTTGAGCATGTAACACAAGAAGCACACCTAATTAGTTTTTAAACATAATTAGTGTATATTATAAGTGCATTTTGAAATTTTTAAGTAATTATTATTTTTGCTAAGTGAAAATTTGAGAAACAGAAACTGTACAAGATACAGGTAAAAGTGGAATTTGTCAAAATAGGATATAAAAGTCATAAGATAAGAAGATGAGATGCTATTATAGATATGGCATAAGCCGTGGTGCAAATAGAAGGGAGTTTGATGACCAAAGTGTAATAAAAGGAAAATTAGACCAAATTGGGATAAGACCAATTAGGGTCTCTCATTTTGAGGGATTTTTAGAGGGCATTTCGTGAAGAGAGAAAGGAAGAGAGAAAGGAAGAGAAGAAGAAGAAGAAGAAGAGAATTTCAGGTATGGATTACTATGAGTTTGTATGGATTTTTGGACTTTTGTATGGATATTAATTTGTTCCATTTCTAGGGTTTAGTTAGGAATTCATCCTAACCCTAGATCTGTTGAAAGTTGGGTTGGTAAAACCCTAGTTTGTATAAAATGAGTATGGAATCCTCCCTTTGAGTATGGATTCTTGGTTTATGATGTATGGATACTTGTTTGGGTGTTAGAAAGTTAACCTAACTTACAAGTATTTGAGTTTGGGTTTGGAAAACCCTTAATTAATCTCTATGTTTGGTTTTGGTTGGGTTAGTACACACTTGGGAGATTTTTTTTCTGGAGAGTATACGAGTTTTCTTTTGATTTCAGTTGGATTTCTAAAAAAAGGACGAAATTAGCAAATCTAGGCAATTTCGGGGTCCCATACAAGCGTAGGGATCCCTTGCCTGGCGGCATAAGTCCTGTGGCGTGCGTGTGTCCATACTACGGCGCGGTCGAGGGAGGCTTGGACAGAAGCGCCTGGGTACCTCTGCCACAATGTAGCAGTGCTACCCCATGGCGTAACACTGTTCACAAACATGTATTTTTGTCATGTTTTGCTATTTCGTTATTAAGAGGACTTGTCATTGGACTAATGAGGACCATAGCTGTATGAAGGGCTCATTCATGTTTTGTAAGGTAAAGGAAAAAATAGGCTAGTACCTGCGCGCCTCGTAGTGGTTGATGTTGGCAAACTAAATGCCTATATGATAAGATAGTAAGTTTCACGAACACACATATAATTGTAGGGTTGCCTAAGGCCAGGATATTGAATGACATGGAACCTACATTGCGTGGGCAGGCACGTATAGTACTTTGTGCTCTCGATTAGTGCGACGGCTCCGACTATGCTTGGCATATTTGGAACTTCGGTACTCTCACGATTCTTTGACGACACTCTCCGTCAATGCTTCAGCACTCCTACTTTGTGCTATGGCACCTTAGTCTTTGTCTTAGTACCTTGAGTGCTTATTGTGTTTGTGTCCTACTCATTTCACTATTCTTTGGTTAGGTAGTCGAAACCAGGTTATATGATAATAGTGAATAAAGAGTAGTAATGTACATCGTTATGCTACGAGATGTACTACGGTACCTGCAATACCAGTATAAGCTCTGTAGTACCTACGGGTACCTCCGTACAAGTATAAACTCTGTAACTCCTATAGGAGATCTGAACAAGTATAAGTTTTTCATAAGTACAAGTATGTGTATAAGTTTGTTATATGAATTCATGAAAAATCCGATATGCGCTCTTGTATATGCTCTTTGTTATATGCTTACTATAAATGATTATTAGTGCATGTGTATACGTAAAAGTCATATGTTTCCCATAAGCGATTAAACACAGCTGCGAGTTTTAATCCGTGTAGGTGAGAGGACGTCCGCGATCTTCCATCTTCTTGAACTGACAAACTAGTAGAGTCATCTGATGGGTTTGCGCTTTGATTATGTAAATGTAAATGTGCGGTTTTTGTATATGTATATGTAAAATGGGACTCGGGTGTATGTGTGTACTTTATCGCCCGCTATGGTGGTAGTTTTATTTTGTATCTTTAGTATATGATATTTTGATTCGGTTATAGACTTAGATTTTAAATGCCGAAAAAGCAAGTAAAGAGTCCCAGTATAGTTTCGTGCCCCATTCATCTGCCTAGGCAAGGGTTGGGGCATGACCAATTTGCTCTTTACCGAGCCGAAATATATGGCATGTTCAGTTATGGAGGCTAGATAAGGTTGGATCATTAACCTAATATGACTCCGAGCACACTTTGAATTATCAAACTTTCCTTTTTAAGCTATCATGTGGAAATATGAAACTTGTAATCAAATTATCCTCTTCATAATGGAATCATATTTGATTCGATTTTGGATGAAAGCTTAGAAAGTCGATCTTCTTGATGAGACCATTATCCACTTGCACACAAATGATCTTGATTTGATTTTTATCCACTTGCCTAAACTATCTCAAGCCCATGGTTGTAACCCATGGCGCACTTAGGCCTCCCAAGCTAGCGGACTCACGTCGTCCCACGGATATTGTGCTTTGATGCGGACCATCTCGACATGCCTACGCAACACGGGGTTTCCTTAGTCTGAACTACATCTTGGTCCTACTAGGGACTTCACTTCAAAATCTTCAAATCTTCATCGATCTTCGAAGCAACCTTCTTCTTGAAGAACACCAAGGACAAATGGACAATCCCAAACGCAACGAAAGTGTGGGGAAAATAAAAGGGAGAGGAAAGGGAAATGAAAGGTTGCTTTTAATATATACATGTAATTTTTTATTCCACTTCATATTTATGTAACTTTTATATTTTTTTATATACTTATAATATATTAATAGAACAAAAATAGTTATTTATGTCACGAAAGAAGGAAAAAATATAAAATAGTTCCTTAATTTCCTTTAAAATTTTTTTATGGATAACTTGATTAAAAGAGAAAAATTTTATATTCATTTCATACAATTTTCTTTCCCTTTGTTTCAGGAACGAACATGGCCTTAAGGATAAGAAAAATGGTAAAAACAATAATTTTTCATCTTTGATTGTCATATGAAAAATTATTTACAAAGAAATAAATATAATTTAAATTAGTTTTTTTTTTTATAAAAATTAGTTAAACCCTTTACATTTTCTAATTATTTCACGCTTTATATTTGAAGTTAAAATAAGTAAAATGAGTTTAAAGTAGTAAATAAAAATAATTTAGTAACTTTAAATCTATATTTTATTTTTTTCACTTTTTTATTCCTTTAATTTTTCTTATGTATTTTCTTTCCCTTGTTTTTGTAAGGACTAAGCACAGCATGAGGTTCTTCCTTGAGGTAATATGTTAATTTGTTGGTGTGCATACTTAGATCTTAGGAGTTTTCCACAGACGAATATAGCTTAAGGTTTCTCTTTTTCATGACTATGATGATTATAGAGGTTATTCTCTTTAATAACATTTAGATTATTATATTGTTAGATTATTATATATAAGCGATTCATTTATTATGTATGATAATTTGTATTTTCCTTTCTTAGAGTTGTATAGTCTAGCTATATAAAGGCCTCTCTTGTGCTTGTAATTAATAGTTTATAATATCTGAATAATCATGTCTTTCTTCATGAGTATCAGGGGTTCTCACGATTTTCCATTGCTCTCACGGTCCCAAGCATTACATTATTTGTATAACTTCCTTTTTAAGGTGACTATAGTTTGCCCTTGCGTACAACTTGTTTTTTCAGTGAAAACCCTGATTAGATACTTATTTCCTCCTTCATGACACAAGCGAGTTACAGGCCACTCGGAGGAGTAGAACTTGTCGAGACTATCACACCTTAGTGTGTAGCGAGTCGTCGAACCAGCAGTGAGCGCAGCAGAATCCTTGCCGCGATTGTCCCAGTAGCGCGCTTACTGGTAGCGTCGGATCCGCGGCGCCGCGGCGTGCGCGCCGTACGCGCATCACATAGGGCTTCACGTTAGCACCACGTCGACCCGAATCCGACTGTTGACCCTCGTTGCACATGCTGTGACCCGCCCATGCCGTGCCAGCGATTGCGCCCGCGTCGTAGTTGACTTTGCCCGTCAGTTCGCTGGTGCAGAAAATTTGACTAGGTGCATTAGAGCTTATTTTTCGCATCTTGATTCCATTTTTCTTTGTCTTTTCGGTCGAGATTGATATTCGAGGTGATGAGATTTAACTGTCAGATTCATGTATTTTTAATGGAGATAATTTTGCCCGGGTGGGTCAGGCCATGCGTAATTATCTCGAAATTTGCCAGTTGTGGCTTTATGTCTTGAGGCAAGGCGATGGTGTCGACTCCGTATCATGGGTAAGGATAATTACGCTTGTGATTCTTTAGCTGCAGGAAGCATGAGCCACAACCATCTCCGGTTCTGTTCGAACACATCGATCCGTCTTTGGAGGCATCCACAGTATACTTATGTACCACTAATCACATGCGGGACTATCGGAATAGGATCTGAAGTAAGCCTCATTTTCAGTTCCTATAATTCCATCTTGCACAGGTCATTCCACTCAAACTTGACCTCTTTCTTAGTCAACCTCGTCATAGGTTCAACTAGTCGGGAGAAGTCCTGAATAAATCTCCTTTAGTACGCTGATCTCGAGCGCGTATCTTGAAGGCCGAGCCTTGACCTCTCCCGACTCATAGCGCATCTACCTTCTGCAGGTCGACTAATATGCACAGGCCCGGAGTACCACGTGTCCCCGAGAACCCCCTTGATGGCCGGAACTCGCACTTGCGAGACTTATCTGGCCGTGTTCTCTCGGGGCACGACAATCCTCAAATGATCCTCATGCTCCTCCTCAGACTTGGAGAAGACCAAGATGTCGTCAACAAAGACTACCATAAACTGATCTAGATGGAGTTGGAATACCCTATGCATGAGATCCATGAATGCTGCAGGAGTATTCGTAAATCCCAAAGGCATCACTATGAACTTGAAACACCCATACCACACCCAAAACGTTGTCTTAGGGATATTATTTGCCTCGGAGCTCTCAGGCGATAGTAGCAGATCACGGGAGATCTATCTTGGAATACACTCACGCCTCTCGATTGTTGATAGTCGTCCCGATCAACGTAGGGCACCTATTCTTGATGGTAACCCAGTTGTGTAGTCGTGTCGATTCAAAGCCAAAGGTGTAAAACCCGGGAAAAATTCAATTTTTCTGAAAAATGGTAAAACGATAATTTCGGTTGAAAACCTAGAATTTTTCTAGATCTCGGATGAAAAAACGGACTTCATCGTTGGAATCGTTTGGCGAAATCTAGTTACCAGTCGAATTTCATTGGATTTCGAGATAGTCATAATTTCACGTTTTTCGAGGCATCGGGTGACACATGGAGTGGTGCCACATGTGGATGCCACATGACACCATAGGAGATGGACACATGGAATGATAGCCATGTAGTGTAGCAAGTGACACATGGCACTTGGTTGAATGGTTCATTTAGAGCCATGTGTCAAATGGAAAGAAAAATGAGGGAAAAGTAAAAAGAGGAAAGTGGGAGAATTTCCCACTTTGATCGGTCAGTGGATAAGGTGAGAAAGGAAGACGGAAGAAGAAAAGGAAGAAAAGAGGAAAGAAACAAAAGAGACAAGGCAGAAAAGAAAATAAGGGGAGAGCCACGCGTGAGAGAGAGAGGAAAAAAAGAAGATTTGTCGGCGTTCCGACTGTTGAAGCTCAACGGTCCGAGAATTAAAGTTGGTCCACGCAACGAAATCTGTCTGATGGGTACCCAGCAGGCATTTCATTAACTCGATAGGTAGGGTTTTCTCCTACTTTGGTTATTCTTAGTCTGGCCATTTAATGGCATGGGTTTCTTAGAGTGTGGTGGCCGTCTGGTCGATGCAGAGCCACTGGGACTTCGATGTTGGGTTTTGGGGTATTTCAAGCGATCCGGGGCTGGAGTGTTTGAGGATTGGTTTGATCCGGGTAGTATCTTGCGAGGACTGTTTATGTGTTTTGTGGTGTTTGGGGTTGTTTTTGGCCCAAGTTGGAAATGGTAAAGTGGATTGAACTGGGACTGGTTCAGGAGGTGTTGAGGTTGTATGATGCCTTGTTGAATTGAGGTCCTAAATCAAGGATCTTTTGTGTGTTATTGCTTATGTGAATAACATATGCTGGTTATTAATGAAAAAAATCATGTTGATATATCTTTGTTGATGTATTCGCGTGGAATATATGATGGATGAAAATTATGTGTAGAGAATTATAATTATCCATGATTTATTAATGTTATAAACACTACTCATCATGCATGTAACATGAATTGCCATGAAATGGCATCGCATTCATATGCGAGAGACCGCATAGTATTGGGTATTATTTTGGGGAGTTGTGGTCATTCACCATTCTTGGTGAATGAGTGGTGAGCTCGATAATGGGACAACGTCTAAGAAAATGAGTTTCACGGTTGCATAGCATAAAAAGGAAAAATACATGTTAGGCGGGAGCAAGTTGGGAGGGGAGGGGGGACTCTGCTGCACTACGATGCCCCCTGCTCCAAGTGAAAGACCCGAGTTATTGAAGGTTAAACCCGAAGTCCGCCGTGGTGGCTTAAGTAAAAAATGTCGAAGGCGTCGCGGAGTTACGTAGTGAAAACCCGAATATGTAGCCTGAATGAATAAACACAGGATTTGATTAAATCGAATGAACAATGGAGAGTTTGTCGATGGGTTATGAGTTTTAAAAACAAAAAGCTTTTTGTTTTGAAGAAAGGAGTCATTGGGTGAGCACCCGATGACGGGGTTTTCACACTTGGCTTTTGCATGTGTGAGGAGTCGGTGAGACTCGGGACGTATGATAGGGCGAGTCACATTCTCATCATGGCATGTAGACATTCGGTAGGAATGTGCATATTTTGCCCAGATGTGTGTGTTTGCCCATTTGCATGTGCACTGCCAGGTGGGGAGTAGCCCTTGTAGGAGAATTCGCTTTAGGCATTACTCACCCCATCGTGGAAGTATTTCGAGTACTATAGGTATACGGGAGATAAAACATCCCAAGATCATAGTGTGAAAAATTTAGATAATGAAACTATACAAGTATGATACATTAAATTCACGGATAGCATATCCAGTTTTGTATATGTAAATGAGAAGTTTTGTAAAAAAACTTATTTTGACTTGTTCAATATTGTGTGGGAAAGTTTTCCCATATTTTATATTGCCTGTATGATATGTATAGAGGCAATAGTATTGAATTAAATGCATTGGGAGAGAGTTGGAGGTGCAGGAAATGCCAAAGTGAGAACTCTGCCTACGGTTGGGTCATGGCGGGGTACTGATCTCGATGGAGTGCGAGAAATGCAGAACTAGCTCTGCTAGCTTTGGGTGTGATAGGGAATTCCCGGTCGCAGCAGCGATTCTTCACAGTTACGTCTTTGCGACATGGTTTTCCTTGTGTCACGACATAGTTATCAGATTTTAAGCCATAAAGACTGTCACAATATATCTTTCTTTGTTGCGATAGGGGTTCTAGTTCTCTGTCGTGACGATGTCGCGACAAAGGTTTTCCCATCGCGTAGGGACGGCGTGACCAGAGGTTGGGGCGTCTTGACGATGTTACTGCCTTGGCAGAAATTTTATGTTGCGATAGAGTATTTATGTCGCAACAGCATTTGGCTAAGACAACAAGGTTTCATGTCGCGGCAAAGTATTTTGCGCCGTGATAGGGTGTGGCCAAGACCAAGGGGCCTCGTGTTGCAAATTGTAATACGTGACGAGTTGAAGCGGAATTTTTATGCCGTCTGAAGTATTTTATGTCGTGACCCAGTCGACCAGGGAAAGGAGACTTCTTGTCGCAACATAAGGGTTTTATGTCAGCGACGGAGTTTCAACGTCTTGGAGTTTTACGTACATGACGAGTTAAATAATGGAGAGACACATGTCGTGACGAGAATATTTTATGTACCGCGGCCGAGTGTATGAAAATGGAGAGGTTTTGTGTTGCGGCCAGGAATTTTATGTTGCGACATAGTTGGCGAAATTTGGGAAGATTTTCTATCGCAAATGAGTTTTTATGTCGACGAGTTGGCGAGCGAGGAAGGTATATGCGCGACAAAGCAATTATGTGTCACGACCGAGTTGGCCAGGGTAGGGAGAATTTCTGTCACGACAGAGGATTTTTATGTCACGACAGAGCTTGGTCATGGGAGGAGGTTCCCATGTCACGACCTGACATTCTAGGTCCCGATTAAGTTTGGGTCTTAACGTAGAGGTCTTGTCGTGACATGGCACAGTCGGGTCGCAATAGAGTTGGCACGACAGGGCCTGGGCGCTTGGCGATAGTGCTCTAGGCGTGCACATGACAAGGCCTGGGAGCGCGGTGACAACGCTTTAGGCGCGCGCCTGGCGAGCTTTGGCGCCTGGCGGGACGTTCGTCTGACGAGGAATTTTAAGGTGCGCGCCGATTTCTACGTCATGAAAGACTTAGGCGATTCTGAAAAAACCGAGTTTAGGGTGTGCAGAGGAAGGGTGTTGTCCTTAACTGCTTGGCAAAGCAACAGGAGCGCCCAGGTGGAGTGCTCAAGTCCCAATAGATCTCATCAGTAAGTCTTGTAATGGGACCTTAAGTTCTATGACTTCGTGACGACATTATATGCGAAGTCATAGAAATATGCATCGTACCAGGGTGTAACTCAATCATGAAGTCTACATCCCTATACGGAGGTAATTTAGGTAGTTTGTTCGGAAAAACATCCTCGACTCCTGAGCCTCGGGCTGTCTCGCCTCGTCCACTCCCGAGGTAAGGCACGTCGACCCCCGACTCGTCGATTGCCCGTGCCACACAGGAGTCGTACGGCACGTGGTAAAAGCATCATCATATCACAGGCGGTACCATCATGTGTGTGAGGCGTGCTCTCTGATCCACGATTGTGACTCTGCTGATGGGCCGTCAGCAAAATCCATCCAGGATGACATCGTTCGACATATCCGTAACAGAAGATTCAGTGAAGCCGAGAGATCATGAGATATCGCTCTGACCACAGCATACAAAGTAGACCTAGCACCCTAGTTCCTATGGGAGAACTCACATGCAATGGATTTTCCAAGGTTTCAACCTCTAAGCCCAAATCTTTCACATAGGATGTAGTAATAAAAGAATGAGATGCACCAGAATCAAACAATACACAGAATCAAATAATACTCTTGCCCATAAGCACGAAAGTAGAAACATACCCTGAATAACCGACTGCTATGCAATCTTATTCTACGGTGTAATGGCTCATACACGCCCCTAGGTCCCTAAAGTCCTAGCATGTGAGTCGTGGCCTCAACTTTGGCCCCTGCCCTGGTTTATCTGTCCCATCTGCGAAGTATTAGATGCTTATCGCGACCTGTAAGGATCGTCTGGTTCCATGGCCCATCTTGCGGTGGGAGGGCAAGCTGGCGATATGTGCATGCCTCGGCGATGGCCCCGGGACGTGGTGTCGTAACTCTGGATCCTTATACGAGGAATCCGAGTGCTTGAAGTCCCGGTGGTGGCATTGGAAACACGCTCTCACCCTTTGGTTGAAATTTAGGAGCCTTAAGTGCCTCCTATCTTGGATTGTTGATCTGACAGCAATACCCCATTGTTAGTGGCCCACGTCTGCGAAACCACAGGAGGCGAAGTTCTCTTGCTTCTTTCGGGGATAAAGGAAGAGAGTTGACTCTCCTTCCTCTTATCACTAGCACCTGCATCTCGGATGCTCAATGCGTCATTCACTTCCCTCTCTATGGCCATATTGTCCTGACCACTTAAGTCCGTATCTTGTAGGAAGAGTCCAGCGATTTTAACCGGATGGATAATTTCAAACCATCTTAGATTTTCTCACCTTAGCCATGTCTGTGTCCACATAATTGTCTGCGAAACGTGCTAACTCTGTGAACTTAGCCACGTATTTGAGTACCGTCATTGTTCCCTGTCTCAACTCTAGGAACTCCCGAGCCCTTGCATGTTGGGCATATGCTAGGAAAAACTTACTCATGACGAGCTCACGGAACTCTTCCTATGTCATTGCCTCCCAATTCCTCGAGGCTTTGACCCAATCCCACCATACAGGATTCACCCTCTAGTTGGAATGTCGCTAGTCTTATCGGGTGGCATCGGAGGTGACCTCCGTAGCCCCCATAATTTTTCCGACTTGGCGAAACCAATGATCAACTACCGTTAGGTCCCCATAATTTTTTCGACTTAGTAGAACCAATGATCAGCTACCATCGGGTCCCCTCCTCCCCTAAAGGTTGGAGGATGGTGTGCCTTGAACCTCTAGAGGTTACTTGACCCTCCACATGTTGCAGCTGGCTTGTGCGAAGTGTAGCGGCCGCCCACACGATAAGCTTCCGTGGCTTGTTGGTCGAGTCGATGGCGGGTTGATTATCCGCCTTGCAGATCTCGGCGTCCTCTTCCTCTGCTAGCCATCTCGTGAACTGGGATCGCAATAGAGTCTTCACACCTTCTCATCTGGGAATGTCATGTTTCCCACTGCATCCCAGCTGCGGGGCTGACGGCTTCTTGGCAATAGACATCAAATCCTTAACTATTCCATTCATTCATTTTTAACTCTTAAGGTTATGTTCTCTAACCCTAGTGTTCATCTTTCCCAATATAACACATAATCACGTAGCCTGAAAACATGAATGCCACGATGGATGCGATGAATTACAAACCCATGCTATCAATTCCTGGTGTCGTATACTGTGCTCGATACTAGGCATGGCGCCCCAAACTGAAGTGCAGTTGACCCGATCGTCAACTGCGAAATACTTGTGGGTGTCGCATATCTCGATACCACCTTTATTGTGTCTCATTCACCTAGACTCATTTATGGGTAAAAGTAGCCCCATCGGGCCCTTTCAACCATACTCAAAATATTACCCAAGACTATGGCACAACAATCCTTAATAGTTTATTACAACACTCTTATACAAAATCATATATTAAAATTTTTTGTTACAATATATTTTACAAAATGAATATATCAAGGCCACATATCTCGACCTTCTTCACGATTAAGGCCTCGGATGAGGCGCGAATCCCGCCGTCATCTACCCTGTAATGTTTTTCCCACGTAAAGGGTGGGCAGCCCGATAGAGATAACTCCTATGAAATTTACTCCCGCCTAAGTGCACAATATAATGGTTACATCATTTCGTAAAAGAACATACCAATTCTATATGGATTCACATGCCACGCCATGAAATGAATGGGCTCCTGCTGTACCATACTGATCCTCGGAGCTCCACATCACACGACACCTATTTAAGTGTGATAAGCGAGTAAATTTTCTAGATGACATTCAATGATCATTTTCAAAACAAATTTCATTTTTTTATAAACCAAAAGATTTTGGGATAATACATCACAATGATCATTTTATATTCAAAATCATGTGCCTTTGTATGAGTAGCGGATTGTTGGAGTCGCATCGTAGGCTCGCAAACTGGACACACTTTCACTAAACCACCTAATATTTGGAGACTATATGTCTAGCCGTAGTGTGGGTCTTTCACCAGAGTGGGGATCCTATCAACGGTGATCCACCGGCACATATTTTCTTTACCATTTAGCCATAATTGACGGGTCTTTCACCCGAGTGGGGGATCTATCCCAACTTGCTGATCCCTGGCACATATTTTCTTTACCATTTCAATCAACTGTGCGACTCCGTTAGACGTTGTCCCATTTAATCAATCCCACTCAATCAAACACGAATGCGGAGTGTCGATTTACGACCGTAGTCCACACCCATTTAATCACGATGTCACGATGCGTATGCAATGTATGTGCCATTACTTTATTTGTACCATGTCACATATGATAGATCTTTATATGAATGATTTTATCAAACATGCATATCGCGATGCATCTGGGCAATTATATCAAACATCGTATAAATTTTCTGATAATTCATTCATGTCAATATATCACGCTGACATATATCAACATCACGAACTGAATAATTACTTAGTCAAGTAATACAAACACTTTATCCTCACAGGCTAAATTAAGACATAACATGTTCATATGCCTCTGACATGCCATGTATTGGCCATGTCTACACATCTGATTCATCACATGTCGATATATTAATACACATACTAACATTTCATCAAACGAGCATGTCATGCCATGCGATTAGTACACTTGATGTTATGATCTCAAATTTTAGCAACAATGTGAGCCTTAGAATGTAATCACTAGCATATGGCTAGATTCTAGACTCAGAGAGATTTTCATAGAGGCCAAGAACGCGTGAATCGGAGTTCGGACGAGAAAGATATGGTCATCCGAAGTTGGAGTACACCAAGAGCCACACTATTACGCCAATCTACGCAATAGCGTGCCCTAGGATTGCAGGAGCATGTATCGACAACTCGAAAACAATCTTGATTTTCAGCCAAATTAAACCCAGCAACCTTTAAGCCCGGTTATAAATTCATCCCATGCGATAACATGGCTAATACAGTTCCAAAACCGGTCGAAACCATGGCGAAGAATTTAGAAATAAGCCAAAGTAGGAAGAATCCCTACCTCTTGAAGCGTAGCCCCTTGTCGAATCTCCGGACTTTACTCCTAGGTTCAATGAGTTCCGACCGTTGAAATGCTAATGAATCGAGGAAGAAACCGCCGGCCTCCTTCCTCTTTCTCTCTTTCTTTTCCTTTTCCTTTATTTTCTTTCTTTTCTTCTTTATTTTCTCCTTTCCCTTTCTCTCCTTTCCTGTTCAGCTTGTATACTTCTGCCTCCCTCATGCTTCTCTGAACATAGCCTATTTATACTTACATGCACATTCCATGCAAGTTGACACATGGCTTGCCATGTCTTATGAACATGCATTGTGACACATGGCGACCATGTGTCACCCAGCCTGATGCCTCGGCGTGGGTGTGCTATCTCATAGTCTGCGAAATTCACTGGCGGCTAAATTTCGCGAGACAAACCCAACGGTGAGGTCCGTTTCGTCATTCGATATCTAGAAAACTTCCAGGTTTTCAACCTGTATGTATTGACGAATCATTGTTTTGCCCTTTTTTTTTCCAAAAATTTTCAAAATTTTCCTAGGTTTTATTGGACCATTAGAGGATCATTGTACAAAAAACATAATAATAAAAAAAGAAAGTAAGGGACCACATTAAGAAAAAAAAAATGATACAAGTGTAAATTTTAGAGATGAATAGTAGGTGTGTGAAAAATAGGTTAAAAAGTCAAAAGAGAATGCTGACATGATTTTGATGAGTGTAATTGAAATAACAAAAAGGGAATGTAGTAAAAGGCAAAAGGTTCTTGTTATGAATAATATCATTAAATATATAAAAAATATTGAAATTAAATTAACTTAATAAAGTAGGTTTTGAAAACCTAGGGATTCTTATGAATTCTAAGCATGATGGATATAGCGAAAGAAAATACATTAATCTTTCCAGGATTTGTTTTGAAAAAAACAAATATTTTGAGGGGATAAGTTTTGAAGAAAATAATAACAAACAAATATGATATGTTTGAAAAAACTAAAGTTTTATAAATATATGTATTTGAAGGTATATGTATTTTGGCAAGTAAATGTTTTATTAAGATTTGAGAATTTATTTAGATAATTAATATGATTAGGGTAATTATTGAGTAATTATAGGATATAAGATATGTAAATAATACTTGTTGTCAAGTATGATATTTGTTAGGTAATAAGATTTAGATGATTATTAGGTAATAATATAATTTATAAAAAATTATTGATAGTATTTTTTTCTAGTAAAAGATTTAATTCAGATTGAGAGTACAAAAAAATAATAAATAAATAAATTATTGAAGCGGGTCGAAAGAAATATGATTTTTAAAAATAAATAAATGAAAAGCTACGTAATTTAAGAGTTATCCTTGAAAAGTTGTCCTATGTTTAACATTTGATATTATAAACTTTATAAATCACAAATTTTATAAAATATTTAGAAATCCGTGCTTTTATTAGTATGAATTACAAGTTAAAAATAATATCTTGCTAAAAAGATCAAATTTGGAAAGTTTTAGGGATACTAACACAATTTTAGATAAATAATTAATTATGATAGTTTCTACCTTATTATGTTAAGGGAAATATTTCTTAGAGGTGAAATTCTCTAGATTAGCTATTTCAAGGCCTTTGTGTCTCCATTGAGGTAAGAGATAATACAATTTTTATATATAAAAAAAACATATTTTTATATGTTTTGTGTAAGTAATATTTTTATAGTTTTTTTAGAATATATATTTATTCGGCTTTTATGCATTTGAATAAGGAAAAGTTTTATTTTTTATTCATTCTAATTCCATCTGTATTCAGGCAGGGGCCATTTTTTTTTTTTTTTGGCTACTAGACAAGTTTGTCGTGACAGAAAGGCGTCTTTGTCGCGGTAGGGTCACTCTGTCAATTGCACGGTCCGCTATCGTGCGCCGCGCGGGCTTGTCATATGCGCGCAGCGATCTATCGCCAGCTATGAGGCCTCCTACGTCATGACGCAACACAACGCCACAACGTCGGCGGTTGCCCGAGGTGCGTTGTGCCTTGACCAGGAGGCGTGTCTTTAATCGTCTTGCGCGCCACTGCCTTGTTGCAGCGCGACACGTGCCCCATTGTCGCGACATGGACTAATATTACGCGACTTCAAACCATCTCTTTGGAACTTTCTATTGCGACGTAATAGTACTCTATTGAGACATAAAAACCCTATCTAAGGCTAAACTCTGTCACGACACAAGAGTACTATGTTGCAACATAGAAACTCCTAGCCTTGACAAACTCTGTCGCGACGTAAAAACACTTTATCTGCGAAACATATCCTTTACCTTAGTTAACTCTGTGCGATACAAAAATACTACGATCCCGATGAAAATTTAACACGGCCAACTATGTCGCAACCTAAAATTCCCTATTGCAACACAAAACCTCTCTTTTGGCCATACTCTGTCGCGACATAAAATATTATGTCGCGACACCAAAACTCTGCTCAAGGCCAAACTCTGTTGCGACATAGAAATACTCTGTCGCGACATAGAAACTCTTGGCCTTGACCCGGCTCACGTACGAAAAAAATGTTGTTAATACTTAACACAAGGCCCTTTGGTCTTGGCCACACTCTGTCGCGACATAGAATACCCTGTCGTGACACAACTCCATGAAATCTTGTCGTGACACTACAATTCTCATTCGCGACACGAAATCTCTTGGCCTTAACCAAGCTTCGTCGCAACCACGATCTTAGTAGTGACCATCTCGATCCGCGACCAGGGAACTAACTATCGCGACATTGTCGAGACAAAAAACAAAACCTTTGTCCGCGACACCATGCGAGGACTGTCGCGATAAACGGGAGAAAAACAACTTCTGTCGGCCCGATGCTCACCTGCGGCTGAGAACCATGTCGCGTTTCAGAACTGAAGTTTTGTCGTGTGAAAACCTCTGTCACGACTAAACTGCCAGCGTGTAGTAGCCTTTCTAGGCTGTGCACCTCCTGCTTCTTTGAATCACATTAAATTCTATACTCTTTGCCTCTACATACACATTATGCAAGCCATATAAAATCTAGGAAAGCTTTTAACACTATGCTGAACAAGTCTAAAAATAAGTTTTTATTACAAAACTTCTCATTTACATATCTGGCTGGATATTCTATCCAAAATTTAACAAAAGACATGAATAAGCCATAATTTGGCCTTTTTCACTACTAATATCTTAGATGTGTTTCGTATAAGGTGTACCTCCCGATTACACGAAAATATTTCCCACGGCCAGGGTGAAGCGTGCCGATGAGGAATTCTCTACGAAATTTACTCGGCAAATTGCACATCTGATATCAAACACGCGCACATTGGTAAAATATACACAAAAATATACACATTCTACTCGAATGTCTACATGCCATGGATGAGAATGACTCACCCTATCCGACGTCCCGAGTCCTCACCGACGTCTCTTGCTAGCTTCAAATAATAGATCGGAGAAGGTCGAGGCAAGCAGGAGTTAGGAGGAGGTCAAGTCGGCTCAGATACGCAGCTTCTGGGATCAAGTGGGTATTACGGAGATTCATTGAGGACTCTCCGATTATTGCACCTATGATGAGATTGACCTAAAGGAGGTCACCCGAAAGTGGGAATGACTTCAGGTGGAGAAGGCATTCTAGGAATTGGAAAAGGAGACTTACACACCTCTTATTCTCGATAGTCCCTGGAAGGGATAGGGTACACAAAGTATTGTGATGTCTATGTGACTGGATTGGGATGCGTTTTGATGTAGTCTAGGAGGGTAGTAGCTTATGGTTCTCGGTAGTTAAAGAATCATGAGCGGAATTACCCCACGCATGACATGGAGTTGGTGGCCATAGTCTTCGCCTTGAAGATTTTGCGCTACTACCTATATGGTGAGCAATTCAAGGTGTTTTCAGACCATAAAAGTCTGAAGTATATCTTTACACAACGGGACCTCAACATGAGGTAACGTTGATGGATGGAGTATTTGGAGGATTATGACTTCACTTTGCATTACCATCCTGGTAAGGCAAATATGGTGGTTGATGCACTGGGCCTGAGGTCATGGGAGTACCGCTTAGTAGCTCCCTGGGAGTGGAAAAATGCTCAAAATTGTGGGATGCTTTTAGACTACGTATAGTGATCAAGCTCGTGGTGTTTTACGTAGTTTAGCAAACACCACTCTTCCCTATCGGAGCAAAGTGATTGAGTCCCATGGGTAGGACGCAGAGATGGTGTCCATCAAGGTTCGAGTATAGTCAAGTGCAAGTGACGAAGGTTGGGCCATTCTCACATATGGTAGTCTTCGGTATAGGGGACAGGTTGTGGTTCCCCAATTGACAGATCTAAGAGAGGAGATCCTCAAGGAGTTCCATTTCTCTCGATTTACGGTGCACCCAAGTGGCATGAAGATGTACCATGATCTTCGTCGCCGGTATTACTGGAACGGGATGAAGGGACACGTTGGGGACTTTGTTCGACGATGTCTCATGTGTTAGCAAAGAAGGTCGAAAGTACCGAGGCCAACTGTGGCTACCCACCTATCGAGGTAGAAAATGGAAGTGGGAACATCATGATGGATTTTGTGACTCACTTGCCACCTTATTATCATGGAAGCATGATGCGGTGTGGGTGATAGTGGACCGTACCATCAAGTCGGCACATTCTTCGGGCCGTGGAGATGACCTTCACACCGGAGGAATTCTACAGTTATACATTCGAGAGATCGTCCTGCTACATGAAGTTCCGCCTCTATCAGACAGACCGGGATTCTAGGTTTACTAGTCACTTTTTGGAATAGCTGAAAGCCATGAGAACACGCTTGATGATGAGCACCGCTTTCATCCACGTACAAAACAAACTAGTTAGAGAGGACTATACAATCTTAGAGACATGTCGGGAAACACGCGGTCCCGGATTTTAAGGGTAACTGGGAAGAGCACTTGCCTTTAGTGGAATTCACCTACAACAACAGTTATTAGGTGAGTATACGGATGGCGCCCTACGAGGCATTATATGGGAGACCATGTCGATCTCTGATTTGTTGGATGGAGGTAGGAGAAGGATCCATCACGAGTCCGAATTTGATTAGAGACACCTCTGAGAATGTGGGTTTGACATGGAAGCATCTTCTCATGGCTCAAAGTTGGAAAAAGAGTTACGCCGACCTCTAGAGTTTGAGGCGGGTAGTCACGTCCTCTTGAATGTGATGCCTAAGAAAGGAGTAGTCAGGTTTGTCAAGCGGGGAAAGCTATTGTCAAGATATATTGAGCTCTTCGAGAAACTCGAGAGGGTGAGCGCAGTTGTGTATCTATTGGCTTTACCATCGAGTTTATCAGGTTTCCATGAAGTATTCCATGTCTCCATGCTCCGAAAGTACACTCCAGATCCGACTCATGTAGTGGATTGGGCGAGCTTATCGGCGTGCATGGGACCTTCGAGGGGGACTGCGATTTTGATGTCGAGACCAAGTCTTATGACATAAGACTGTGAGGCTAGTGAAGGTGTTATGGTAGCACCAAGGAGTGGAGGAGGCAACTTGGGAACGCGAGGACACGATGCGAGCCACCTATCCTTCTTTCCGCTTGAGGACGTGGAGGCATGTGGTTTAGCTATCAATATTGAATGACTGCTGCGATGTACATGTGATTATATGTATATGTGTGTAAATTTCAGACCCAAATTTTTAGGAGGGGAGAATGTAAAACCCAGGAAAAATTCAATTTTTCTAAAAAATGGCAAAACTGTAATTTACGGATATAGCACTGGTGGGAAATTCAGACTTTCCAGACCCCTAGTGTGACTAAACGAACTCAAAGATTAAATTTGTCTTGTGGGGTTTAGTTACCTTGACGAATTGTGTTGAATTCTGAGGTGGTCGAAATTTCATGTAATTCAAGGTGAGACGGGTAAATGGCGTGACAACGTGTTGCACGACGCCACATGACATCATGACTTAAAATAGGGATATGTGGCAAATGCCACATGGTGAGACCATGTGTGGTCTTGAAAAGATCAAGTGGGGAGTGGGTAAGGATGGATGAAAGGTAATGAGTGGTTAGGTGTCATAAATGACACTTGTCACCAAAAGGCAAAACAAAAGGGGACACATGGGAGCCATGTGTCACACCCCTAAAGAAAGATCAAGTAGTGGATAAGAATGGATGAAGGAAAAGATGGAAAGAAAGGAAAAAGAAAGAGGGAAAAGAAAGGGGGAGAGGAACGGAGGAGCGATTGACGACACTTCCTTAGATCTCCGACAAAGCGACAATTAAAACTCATCGGAGCAAGAGGCAAAGTTTATCTACGCAACGAGAGCTTTTGTAGGTACTAGGATCCGAAGTTTTCGTCAAACTCTAAGAAGTAGGGGTTCTCTCCTACTCGTTAGTCTCGCCTAAGGGCCATTCGAGAGAATAAGGAGGTGTAGCCCTAAAGCAGGGGCTGATTCAAGAATAGTGGTGATCAAACTGGCAGAAATACTGGACCACCCTAGGTCCTTCTTCGTTCTCGTGAATCGCAGCCTGGGCGTAGGTTGTATCTATTGGAAAATACGGGGCTTAAGTATGATGATTTTGTAGTGTGTCAAGCAGCACATAGACCGACATGTCGAACTCGTTCGCATCAGTCTGTCTCGAAATGAAGATATAGTTTTGTGTTGTTGTTGATTGAATGACAAGTGAGTGTGTGAAACAATCATGAATATATGTCGAACCGATGTGATTTAGAAATGGGTTGTATTATGGATGTAAATTGTATGTCAGAGATATGATTATCCATGAATCATAAATGTCAGACGTAGCCTTTCATCATGCATGTAACATGAAAGAACATGCAATGACATTCGCACAGATATGCACAGGACATCAATGGAACGGTGTGAGTGCATGGCATGAAAGAACACTGTGTTTGGTGTTTAAAATGGTGGACTCTGAAAAATGGACAATGTCCTAAAGTCGCACGGTTTGAAATTATGTGTCGGGTAGTAGCAACAAGGGATAGACACCCCCTCAGGTGAAAGGCTTGTATTCTTGGTCAGACATATGCATCCAGTGGTGAAAGTCCACGAAAGTGTTGGAAGGTGTACAATGCCTGCAGTGAAACCCTAGAAAATTGGTTACCCACAAAAGACACATGGATTTTGAATAAAACAGTTTTTCGGAGACGGTCCAAGGAGTTGAAAAATAAAACAAAAATCTTTTGTTTTGGAAATGAAGGTTTTCTATACATGACGTGTGCATGTGTGAGAGAGTCGGTGAGGGCTCGGGACATTATCATGACATGAGAGCATTCATATAGAAATGCATATGTTTTGCTTATTGTGTTGATAAATGTTAAATTAGGGCATTGCATGTGCACTTAGGTGGGGAGTAGCACTTGTAGGAGAATTCTTCTACTTCATTTTAAAATAATTTGAACTTAAACTGGGATGAAATAAATCATTTCGGGCAAGAAACATGCCTGAATGAGTCGTGACATGTGGCACCACTGGGGCTGCGCTAAAAACCAAAGATATGTTAAAAAGGGTGAAATGAGGGAAAACAACAAGAAAAAAATCCCTTTCTTTCTGGTTGTTCGAACATGAGAGAGAGAGGGAGAGAAAAAAAGGAAAAAGAAAAAAAAAATCCAAACTTCTTCGATCTAATGGAGTTCATATCGGAATTCGTCGGGCAAAGAACGAAAGTTCATCTACTCAACGAGGGCTACGCGTGGGTACCAAAAGCATGGGATTTCACCAAGGATTCAAGTGAGAAGTTTGGGAAATCAAAGGTTTTGAGTTTAGGAAGTGTCCAAGGGACTTCCTAGAGTTTCTTCTATGCTCCAAGAGGTAGGGATTCTTCCTACTTTGGTTTATTTTCCATTCTAGGGGCTGTTTGGTTGAGTTTTAATACCCTAAAGGGCTTTTTGGCCGTTTTTTCACTAAGGGGCTATTTGGAAAAATAATGAGTTATAGGAATAGTGCCCTATTTTGATCCTATATGATGTCCAATTTTTGGGGCTGATTTTCAGTTAGAAAAAAAATGAGAATTTGGACTAGTATCCTTCAAGGAAATTGTATCCCTATCTGAGAAATTGATGTTAGGTTTTTGAATCACCCAAATTGGACATCTATAACCCAAGTTATGGTCCTGCTTGACTCGTTTTCTGGGACTGCTACAGCTTAGGCTGTTAATGGTTTGTGTCCAGATTTTGGGAATGTTAGGGGACTAGTTACTGAACTAAGTTAGGAACTATTATGTGGGCTATGATGGCTTGTTGTGTGGAATGTTTTATGGCATCTCTACGCCACAACCGGTCTCAGGATCAAGTGTCATCATTGAATTAAGAGTGACGGTTTCGGGTGTCAATGTGTACGAACATGCTGATATGAGATGAATTGTTATGTGCAATGGCTGCCATGGCTTGCTTGTGTGTGTCAATGCTTGATCATAATGACATGTTGAATGAATGTTGATATATGTTTGCATGATAGTCGACATGAATGAAATGATTTAATAAGCCTGGTAATACGTAGTGATGTGATCGTCTTATGACATCGCAGAAGTGGTGTGGATTGTGTTGTCCATGTAGCATTCATTATGCATGTGACATGATATAACATGCAATGGCATCTTGCATGGCATATGCACGAGGACGTCACATTAAATGGGTGTGAGTGCATGGTTGGTAAATCGACACTGTGTTTGGTGTTTGATGGTATGTCGTGAGTACATGGTTGATCGACATTGTGTTTGTTGTTCAATGGTGGGCTTGGTAAAGTGGGACAACGTCCAAAATGAGTCTCACGATTGCATAAAAGAAAAAGGAAATGAAAAATACGTGTGTTGGGTATAGCAAGAAGGGATAGATACCCCCTCGGGTGAAAAACCCGGTATTCTTGGTTAAATATGTATCCATCTAATGAAAGTTCTCAAAAGTGTCGAAAGGCGTGCGAAGCCTGCGGTGAGACCCTGGAAATTCGAAGCACCACAAAAACACACGGAACTTCTGGTAAAACAAGTTGATACTCCAGATTGTCCAATGGATTTTGATTTATAAAACTAAAGCTTTTGTTTTGAAACACGGTCATCGGGATGGAACATAAATGACGGTTTTCACACTTGGCATATGCATATGTGAGGGAGTCAGTGAGGACTCGGGGCATCGGACATGGTGAGTCACATTCTCATCCATGGCATGTAGACATTTGAGTTGGAATGTGTATGTTTTTACTTGAATGTGTCACATTAAGACGTGATGTACATTCCTAGGGCGGGAGTAGCCCTTGTAGGAATTATTCTCTACTGGGCATTTCTCACCCTATTGTGGGACCCCCTTTCAGGTATAGGGAGTGTGCAGGGAGACAACGCTCACTCGAGGTCGTGATTTTGAAGGAAGCCAGGATGTGGCTTTGATAAATATTTTTGTAAACTATATTAGAACAAGCTAGTTTTAATATATGTTTTGTATAAGAGTGTTGTAATAAACTCTTATGGACTATTGTGATATAGTTGTGTATTGGGGATATGGACAGATGGACCCTATGTGGTCATTACTACTTCTGCCTGATTTTTGTAAAAATATGGATCTCGATAAATGGGACACAATAGTGTGATATCGAATTACCCAAATCCATTGTGAATTTCGCGAAGCCGACGCAAGTTGTCACCGTGACTCCCGCTTTGGGGCCACATACCTCAATAAGCTCTTATGGGGTGCTTGTTAAAGGTTTGTAATAAGCTCCTGATAGCTGATTAGGCCTAATAAGCTCTGGTTGGGAAAAGGCTACAAATCGTAGCTTTTTTCTAAAACGTTGTTGTGAAAATATTCAAAATTCCATTTTTCTCCTTACAATCTGCTCCTATTTTTATCTGATGGAATGACATCCTATGATTTTTGCATTCTGGTTTCTTGTTTTTGTTTTGATTTTTTTCCTGGGCGTGCACATACGTCAGGTTATCAAACAATCAAATGAACAACACAAGATGTCAAAAACTATCCTATTAAAAAAGGGAAAAATAATTTTTTAAGTAAAAATATATAGTCTTTTATCAACTTTTAATTCCTATTTCATCTCAAATTATACTCAATCAATAAACAAAAGAAGAAGAATACCAAAATAAAAAAATTTTAAATATTAGTCTTTACATAAAAAGAACTATATAAATAGAGAATATTTGAAGTAAAAATCGTTTATAAATTTTAAATTTTTTGTTTTTATTTTCTTAATTATTTTTGTTATGAACTCAAAAGACTATCCATATTTTTAGAATTAAAGATTATCTATTTTAAAAATGTATAATATTAAAGATTTAAAAAATGTAACTTTAATAATTTTTTTTTAAGTAAAAAGTCTTTAACACCTCTTTCATCTCTTTTTTTATTTATCTCAAAGTATTTTTTAACAAATAAAAGAACGATAATTATATATATATATATATATATATATATATATATATATATATATATATATATATATTATGTTCTTATATTTACCTTTAGGAATAATATTTTTTTCCTTTGTTTATGGTTATAATTTTTATAATTTCATATTCTGGTAATTATTTGTGGTCATTTTTCTATATATGTGCATTATTTTTATATCTCTCTATAATATCTATATTGGTAAATTAACCTTCAATCAGCTACTTTACCATGCAATAATTAATAATCGCCATTTAGCTATCAACTAATAAAGACCATCTACCAACTACTGGGTTTATCATTAATCCAAACAGTACTATGATTGCCCATACTGCGGGTATCATTGCTTCCTTATTTTCGTAGCCAAGGTGTTCTTCGGGGGACAAAGCTATCTAAGATGGCGCACGGTACGTGTAAAACCTGAGAAAATTTCATTTTTTTTTAAAAGGGTAAAACGATAATTTTAGTTGAAAATCCATAATTTTTCTAGATCTTGGATGACGAAACGGACTTCACCGTTGGAATCATCTCGTGAAATCTAGCTACCTCGTCGAATTTTGTAAAATTCCGAGACAATGAATTTCATGTTTTGAGACATTCGAGGGTACCGCACACTGCACTTGCTCGATGGCTCACAATAAGCCATGTGTCAAATGAGAGGAGAAGTAAAAGTCCAAGGAGGGCCATGTGTCACAATTTGATGTAGATGGAAATCTAAAGTTTTTGGAGAAGTGATAACCAAAAGCCAATGAGAGAGTGACAATTGGTGGCGATGAGGCTCTCCCACTTAATTTGTCGACCAAACACCGGTGGGGAAGGAAAAACGGGAGGAAAAAGAGTGCGGAGAGAAAACAGAGAGGAAGAGAAGATGCAGAGAGAAGCCTCCTTCTTCTAGTTTTTCCCAGATCCTGGGTCAAGCATGCTCATCGGAGCAAGAGGCAAAGTTTGTCATCGCAGCAAGAGCTTCAAATAGAGACCGAAATCGGGGAGTTTCCACAAACTTCAAGAGGTAGGGGATTTTTCCTACTCGGTTTTTATTCCTAGCTTAAAGACCATCTAATGACATGGTTTTGGTTCCTCGGGGCTGTGAATGGCCTTGGTGTTTAGTCCCAAGATTTTGGGATGACGGTGGAAATGTTCGGACTAATGCATGCTCAAAACTATGCAATGACTGAAAGTCCTCGACTGGTCACACCAAACAGATCAGCGACGCGCCAAGACACCCGCATCGCAATGCTGCATTTACGACACCGACCGCGCACAAATGCGACCGACACGAGCCTACTCATTCACGCAACGACACGTCCCGTGCGGCGATCTCACATAGACACTTTCTTGAGACCCAGCCTGCCATACTACACTTCATGCCTCTATGTTGACTAGTTTTGGCCAGCTCGGCTCATCTGGAAGAGCGGCCCAGCCTCCCGACCGCTTTGTGGTGGTAGGCCAACACCCTTCTTCATCGTCAAGTCTAAGACCAGCGACAAGGTCCCCAAACTTAATTGGGTCGGCATGCCTGAACTCCAAAGAAGCTTCACCTCGATCCACTTGCACGTACCTTCTAGAGCACTCTCACACCATTAAGCTCAAACCCATTAGCATGCTTGATCTTCAATGAGGTCTTCAACTGCAGTCACGGACGCCCACACAATAAGTCCGTGACAATCTCCCCCACCCAATATCTTGCACAGCCTCGTGTAAGGCACCTTTCACCGATCTCTACCTTCCTTTGAAGACTGTTGCTCCCCGCGAGCCATCATCTACTAAGGTCCGCACTGATACCCCTGGGCCAAAGAGGACGCGTCCATATCTTCAGAAGCGGCATCACACAGCCATGGAAGGAACACTTTCACTTCCACTCGAAAGCAAAGATTCCTCGCTTGACTTCCACCCTAGTAGGCGAGCACCCACGCACTACTAGACAAAGAACCGCACTCCAGCGAGCATGGAGGGAAAGCCCATCCCTTACATGGGTCCTCATTGTAGCTTCGAGCACCACGGCTTCATTAGTTACTATGCAGCTTCAGGAGAGATAGACTTTCGACCACCAGGATCGACATAAGGAACCACCATACTATTGGGTAACTTCTATCCCGCTCTGATACCACTTGACACGGGCCTACTCGTTCGCATAGCGGCGCGACCCGTGCGGCGATCTCACATAGACACTTTCTTGAGACCCAACCTGCCACGCCACACTTCATGCCTCTATGTTGACTGGTTTCACCTTGCCTCGGGCTCATCAGGAGAGCGGTTCCAGCTCCCGACCAGTTTGTGCAGGGTAGGCCAACACCCTTCTTCATCGTCAAGTCCAAAACCAACGACAACCTCCCCAAACTTAACTAAGTTGGCGTGCCTGAACTCCGAAGAAGCTTTACCTTGATCCACTTGCACGCACCTTTTGGAGCGCTCTCACACCATTAAGCTCAAACCCATTAAAGATGCTCGATCTTTCAATGAGATCTTTCAATCGTGGGTCATGTGGACGCCCACACAATAAGCTCCATGACAACAGGCGACACTCAAGTAGGGCACGACTGGAAGCCCAAGCGCATGCAACCACGCCCTAGGCGGGATAGGAGTTCTCTGTCGCGACAGAGGAACCCTTGTCATGATAGAGACATAGTTTCTGGAAAAAGAAAAAAAATAATAAAAAAAAAAATTATTTCTTTGATGTGTTTACGGTTTTGAATGTGTCGAGGCCAGATGATGCCTCTGCTGAATCGAGGTCCCAATTAGCTGATCTTTTTGGCGCAGCTATTATTTGATAATTGAACATGCCGTGTGAAAATTATATTAAAATATGCCTTTTGACATATTAATGATGAATGAAAATTATTTACCATAAATTGAAATAATGCATGTAATCTAACACGCATACTTCAGATTCCATATGCACGTAACATCGCTGCTGAGCTCCGTGTGGGTGCATAGTAATGATTGATTCAACACTCTGGGTTAATGTGTGCTAAGCTCAGAAATGGGACAATGAACAAAATCGAGACTCACGGTTAGGTAAAACAACAATAATTATAAATCATGTAAAAGTGGTAGCAAGATTCGGGTCGATCCCCCTTGTGGTGAAAGCACTAAATTTTATTTTTGGTTAGACATATGCGTTTGACAATGTAAGTTCGCGAAAGTGTCGGAAGGCGTACAAAGCCTACGATAAGACCCCGTAAATTCCCCACCCAAAATAAACACACGGAATTTAATAAAATTCAAATGGATATTGGAGGTTGGTCCAATGAGTCAAGTCACTAGGTGAAACACCAATGACTAGTTTTTCACACTTGGCGTAGCATGTGTGAGGGAATCGGTCTGGACTCAGGTTGTGGGCATGAGGAGTCTCATCTCATGCATGAAACATAATTATTCCATATAGGATTGCATAATTATGTGGAATATGATTGGGTGTTTTATGTATGCCATTGCATGTGCATTTTAGGTGGGGAGTAGCCCTTGTAGGAAAACTTCTCATCAAGCTGCTCACCTCGCCAGGTAAATATATTTTCAGGCACTGGAGGTACATCGGGGGATGGAACGCATCCAAGACCTTAGTGAAGAAAAGCCGTATTCAAGCCGCTAGGATGTAAGTTTCGTGGAAAACCTTGGCTTTGTTATGTAAAAGAATGTAGTTAAATTAAACCTTACTTCAATACATTTTACTAGTTTTCTAGGTTTCAGACAGATTTGTAATAAAAAGGCCATTATGTGTTGAAATTAGGGTGTATTGAAAGGAAGGAAAATGGGGAAAACTGCAGGTGCAAGAGGACCAGAGAGGGCTACTGCCCATTTTGGGTCCTCTGTCGCGATAGGGTTTCTTTAGCCTTATGTCACGATAAGGTCTTTTCACAGTCGCGACAGAGTTCATGCCAGCGTGACGACCGCTTAGCGCCGCTCGACAAAGACAACGCCACGAAAGCGCGAACGCACGCCGCGAATAGAACTTTTTTGGCCCTGGCGTCTCGATTGTGGATCTCCATGTCGCCAAAGGGTTCCTGTGCATGCTATGCGCTTTGGGTCGCGGACTGAGCTCGCTGCGATAGAGATTTTTGGCCTTGTGTCATGATAGAAATTTTGTGTCGCGATAGGGTGTTTGGGTCGCGACAAGGGTTCCCTTGCATCGTGACAGAGTCTTCCCAAGGCTGGGCCATTCTTGTCGCAACAGAAGATTTTATGTCGTGACAGGGTTTGCAGGGGTGGTGTTGTGACAGATAGTTTCCTATCGCGACCCATAGACCAAGCCTCGCGCCACAAGGACAGCTCGCACGCCGCATGAAGGCAAAGCACCACCAAATGCGCGGCCGCACACGACATAGCCATCGCGCTGATTAACGCACTTAAGGCATCACAAGACATAGCGCGCACAACGCGGCGACCACACAAGTTATCGACGTACTTGTCCAAAAGAGCTAACATTGCACTAAGTTATGCACTATTTGAGATACTGTTCATGGACATCAAGACCCGATACCGCTCAAAATAAAATTAACCCCTGAATTGCCACAAATTGGTATCAAAGCTTAGGTATACGAATACCTAGACTCATCAAGTGTGGGTTTAGATCATGCATGTATTGTGCATCTTCATGATGTGCTACATGATTGATTTTATTTGATTATGTGTTACAAATTGCATGAAATATACACATGATAAATTGTATATGGAACACTAGGGTTAGAAAACATAACCTTAGGGGTTCAGAAAACAAAATGAACATGAAAAATCGGAAATTGAATTGAATAGTATTAGTGGTTGGAAATTAGCACTACTAAGGAAAAATGGATGAACGGGTTAGTTCATGATGACTAAGTCTATTAGTGGTTGGCATGTGTTGTGACGCCCCTTTTCCCGGGGGTCCGTTGACAATCCCTCAACCCGCGGAATACTCGTGGATGTCGGGTAACCCGACACCACTCACTACAAAATCGAGCGAGTCTCCAGCTGTGCGGGGTTGTGCCCAAGTCTGACTGTCCCAATTTTCCACAAACGACCACCTTAGAGGTCATTATACCATTTAAAATAGTAAATGGCCACTTGGGCCCGTATCAATACTCACAAAATTACCTATCAACTATATACCAATAGTTCAAGAGGTTGTTACATCACTCTTAATACAAACATATATTAAAATTAAGAATCTAATGCATGCTTTATAATCCATGTCAAAGCAATGCCAAACTTTCTTCTCAAGCGACCTCTAATGAGTGCAGCCTTCGATCATTTCTGTACCTTAAATAATATTCCTCGCGAGGGGTGAGAGCAATGCCAGGTGGTGAAATCTCTCATGGGTTACTCCCACCTAAGTGCACATACAATGATCTAACATGAAACACACACTCCAAGCAAATGTATGATCCTACTTAAGTGTCACCCTTTTGATCAGGTGTCTCGAGTCCTCCAGGCTCCCTCTGCGCGTACCTAAACTGATCGCAGGAAAACATCCTTTTATTTCTTTCATACACATGCGCTCCACACCTAATTTTCTTGAGTTCCCCGGTGCATGAAGCGCGTGTACCATTCTCAAGCCACACGTACCAATATATCATTTACATATGTTAACAAAATTTACATATTACCACATGTTATTTAATTCACATCAATAACATCAAATTGGCTCATTGAGCTAATTACAATTCATTTCAATGGCTTACACACAATTATATTTTTATATATGAATTCCACATCTCAATATTAACACATTTAATTACATGCATTAACATATTAATTCTCACACAATTCAGTCATTCATGCTAATATATTTACATGCACATGTATTAACATAATTAATTCCCATAATTCATATTGATAGATTCTCAATCATAACACAAGAATTACTCCACATGGGCTAAATTTACCAATCAACAATTCTTTTGAATCACTCGACAACATAAAAATTAGCCTTACAAAATCGCGTCGCTATTCATGAGCGGTGAAACCTCGGGTTGCCAACATTCACGACAACCTGATAATGAGGATTTTCCACTTTCGGTTAAATGTTTTGAGACCGAAAACACGGTTAATCCAAGCCTCATCCCCAACCATTTACATGGCTCTTAGCCAAATAACACATATAGGAAAAGATCTCCTGCCTCTTTGAGTTGTGAAAATCGATGTCCTGGCGTAGCCCTGCGGCGTGGTCGGCACCTTCTTGCTCCATCGAGAGCCTGGGCGGTCGAGCGGCCGAAAATCTAGAGAGAGGAGTTCTCCTCTCTCAAAAATAAAAAATCCAACCCCGACACCTCTTACGTTTTGTGATATAAAGCGGAAGAAGACTATTTGGCTTTTGTCTTATTCTCATTAAACATTTTCAAAATTCCCAATGTGTCACTTGTCTTGATTTTTGACACTTGGCACAATCTAGGCCATTCATTTTCATCATCTCTCTAATCATGCAACATGTGTCACATGAGTACATGTAGTAGGTGACTTTTGTCACATCACATGTCTCTTAAGCAACGTTTTAAACGCTGATAGTGCCTCAGCATTGAAATTTATTGTCTCGGTCGACGAAATTCGCGATGGTAGCTAGTTTGAGGGCGATTCCAGCGGTGAAGTGCATTTTTGTCATCTGAGATACAAGAAAATTCTACAGATTTGACCGAAATTACCATTTACGCTTTTTCAAGTGGATTTTCGGGGTTTCATTCTTCCCCAACAAAAGAATTTTGTCGAAATTCCATGCATATGCATTCAACCACGTGCATATGTAACCCTGCAATCGCGCCTTCTTATTACGCGCTGACGCTTCTAAGGTCCGCGATCAACGACAACAGTGGTAGTCAACCTAATCCATGTCTGTAAATGACATCCATATCACAGAAACCCTTGCCGGCTCACCAACATGATATAATTTCCAATGGGTATCAAATCACCGAGAGTCACTCCCAACTCCTATCAGCTCCGACTCTAAGTCGTGATAACCATGACCGTGTGTTTTCATCTCGGTCACTCCGACTCTATCCACTACCGACTCTAAGTACGTAAGCGATAACTTGACGGTGTGTTTCATCCTGGTAGTGAGAACTTTTGGCCCTGCTGCGAGCCTCTTACATCCCTGAAATTTGGATATCTCCACAAGTCTCTTACACCACACAGAAATTTCGGATATCTCCTCGGGTCTCTTACACCCACACAAAAATTTCGGATAACTCCACTGGTCTCTTACACCTACACAAAAATTTCGGATAACTCCATGGGTCTCTTACATCCACATAGAAATTTTGGATTTCTCCACAGGTCTCTTACACCCACACATAAATTCGGGATAGCTCCTCGGGTCTCTTACACCCACACAGAAATTCAGGATATCTCGGGTCTCTTACACCCACACAGAAATTCGGGATATCTCCCCGGGTCTCTTACACCCACACAGAAATTTTGGATTTCTTCACGGGTCTCTTACACCCACGAATGTTTCGGGATAACTCCCTGGGTCTCTTACACCCACACGAAGTCGGGATGCTCCCCGAGGTCTCACCACCCACATGAAATTTGGGATATCTCCCGGGTCTCTTACACCCACCGCAAGACCTTTCGGACCCCACCAGCGGTCTTACCGCTAACCAGGGCTTTTTCGCGAGGGTTAACGACCCCCTTCTTGCTTTGCCCTGACACCTTAATTACTCTTTGTTTCCTGATTTGAACTATGGAGTCTTCATTGGACGTAGTCCTAAGACAAATAACCCACGCTCACAAGAGTGGTAAATGACTCCTCTGAGTGCACCTTACTGCAAGCTGGGAGATCCCAACTCACAATCCAGGCCTATCTAGTCAACTCTCACCCCACCATCCTGGGAAGAACATCCACACATGGCTTATACAAAGGCCTCAACTACAAGTCCAAATCTGTCACATAAGATGCATTAATGAATGAATATGATGCATCCAATTTAACTTCACTCTAGTCCAGCAAGTACAAAGTAGAAGCGTGCCTGGCATTATCCGACTGCGTATTAACCGACTGCGATTACCATGAGACCTGCTGCCTCTGGGACGATCTCGTCTCATATGCTGGTATCGGCATAGCTAACATATCGTCTGCTTCGACTAGAGCCACTGCACGTGAGTCCTGTGCACGACTCGACCCACTGCGGCCCCTCCTGGCCACGTCGTGGCTGCCAGAAGATTGCAGTATACTTCCAGGCGAAACTAAGTTCGACCCATACTAGGGTGTGGAGGGTGAATTGTATACTCTCCCATTCTCTGACTACTTGGAATGTGTTGTCCAAAATCACAGGATCCTGCCTCTAGGGCAATCCGTCTCACATGCTCGGTATCCGGCCCGAAATAACATATCATGCCTTACCTTGACTAAATGCCCCATCCCATTTGATCACGAGAAGCTTCGTGTGGCTTGAAGTCTTGCCTCTTCCAGAAGCCAGAAGAAGGTTGATCCTCCCTCTTTCACAACTCGCCTTTCGGATACCTCGTGCATCCTCTATCTCTCTCTCTATGGTCAAGGCTGTCCCAACCATGGAGTCCATATCACGGCCCAGGCGAAGTCTTTGCAATCACCCGAATGGGTAGCTTTAACCCATTCCTCGAATCTCTGACCTTGGCAGTATGTGGCGTAGTCATCACTAAAACATGCCAGCTTCCGGTGAATGTCGGCCGCGTGCTCCATCTTGGCATCATCGTTCCTGCTCGACTCACAGGAACTCTGGGCCTTTGCATGTTTAGCGATCATTGGAAAATACTTGCCCATGAAAAGATCGTAGGTCACTTTAGAAGTCATTGCCTACACAGATCTTTAGGGTCCTTTTGATTCCGCAGTACTTGGGCCTCACCTCTACTTGGAATCTGACTAGTCGATTCGTGCATTATCGGTAATCTCCATAGCCTCCAATACCTTCTCACTGCATGGACAATGGTTTGCCACCATCGGATCTCACTCCCCACAGTGAATGTCGGAGGATGATGTGCCACGAACCTGCAGGTTTTCGGACCTCCACTGGCTGCTACTGCACTGGCATTGTGCAATGCGGCCCGGCCATGATACCTCTGACTTCAATGGCCCTGGCGATCAAAGTGGTGGTGGTCAGCCGGTGGTGCACGACCCGTTGCCTCGTGGGCGACCTCGTCCCTGCGCCCTCGACTAACCAGCTACATGTCAAATGGCGAGTTAAATTCTAATCGCGATATCTACAAGGCATAAACACGACCAGAGACACTATTCACATACAGAAAACATTTTAATACATTGGGTCCATGCATTCCCTGGTAATCTGAGACAATAATCCCACATTAAATCATTTTAACAACAAAAATTTTATTTTAGAAGAAAATTTTATTTTATTTTATTTTATTGAATCTCCGTGAATAGTGCGTGAGCGGTGTTCATGAGCAGGTCTCCTGACATTGACCGAGCGGTGCACTAAGTCAAAAGCGGGTTGGGTGCACCGGGTGCACCACAGAACTCGGCCTGGCAGCGCCCACTAAGCCCGGGGCAGCGTGCTTCGAAACCGTGTCGTGGCGTTTGTTGGGCCGTGTCGTGGCCCCCTCCTAAACCGTATCGTAGCGAGCCAGTGTAGTATTTCTTGTATGCGTCGCTGTAGGTGTCACGACATTGTGTCAGCACCTGGTCCGCGATACAAAAATTGTATCGTGACCCTCGCTCCTATATGACGCCCGTGTCAGCGCGCCAATGGCGTCTTAATGGCACCCCTTCTTTGCGCGATATCATGGCTTTGTGTCGCGGCGCTATGTCATGACACAAGGCGCCCGATACGATACAATGTTTGTATGTTGACTCCCCACCGACCGGGCCCATGGCGGCCTGTAACTGTTTTCTTATCGCGCAGCGAATTAGACGTGCGTGACGCTGGCGACGTGTTGCGGGGTGTATCGACCACCCACGCCCACCGTGTCGTGGCGCCCCTTCTAACGGCGTCCACTGGCGGCATGAGCCTATCTCCTAGGCCATGCCTATCAAGCCCTATGTCACAATACAACTTGCTGTATTGTGACTGGCTAGAAAAAATGGGCGTAGCCCGTTCGACTCAACACACCTTTTCTTTCTTTTTTTTTTTTTCATTATTCGACCTCTTTTGGAAAACCACCAAAAAAGAAGTATATATTACCTTTTTCATTTTCGGTATAACAAATAAATTTATTAAAATTTATTTTATTTATTTTCTTCAGTTTTACACATTTGTAAAACCTTAGAAAAACTCTTCTCATCGTTTTTTTCATCTCCAGGTAGCCTCCCTTGTACTCCATGCATCTGATAACCTGAACGCTACACTTCATACAACTAAAAATTTTTATGAGTTAAATTTTTACCCTTTCTTGTGCAAGCGGAAGATTTTCGAGTTCCTGCTACAATCTGTTTATGTTCAAAACTAGAACTACTGTCCAGAAAATTATATATATATATATATATATATATATTAGATTCGATTTTGGACCATTTGCCTTAAGAATTTAGAACACACAAGGTTATATTTTCTGACCCTAGTGTTCAACGTTTTCTCCTATCTTTCACCAAGCATATACCAATCACACAATTCATACAACACATGATCACACATCACTCATTTTATCTACACACCAATGCATGCATACAACACACAATCGATCACATCACATTTCATTCACCAAAAATGCACAAGGATGCATGTGATCTAACCATTCCATCAAGTCCTAGGTAAGCGAAGTATACCTAACTAACGATGCTAAGCTATGCTGGTATCCAACATCGAAACTATACTAGTGATGTTTTTACACTTTAATGACATAGCTGGCAGATCCCCAATACTGGTATTCCTTATGCCTAAGCTCTGCACATAGAGCTCCAATTGTCGTTTACCTTAGCTACAATACCACCAAATTTGTGCCTTCCATTTCAGGGGTCACGTTGACAATCCCTCAGCCCCTCGGAATACTCGTGGATGTCGGGTAACGACACCACTCTAAAAAAAAATAGATGAGTCTCCTTTGTACGAGGGAGCTCTTACAGTACAACCTGTCCTATATTTTCACAACGACCACTACCCGGGTCCATATACAATTAAAATAGTAAAAATTGTCACTTGGGCGCGTCATCAATACTCACAAAATTACCTATCGACTATACCAATGATTCAGAGTTGTTACATCACTCTTAATAGAACATATATTAAAATTAAGAATCTATTACATGTTTTAAATAATCCATGTCAAAGCCACATGTCGACTTTCTTCTCAAAAAGACCTCTAATGGTGCCGCCTTCGGAAATCGCTCCTATTTTGAAATAATAATTTCGAAAGGGGTGAGCAATGCTTAATGGTGAAAATCTCCTGCATGGGTTGCTCCCCTAAATCACATACAATGATCCAACATAAACACACACTTAAGCAGATACATGATCCTGCTTGAATGTCTGTACCTAATCTGTGTCTCGGGAGTCCCTCATGAGCTCCCTGAGATGTCTAAGCCAGCGAGAAAAACATATTTATTTCTTTCATACCAGTGCACTCACACCTAATTTTCTTGCGTCTGATTGCATATGAAACGCATTATCCCGATACTCAAACCACATGCCAATATATCATTTACATATATTAACAAAATTTACATATGCCACATATTTATTTGTAATTCATCAACGCTTTTATCAAAAATTAGCTCACTTGAGCTTCAATTACAATTCATTCAACACACAGTATATTTTTATATATTATTCCACATCATGTTAACACATTAATTTACTATTAACATATTAATTCTCACCTGATTCAAACCATTCATGCTAATATATTTACATGCATGTATTAACAGATTAATTCCCATATAATTCATATTATTCGTTCTCAATCAATAACACCAAAATTGAAAATCATGGGCTGGTACCAATCAGAAACAATTCATTTGAATCACTTCGACAACATAAAAATTCACACAAAAATCACGTCGCTATTCATGTGACGGTGAAACCTCGAGGTTGTAACAATTCACGGCCTAACTAATGGGATTTTCTCGCTCGGTTCAAATGTTTGAGACCGAAAACATAATATCCAACCCAAAAGCATCCCAACCATTTACATGACTCTTACTTGAAGAATACGCGTAGGAAAAGTCCACCTTTTGGGTTATCGAGCTCCACGAATCGATATCCACCAGCGTAGCTCTGCGTTAATAGATGCGAGCTTTACAACTGCTAACTCACGTCGAGCAAGCGATCCGAAACGATTCGAAAATCTAGAAGGAGCTCTCTCTCTCCCAAAATAAAATCCGGCCACACTTTCCTGTTTTGCCCGTTTGTGTCTCAAAGGAAGAAGAAGAAATTATTTGGCTTTGTGCTTTATTAAATTAAGCGTTTTCAGAAATTCGATATTACTTTTGTCTTGATTTTGACACTTGGCACAATCTAGGCCATTCATTTCCATCATCTCTCTAATCATGCAATATGTGTCACATGAATACATGTGTAGGTGACCTTTGTCACATCACATGTCTACCAGCCGTTTCTGGCACTCGATACCAGATTGCCTCGCGTGAAATTCCATTTATCTCGAAATTAATGAAATTAAACGTGGTAGCTAGATTTCGTAAACGATTCAATGGTGAAGTCCGTTTCATGCGTCGAGATCTAAAAAAATTATGGATTTTGACCGAGTACCATTTTACCTTTGTTAAATTGGATTTTCTGGGGTTTCACATGTACTACTAGTTAGGCCGAGATAGAAACTTATGCTTTGTTCTTAAATTTGGTGTGTGGAGTGGAGTAGAGGCGAGGATGTGAGGGTCCGAGGTGCTGAAGCGGGCGCCCTGTTTTACGTGGGCCTTTGTGAAGAACTTTGGGGCTACAACTACTACCATTACCTGGCTTGATTGCAGTGGGGGTGAAGGAGAGACGAAACCTCACAGAGGTTTAAGATGGCATCATCACTCCAGGCATTTGTTCAGAGGAGGGGATCCGATGGTGGCAGACTATTGGTTCCAATAGATTGAGAAGATATAAGAGGCCATGGAGATCACCTCCGACGCGACTAAGATTAGACTAGCTGCATTCCAACTAGAGGATGAGTCCCAAGTATGGTGGGGCCCGGGTTAGTTCTCTGGGGACATACTATAGGTGTGACTTGGTCAAGTCATGAGCTCGTCATGAGCAAGTACTTTCCGACACTTCTGGGCATGCAAAGACCGGAGTTCTAAAGTTGAAGCAGGGACGATGGCGGTGATGTTACGTGGCTAAGTTCACGAGTTAGCATTTTCTTGATGACTACGTGGCCCGCGGACTCTTGAGAATGAAGTTTGAGATGGGCTGAAGAAGTTGTCCGTGTCAGGCCAAGTGTGGGATTCCTTCTACAGGACATAGACTCTATGGTCAGGACAGCTATGGTCATAGAGAATGCACGGAGCATCCGAGATGCGGGTGTCGGTGATAAGAGGAAGGAGAGATAGTTTTCTTCTAGTTCAGGAAAGAAGCTAAAGGCTTCTAGTTCATGAGGGTATCAAGGCTAAGGCCATATCAAGGCTCCTGGCCAACCAAGACCGAGGACATGTTTCCATTGCCATCAACTTGGACATATGAAGTGGGATTTTCGCAGGAACAAGGATCGGGGTTTGGGATGACTTGGAGTCAAGCTATCGGTGAGACGGCCTTGGTCACCGCGGTTGTTCCCTTCTCACCTAGTACTGGGCGGAGGTACTTGTCAGTCTCAGTCTTTTACGGCGTATATACACTACATAGATGAGCAAGAGGCCAAGGTGTGGTCGAGCCGAGGACAGGCCTGGGCCAAGACTTTTGGGATCCCCGGGCGTGTCTCGCCATCACCTATCGCCCGAGCAGTTGATCGAGTCGAGTTATACAAGGTTTGTTTCTACTATCGCCTCTGGGCTAAGATATTGTTTGATTCTGGTGTATCGCATTCTTTTGTGGCTGCATCTAGTATGAATGTTTTGGGCTTAAAGGTTGAACCCTTGGAAGAACCGTTACATGTGAGTTCACCCTTAGGGATTAGGGTGAGGATTGATCGGATATGTAGGGATTGTGAGTTAGAGGTCTTAGGGATTCTACTCACTATGGACCTGAGGGTCATGGACATATCGGATTTTGATGCCATTCTTGGTAGGGATGGGTTGATGGTGCATCTAGTCGTCATTGATTGTGGTCGTAGGAGGATTACTGCCTACACATGGGACAGTATTCGTGTGACTTTTCAGGGGGATAAACATGATGCCTTACCCGGTGTGCCTGAATCCCGGATAAGGTGGGCGAGTTAATGGGTTGGCTAAGCAAGCACCCACCACTGAAGGGACGGTGAGGCAGGACTTGGATCGCCTTGTTAGTTCAAGTATGAGGATGTTTTTCGGGATGAGCTACCGAGACTACCTCTGTAGAGGAGTGTAGAATTCTATATTGAGTTACACCCTAATACGTTACCCATTTATATGACTCCTCATAAGATGGCATCGATTGAGTTACAAGAACTTAAGGTTCAATTGCAGGAATTGTTGGACGAGGATTTCATTAGATCGAGCACTTCACCACGGGGCGCTCTGGTTTTGTTTGCAAAAAAAAAAAAAAAAGGACAAGACTCTTCGACTGTGCATTTATTATAAACAGTTGAATAGGGTTACAGCCAAGAATCGGTATCCATTACGAGGGATTAGTGATTTGTTGATAAGCTAAAAGGGTCTTGAGTCTTCTCCGAAGTAGAACTTCGCCTTGGTTATCGATTGAGAGTTAGGGGAGACTAATGTATCCTTAAGACAACATTTGGGACGAGTATGGGCATTTCGGGTCACGGTGATGCCCCTTCGGTTGGCAATGCGCGGTGTATTCATGGATCTCATGCATAAGGTATTCCAACCCTACTTAGATTAGTTTGTTGTGGTCTTTGTTGACGACATATTGATCTACTCCCAGTTTGAGGAGGAGCATGAGGATCATTTGAGGATTGTTCTTGAAGACTTTTCGGGGGACCATCGGTTATGCCAAGTTCGGTAAGTGCGAGTTTGGCTTATTGGGTGAAATTCTTGAGACGGTTTAGGCTGCGGTATAGTGATCAAGCTCGAGGGCACTAGGGGTTTGGTAGTTGTGCCATCCCAGCCCAGTAAGGTGATCGAGTCGAGGGCGGGCGTGAGATATGGAGTCCATCAGGCCAGAGATACGGTCGGTGTGGGTGACGAAGGCTAGGCCATCCACCTAGATGGTAGTCTTCGGTATAGGGGACAGGTCGTGGTTCCTTAGCTAACCGATGAGCTGCCCGGGAGTAAGTTTAAAACGTCCGCAGTGACGTAATGCTCCACTCCACAATTGCGTAAGGTGAGGCGATAGCGAAGGAACATTGAGGGCCAGGGTTGCGAGCTCAAATCCTGATTCTTCAAAGAAAGACTTCATGATGTCGCTTCTGGTAGAAAATCTCTAACAACCGGATTTTTCAATGGCGCCTCCGCAATTAACTAGTTTGCCCCTCACGCTTTTCCACGCACAATGACTGCGGCAATAAAGGTCATGCCACATTCAGAAGAAGTAAGGCGTGTAAAAGAAACACACATGCTACACACACAGGGAAAGACATTGTGGGTTTACAAAAAGCGGTCGGGAGGCCGAGGTCTCATCCCAGGGTCCCTTGACGGGATCACTCTCTCGCCCTACGACTTAGGCGAGATCGAGTCCGTGTGAATTACGGCCAGGGGTTTGAAATTTAAATGATGGCCAGAGCCACCATGCGCCAACCTCAAGGTGTAAGCAAAACAAATTTCCACCAATGAAAGGTCCAGCTGATAAAGAAGGTTTAGTACATAGCATCCAGTTAGAATCTGAATGACGTTTGGGTGAATATAGGCAGGTGGTGCTTTGGTGAAGTGCAAGAATGCTTGACGGGGCAATGCCATGAGGAAAGCGAAGCCCAGTGTGAGTTGCTCTGGTGAAAAGCAACATGTTGTATTTTTATGTATAGTAGACTTCGTGGAAACCATCGGCAATTCAAAAGTCAATATCCTCGAGGGATTTGACCAATAAGATTTCATACTCGTCCATGGAAAGGGAGGAGATGATGCTGCTTCTGAAGCGGCTCCCGGTTAGGCCCGCGTACTTGATGACTAGTAGAAGTCTCTTCGACCTCTGCAGTAAACACTCTGAGCAAACAACAACCACGGGGAGGAGAAAAAGATGAAAATCAGCCCAAGTCACAATACCAAGCGGTAAGGAGAGATGAGAACTTTATGTGAACCCATTAGACCCGGGGAAGGTCGCCTTAGCATGCCACAGGACACCTTATGACTGTCACGGGCGGTCGACGGCCAGAGACTAAGCGTACCTAGAGGCGACTATGTTCATTGGGAGATGGAAGAAACGAGTTACCTAGTGAAGTAGTGCAGATGTACGAATATCCGTAGGCGAAGCTCTCAGCGGGGAAGAAACTTGAGGCCAGTGGAGCAAGAAGAGGAACGGAAAAGAAATCCGATGATGACTCCCATATCAGCATTCTAGAATGCGCAAATGCATTAAATGAGTCGCTGACTCATCACCTCTATGGACAATTTGAATCTGGCGACGCTTCGCTTCCTGGGGGCCTGAGAAGGCGGCGTGAAGCCAGCTCGTGGACCCTAGATTGCCATCTATTGTTGAGTTTGGGCGGTAGATTGTGTTACGATTCTGAGAAGCAACGAAATTAAGTGTTATCAAATGTCGCGACTGTGTCGATCGATCCACCTCACAACCGGAATCGATGCAAAAATAATAAGTATGTAGGCGCAAAAAATATCAGGAAATGTGATTTCATTAATTGCACCAAAAGGCGTTCACAATTACATGACAAATGCCTATAACAAAGCTATCACACTTTGACAGTTACATAACCCAATATAGGCCAAGAAAAAGAAGAAGAAGAAACATGTAGAAGAAGAAAAAGAAGAAGAATAAACTTGTAGAAGAAGAAGAAGAGGTCCTAAAAAAAAAAAAAAAGAGCCCCATTGATTTAGGAGAGGGGGTTCTTGGGTATAGGAAGGATTCCATTCGGTTCGAACCACCCGAGGACCACACCAAGGCGAGGCATATAAGGAAATAGGTGAGGCTCGAAAATATTCTATGAAATGCAAATTAGCGTGCCCCAGCTCAGTCCTTATGGCCTTCGGCCTGATCCATAGTTAAAAATCGTGTCCAAGCCCCCTTCAGAAGCCTCTTCCATGAAGCAATTAGAATAGTACAACAGATGTGTCAACGGCGTCACAACCCTTATCTCCTGATTTGAAAAACCGGCCATGTGACCGGTGGCCTGAGGATCCACCCCCTGCCAGTGCACATAGAGACCTCCAAGCTTTCAAGGAACCCCAAATAGCTGCATTAAATGTAACACAAAAAATAGAAAATTCCTTGGTAATGCGCACATTAGAACATACTTGCATTAACAGTCCATTGTTCCCCACACCAAGCCAGTCATAAACAAACCTCTTTTTCCAACCAAGGAAGAGTGGCCTCCCCAACAAGAAAAAAGGGGGGCATTGTGGGTACCAGGCCCAAAACCAGCTCTACCATTCACTAGGCCAAAAGACCTTTACCCACAGGCCAGGCCCAAATATCACCTTCCAGCCGATCGTAGGATCACAGCCAACCCCGGAGCTGCTCCTCTCCCCAGGCAGGAGCCATCTATAAGAAGACGGCCGACTAATGATTACCCGACTGATCTCTCAGTTTAAAGACACCCCCATACACATAACCGTTTTGGTGATGGTCAAACACTTCTTAGGACACAAGTTGCGGCCAACTTGGCCATCAAAAAAGGAAGAACAAGTCATGGCGAGCAAAGAACGCCCTCTTTCCCCTTCCGTTTTGGAAGGAAATCACCCACTTTCCATGAAAATCGGATCATCTTCCTCCTCCATAAAGAAAGGAACAACAACATGCAAAAATCACGACATTCCTTTTCTTTGAAAAAAGAGGCCCAGCTCTTTCACTCTCGAGATTCCATGATCTAACTTAGGCATCGGAGCGGGCAGTCACACCACCGCCCGTTTTTCTATGTTTGTTTGCAAATACATGCTTTGTGAGTTATCTCAGGCGTCAATTATTTCGGAAAAGTCGGAAATTCTGATAATGTTTTTCACTATGATGGCATTGTGGATGACTTGAGGGATTTGGAATGGAGCGGTTAAGCCATGCATGTGTCTGCTATGGATCAGACTAAGTGGTATCAATTCTTGATTGCGACTTAATTTATCTACATTTAAAATTTGTTTTAAGACATGCTCTTATTTTCGATAACACTTAGTTTATTTTGGTAATCTATGTGGTTTCTGGCGGTTCTTACATCCGGATATTATTTGAGAATATGATTACATTTCATTTAGGATGAAGACATTGGAGTTGAACATTTTGATGCAGGGAGGTAAGAATGAGCATGTAAATCCATGGCAATCTGAGAAGTCTTGTTCAAGAGATCACTAGCTTAGAATAGTACCATCATAGAGGCTGTATGTCATTCAAATTCCTATCTATGCATGTGTTCAATTTTTTTTGTTGGCATGGAGTTAGAGCCTTTCAAGGACAAAAGAAAAACCAAATATGGAATATGCTAAAAAAAGGTCCAATTCACATGAAAATAACTGCTAAGTTACCCGGTCTTGGGCGTTTGTGTTGGAATTAGGTGTAAGATTAGTAAAAAGACCACTCGGGGTTGCTGTTTCTCTTCATTTACCACCCGGGCTTCGATTAGGGCCATTTTCTTGGATCTGACTCATCCCTCACTAGAGTGTTCTACAGAAATTTCTTTGGTCTACAATCATGTGGTGTAAGCGAGAACACTAATTTATGTGACTCTGCTTTCTAAGGCCAAGATCCACAAAGCCAAAGCATAGCATAATTACATCCTTAGCACTATGACTCTTACCGAATCTGAGCTTAGGTCCAAAGAGTTATGGAAAAAACTGATGGATAACAAATTATCTTCCGCTGCAAAATTTCGGATAAGAAAGCCTTACCTTTTGAAGAGCGAGGTGCAAAAAAGCCTCGGGGCTTTCTTCATAGTGTATGTTATACTAGTTCCCCTTTGAAACATCATGGTAATGTCTACAGAGGTATTCGAATATATTACATTTGATTGCTCTGCGGATATCTATCAATCATTAAAGAGGAAGAGCTTGAAATATCACAACCAGCACTTGATCCTAAAAATGCAGTGGTGCATCATCTACTTACATTACGAGATAGCACGTCAAAAGTACACAAGTCATATCTCTTTTACAAGAATCGGTGTTTTGATGATATCCTATTTGCATATACTACAGTGCTACTCTATTTTAATCCTCAATTCACATTACTCATGGTTTTCAACTACTTGATCTCAGTAGAGGTAAATGCATCTTCAAGGAAGTTATTTTGTCAAAAGATCTGCATGGTTGGTTTTGAATTGTGTTAATAGGAGCGTCTAGGTGTGAGGAGGTGCAATGGAAACATCAAATGTCCGCCATGTTATGGGTAAAAAGATTGCATATTTGTCTATGTTTAAAGAAAAACACATCTTCAAACACATCCATTTATACTGTTGTGGAAGACAATAATATATATTGGGTTTCATAGGTGGGTAGAAATTATGGTCCCTGTTTTCTCAAAGGCCGCCTGGCGCTGTGTGTGGCTTATGATTCAGGTGCAATGTCTTATGAACCAAGAAGTTTTCTTAAATAATCAGATATCTGTAAGGGGGGAAAATCATATTGAACTGTTTCAAATAAGATAGTTGGACTTACTAATTGACCAAGCCTGCCTATTACAATTAGAGATTTTAGCACCAGTTGAAGCTGACAGTTGATTGAGAGGTTCTTGCAGGATTTTCTCATTTTCTCTCGCCCATGACATTGCTAGTTTGTTAATTCTTGCATTCTAATTTCATGATAGAATGAGCTTGATTCTGGCATAGTTGGGGCTTAGATGATGCAGCGAGATTTGCGTGTAAAGGTAAATTTCCATTCTAGTTGAAATTTTCTACTTCCCATTTAATATCTTTTATAGTTTTCTAATCAATGAAGGACTCTTTTAATAGGGTAACCGAACCCAAAATGTCGGGATTTTTGATTAAGAATATGTAGCTCACTATGCCGTTCTTACGCTTGGCAGCTCACCCAAAGATCAGGTAAAATGCTTATTCATATCACAGAAACATAGAGAGTTAAGAATGCCTTAGAGTCTATCAATTTGTTCATTCGATGAGGAGCTAATTTTGATTCTGAAACCTCTGTATTGCCTTGATTAAGGTTAGACTTAGGCTACCTCATTTCATTTTGTGCTGCAATATTGTTCTCCAATCCATGTCTTATACACTAACATCCTTTACATGAGAAGATCTTGAATAGAGTCCTTCCTCTGTGTTGGTGCATAGTTTCCCTAGCACGCTGATTCGCTGGCTTTCCTTTATCTTCTCCTTAAATGTTATTTGTCACCTAGCTAGACCCTATTTTATTCCATTTCTCTTGCATTACCATCTATCTAGAGATCCTCATATGGGCAACTATCCTTTTTTATATTGTTGTTCATTCAGATTACAAAATTCTGTATCATAATCTTGTTGGATTTTTGTTATACAAGCAAGTCAAAGTTGTTTAAAACACTAAATGGGTTCACACATGAGCTTAGGCCCTAAGGTGTGGAGGCCTGTTTGGCTATTAAGTATTCTAGGGTTTGTACTCTATAAATAGAGTAAGATAATACAACCCTAGATCTAGATCTAGATCTGAATCTGAATTAAGAGGAGAATAACAAAAGAAAAAACAATCCTTTCTTAGTGATTCAAGCGCCCACACGCTGCTCCATCACCTCGAGGATAGTTTGGAAGATCTGCGGTTCTTGTGTGCATACTTCTCTGCAAATTCACAAGGTACAATCTGACTGGTTATATTAGTTTAGCAATTAAATTGAATATTCTAAATCACATGATGATTCTTGCTTCCGCTGATTATTCTTCTGATTGGTATGAGCCGTGTGATTAAATTTTCAATTTGATCTAAACAATTTCATGAATTTTGGTGTTTGATTAGCAATATGGCACCTAGGTTTTTCTATATTTGTTGATTCGCATGTTTGCATGTTTAATATGTTTTTTTGTTTATGGATGGTTACTGAATAATTGTGGTTTGCTCGTCAATCCATGGTAGAGTTTTCTGTGTATTTCATCGGTTTGTAACAAAACAATCATGATTAGTTTCTTCGTGGGCCATTTTAGTAATCATCTGTTCTTGTACACCGTTTTATAAGGGTATAGGATTATTTTTTGTAAAATTTTGAAGACTAATGAAGAACAGAAGCGAAGAAGAAGAAGAACCCGCGGAGGCTTTGACGGCTAGGGTTTTCATGTTGTGTGTTTAGAGTTTTGGGTTTTAACTCAAATCTCTTCAATTTTGGGCCTCCAAGCCCAAGTAAATTGAACCCAAATGGACGGGCTGGACAAAAGCTGGACGGGATTAATAGCAGGTAGGCTTAAGTGTTATTGGGACATGTTTTTTTCTTTTCATAGGAAAACCATGGATTAAGGCTTTTATATTTATTCATATATTTTTTATTCATGGATGATTAAATTATATTTGGTAACATGCTTTAGTTGTGATAACATGACATATAGACTAGGTGGTGCCATATTATCTTGCATCAATGCTATACATGTGCATAATTAAATTTTGATTTTTTTAAAATCTAGATAAAAACTAATATGAAAAATCCTTTAATTTTTGTGAGTCGAATAATAAAATGTGCATGTAAAAGCCCCATCGGATAATCATGATGGTTTATGGATTGGACTAATGTTAAAATCTTAATTGATTGAGGCAGATACCACGACAACTCTTAAAGGTGAGAGAATTTTTAAATAAATGAGGACAAAATCCTTTAATTTTTGTGAGTCAGTAATAAAATGGTCATGTGAAGCCCCATGGATAATCATGATCGGGTTTTATTGATTGATTCAAATAATTTAAAATCTTAATTCGTCATGATCGAAATTTTAATTAGAAATTTATTAACCTCCCTGACGTGTTTTATTAACCTCCTTGAGAATCTAATAATATTATCTAGGAAATGATTGAAATGAAAGTAGTTCGATAATATTATCTAGGAAGGTTCCATCTAAGAAGGTTCCATCTAATAATATTATCTAGGAAGGTTCCAAATAATATTATCTAGGAAGGTTCGATAATATTATCTAGGAAGGTTCCATCTAATAATATTATCTTGGAAGGTTCCATCTAAGAAGATTGAGATGTAAGTAGTTCGATAAGTGACCCCCCAATTTTTTTTTTGGGACCTGACTTAGTTGGATACTATTCATTTTATGATCAAGTTTTAGTTTGTTATAAATGTCTTGCCCACCGTGCAGGCATTTATTATGGAAACCCTAAATTATTGTTCATAATAAACAACAAATATATATTTTTGTTTTTTGGATTTACTAAATATATGTTTATTGTGTATAACCATATGAGTTAATATTAGTGTGCACAATGTATAAATTTTTTTCAGAAAATGGCATCTTTCAACCCTCTAGCTATGATCTTGAATCAAAAACCATTGGATGGAAATAACTTTGAAGATTGGAAAACGAACTTATACATCGTTCTGGATTATGAGAAAATCAAGTTTGTCTGGATGCCCACTAGCCCGTGTATCCGGGAAAGTGGTGCTAATGATATAACAAAAAAAGAATATGCGACTTAGGAGAATGCAAACACTTCACTTCGGTGTTATATTCTTGCTAGTGTTGTGGGTCATTTGAGGCAGCAAATAACACCTGTAGTGAGTAGAAGTACTCCCGAGACTCTCGAAGGGATGTTGCTAAGTCTTTATGGAGACAATTTCTTTATCAGCGATTTGATTAACACACGTATGGTAGTGGGGCGTGTGAAGGATCATCGTTGCTTAATGATTTCACATAATTAGAGCGGAAGTGATGGGGAAAAACTTCAAAGAAAATAGATCTCATCTTGCAATCACTGCCTAAACATTTCAATTAGTTCAAAGTCAATTACAATATGCATAAGATGGATCTGACTCCAGTTCAATTGATGCATGTACGGAGGGTTCTGTTAAACCTAAAGGGAAACCTAAGGGTGGAAACAAGAACAAGGAAAAGAAGGCAATGATACCAGTTACCAAATCAGACGCAATGAAGAAGCCGAAAAGCAAGTGCTTCAAGTGCGGATAGAAAGGACACTAGAAATGGAATTGCCCAAAGGCCACAAAAAAAGCCAGGTATGGGTGATTTACTTGTTGTTGAGGCTTGTTTAGTGGAGAATTTTAATGATAAATGGATCATTGATTCAGGAGCCACTAATCATGTTTGTTACTCTTTGCAATGGATTGAAACGTAGCATGTCTATTGAAGAAGGACAAAGATGCCCAGAGCTTAGGAGCGAGGAGCTAATCTCTTATGAGTCCTTAAGACCATTTGTTTTATTTTTGAGAATAATAGGACTTTATGTTTAGAGAAGATTGTTTATTTGCTCGGTTCAAGAGGAATTTGGTTTACATTTAGTTGTTTAGTTGAACACGGTTTGTGATGCAGTTTAATTCCTCGGTTTCAATAAATAAAATCTTCTTTTATTTGTTCGATGATCTTATGAATAATCTTTATTTTTTTAAGTCCCTTGTCCTATGATATAAATGCCATTGAAATTGTTGAAAATGAACATAATCACCTTGCCAAGAAAAGGAAAGTATCAAATGAAATTTACCTTTGGCATTTGCGATTAGGTCATAATAATCCTAATAGGATACATGGTTTGGTGAAAAGCAGGATTTTAAATTCCCTAGCATTTGAACCTATACCAATATGTGAATCCTGTTTGGAAGGTAAAATGACCAAGAGGCCCTTCAAGGCTAAAGGATATCACGTAACCAAACCGCTGGAATTGATGCATACTGATGTAAGCGGACCAATGCGTGTTCAAGCTAGAGGTGGGTATGAGTATTTTGTCACTATTACAAATGACTACTCAACATATGGTTTTGTTTACCTAATGAGCCAAAAGTCTGAAACTTTTGATAAATTTAGAATATAAAAATTTGAGGCAAAAGCAGTGTAGGTGTCCGTATCCAAGCGACCGATGGTCGGCGGTGAATACCTATCTGGAGAGTTTAAGTTTTGCTTAACTCAAGAGGGGATAGTTTCACAACTATCAGCCCCTGGAACACCTCAGCAAAATGGAGTTGCAGAAAGGAGAAATAGAACTCTCCTAGACATGGTGAGATCGATGCTTAGTTATTCATCTCTACCTATATCGTTTTGGGGATATGCCTTAGAGACTGCTACATACTTATTGAACTTGATTCCTTCTAAGTCGATTTCTAAGACACCCACTGAATTATGGAACGGGCGCAAGCCTAGTTTAAACCATATTCGTATCTGGGGTGCTCCGGCACATGTCTTGAGAAAGGAACCACATAAGTTGGAATCTTGTACTAAAGTATGTTTGTTTATTAGATACCCTAAAGGAACGAGAAGTTGACTTTTTTATAGTTCCTCAGAGAAGAAAGTTATAGTGAGCACTAATGCAAAAATTCTTCGAGGAAGACTATGTAAACAATTTCAAGCCCAAGAGTAAGGTAATTCTTAAGGAGCTTGACTCAGCTCAAGAATCGTCTAAACCACCTGAATTTGGACTGTTGTGCCGTGTTTCGGTGCGTGTTCAACGAGGAGGAAAATGAAATATACTCGAAGGTGAACAAGCACAAGTGGAACCAATAGTAGAACAACAGGTAGATATACAAGTGGAACCAGAACAACCAGAAAATAAAATTCAAAATTATCAAGAGGATCTTCCTATAGAACCACAACAACCAGTGGAGCTTCGGCGTGGTTGGAGAACGACATGCAAGCCATCGAGATATCTCTAGTTGGGAAAATCGTACCAAGCTATAACCATTGATAGCGAAGAGGATCCCGTAAATTACAAAGAAGCACTGGAGGATGTTGATGCACAGGAGTGGCTCAAAGCCATGGACCGTGAGATGGAGTCTATGTATTCTAACTCAGTCTAGTCTCTTGTAGAGGCACCCAAAAGGGTAAAACCTATAGGATGTAAGTGGATCTATAAGAGAAAAAGACGACCAGATGGGAAGGTAGAAACCTTCAAAGCTAGATTGGTGGCAAAGGAGTTATACCCCAAAGAGGGGATAGATTATGAAGAAACCTTTTCGCCATTAGCCATCTAAATCCATCTAGTTCTTTTAGTTGTAGGCGCAAGTCTAGATTACAGATTTGGCGGATGGATGTAAAAGCAGCATTTTTAAATGGCGGTTTAGAAGAGGACATCTACGTACGGCAACCGAGAAAGGGTTCATAGCTAGAGAAGCCGAGAGACACATGGCATGTAAGTTGCAAGAGTCCATTGTATGGACTAAAGCAAGCATCCGAACATGGAACATTAGTTTGATCAAGCCATAACTTTATGGTTTGAGAAAAGTCTTGATGAGCGTTGTGTTTACAAAAGGATCAGTACAAAATTAGTTTTCTAGTCCTTTACGTAGATGACATTTTACTAATCGGAAACGACATAGAGGTGTTATCAAGTGTAAAAGGATGGTTGCAAAAGCAATTTGATATGAAAGATTTGGGAGAAGCCAACTATATTCTTGGAATCAAACTTCTACGAGACCGGAAGAATAAGGTGTTGGCATTATCTCAAGCTTTATATATAGATAAAATTCTAGCTAGGTTCAGCATGGAAAATTCCAAGAAGGGAACTTTACCCTTCAGGCATGGAGTTAATCTTTCTAAGGAGCAATCACCAAAAACTCTTGAAGCGAGGAAAGAAGGGTATGAGTAGGATAACATTTGCTTAGTGGACAGTCTCATGTATGCCATGTTATGTACCGGACGGATATACGCTGTACGGTGGGAATAGTTAGTCGGTATCAATCCGATCCAGGAGAAGAACATTAGATTGCAGTGAAGCATATTCTCAAATATCTAAGGAGAACAAGAGATTATATGCTAGTATATTCTAGTGGGAGTCTGGAAACTATTGGTTATCTGATTTCAGTTTCCAAGGGGATATTGATTCGAGAAAATCCACATCAGAGGAAAATTTAGCAGACCCATTTACTAAGACACTACCTATTCGAGTTTTCGAGAAACATGTAGATTATATGGGTGTTAAGAGTCTACCAGACTTGTTTTAAGGCAAGTGGGAGTTTATTTGTGTTTTTTAGAACAGACAGGATATTTATTATATTTTCTGGAGTTTAATTTAATACAATATGAGTTATTTTCATATTATTGTGCACCTTTGATATTTTAAGTATGAGTCGGATTAATTGTAAGATTATGATCATGAATACGTTCATAGAAGACATGATCCTTGAGTTCTACTCATAATTAATGAATAAAGATCCACGATCATTAAACAAAGTTGGCAGCTTTATTTTAGACTATAATATTTTATGGAAATAATCTGTCTTGGTTATTATAAAATATTAGTGTAAAGTCTATCTTGCATTGATAGGATCAAAGTGAGATTTATTTAAAGTTAAATTTTTGTAAGAAATAAATCTCAAGCAATATTTCGATTATTATTCTTCTCTCAATCTGAGTTTGTAGATAGGTATTTAAATGATTATTGTTCTTTGAGTTGTCAATAAGTAGAGTCACATTTAACTGACGAATATCTTGATGATTTGGGATCGAGATTATTTAATTTCGGTATTTATGAAATAAACAATATGGAATTTGTATGAAATATCCTCTTAATATGTTTGTTACTTAGATGTTATGAAGTCAGCGATTGCATTTTATCCATTAGAAGAGCGATAAATCAAGAGAATAAATAATTGATTGACTGATAGAAAATCTTATCAATTAATTATTGATATTTTACAAGGAAAATATTAATATTTAATATTATTAATCTCTCGGAGTTCAGTGCAGGCTTTTAGTGGAATAGCACCGGATTAGATAATTCCTTAGCAATTATGAGGCAACGATTAATGATAACCCCGTATGATCCCAGGCTAGCTCGGGATAAATGGTGGAGCATGATATCACGGTTCTGAAGAACTGAACTTGTTTTTATAGCAGAGTGGGAGATTATTGGATTTTTTGTTATACGAAGCAAGTCGAGTTGTTTAAAACACTAAATGGAGTTCCTGCACGTGGGCTTGGGCCACTAAGGTGTGGAGGCAGTCTGAAATTTATTAAGTATTCTAGGGGTTTGTCTTTCTTATAAATGAGAGTAAGATAATACAACCACAGATCACGAATCCTAGTCTGAATCTGAATCAAGAGGTTGAATAGCGGAGAAAAGCGAATTCTTTCTTAGTGATTCAGGCGCCCACCACGTTTGCTCCATCACCTCGAGGATAAGTTTGGAAGATCTGCGGTTCTTGTGTGCATACTTCTGCAAATTCACAAAGATACGATCCCTAGTGATTTATATGGTTTAGCAATTAAATTGAATATTCTAAATCACATGATGATTCTTGCTTCCGTTGATTATTCCTACAAATCTGACTTTGTTTTGTTCAAGATCCTCACTCTCTGACTAACTATAGTGGATACACTTAAATAATGAAGACAAATCCACTTATACCTGACCAAGCTGCTTTAAACATGAGTGTACCTAATTCACAAGTATAGGTATCCATCCAAAATTTCAAAACCATATTGTTGAGAAACCTTATGGACCCTTCCTCCACATTAGTATGATATTGTTCACTTTGAGTCTAAGCCCTCATGGTTTTGTTTATAGGCTTCTCCCCCAAAAGGCCTCATAAAAATTGGATGTTATCCATGCTTATCAACTCATTTAACTTCTCATTCCTAACCGATGTGGGACTTTGGCAGTGCACTCAACAATCCTCCCCTTGAACAAATTTTCAATAAACCTCCCCTCAAACTAGGATTTCCTTATCTTTTACTGCATTTGGGCACACGCATCACGTGAAACACTACTTGACAGGGGCTCATCACACCATTTTTGTTTGGCATCCACCCACACAGTTAAGCCTGAATTCGGCTCTAATACCACTTGTTGGGAAACCTTATGGACCTTTCTCTCCACATTGGTATGATATTTGTCCACTTTGGACCTAAGCCCTCATGTTTTTTTTTTGGGCTTCTCCTTAAATGGCATTATACCAATTGAATGTTGTCCATACTTATCAACTCATAATATTTCCCATTCCTAACCAATGTGAGACTTTGGGCGCACACCCAACACAAATGTTCCCTTAGCAAATTCTCCACTTCTCTAAAATGGACTAACCACCTCTGAACTTTCAGGCCACGTCAATTTCCACTCAGCGTATGGAGAGAGACGAAGTAAGTCTTGAACAACTCTTAGCATCAGGAAATAGTCTCCTGGTTTTCCTTCCTAGTTTATTTTGCTATTACAAGATGATGCTGATTTAAGTTCATTAAAAATGATTTACATTGGTACTCTACATATCATCATCCTCTCATTCTGCTTTGTGCAGGTGATGAAGCGTTGTTCTTTTGAGTTACGAATGTTCAAGAGGCGATGGGAAAAAGCAGTTTAAGAGAATAGAATGTTAAGTTGATCCATATTAGCAATCTCAAGGCGAGCATTATCCATATATGCTTCCTATATATACATGTTTAGTTAGGATTTTTATTTATTTCCCAATTTCTGGGAATCTTTTTTCTTCTTTTCATTAGAGGAATCTCTCGGTCTTGCCTCAGGAGGCATGGAAACACTTTGTGCTATCAAAAAGCAGAAAAGATCAAGATGTTCCTCTAATTTAATAATAACGGATAAAAAATATATCACATTTTCAATTCAGTTAGTGTTTAAATGTTCATTAACCAATTACAAATACCCATCTTAGATGGCCCCATCATACCTATCTCATATGGTAGAGCTCGATGTTCTAAAAAGCGGAGGCATAGGGAGGAGGGGTCTGGGTTTGAGTCCTAATGAGGATAGTTTTTTATATTGTAATTAAAGTGTTAAACTGTCAAAAAAAAAATCACATCTTTGATTATCATATAAAAAAATACTAAAAAAAAGAATTAAACATAATTAAACTAGTTAAAAACTTATTCATTTTTAATTATTTAATCTTTATATATATTGATGAGTTTAAAAAAGTAAAATGAGTTTGAAGTAGGAAAGAAATTTTATTGACTTTAAATCTATATTTCATTTTCCTTTTCTTCATTCATTCTATTTTTTTCTCTATTTTATTTGTTTATTTATATTTTTCAGGAATGAGCATAGCTGGAGGTTCTTCCTTGATATGCTATGTTTGTTGGTGCATGCATACTTAGATCTTAGGATTTTCTCCTTGAAACAAACATAGCCTAAGGTTTTTACAAATGCATGGTTCTAATTGTCATAATTTGTGAATCAGCGAATTACGAATCTCTTTAGGACAAGTTTGAACTTTAAGCGACTGTATATATATATATATATATATATATATATATATAAATTTAAAAATAAACATTAATTTTATATTTAATATAAAGTAGGACAATATAAAAGCAATATCTAAACCTGTTGAGCTTTAAAAAAAATCACTAACCGATTTACTTAAATTCTAAATTTATGCTATTATAAGTGAGGGAGGTAAGCATCTCCAAAAAAGCTAAAGGCCTATGACTCGCTTCCATTCAGCTCAGTCCAAGCCCGTTCCTAAAAGGATCGAGCCCCACGCTTCACTTTAGACCTAGCTCAACCCGTCTTAAGCCAGCCTAATCTAGGGCCATGGGTTGGGCCGCAATCCCAAAATATATGTGAAGATTGGCCTAGTCTAACCCATTGGCCAATCAACGGGCTCATTTGCCCAATTTCAATTGGGTCGTGAGCCTCATTTCTTTGAGTAAAGTGATCACAACCCATTGGAGATGCTTAGAAGTAGGTACATTTTAAAACCCACTTGGCATTCTTGACTACTCAATTGAAATATTATATCACACTTGTTATCTTTGTGTGTTTTTTTATAATTATTATTTTGTCTTGGATTACTTTATAATCTGGGCTTTATACAGAGAATTTGTGTCTTGACTTAATCTGGGATCGTCTTTCTAAGAAAGTCTTCTGTCATAAATTTTAGAAAAGAATCAAAATCAAATAAAATATGATCAAATACTTAGGAGTAGACTGCATGTGCTGCTATTTCATATTCTATTCTAGTGAATACATTGGATCAAGGGAAATAAAAAAGACCGTTGTTTTTAAAACATTAGCCGCGTGACACTTGTCTGAAACTACGCTGTCCTATGATTTTCTCTCACCCACTAGTCCCAATTCCTCCGTCACCTCTCATGGCTTCCGGAAGTTGCAAGCAACAACAAGAAATCAAATGCATTTTCTCTCTTTCTCTCTCTCTTTTCTTTCAGACTACTTTCTTCACGGATGGAAACCCCAAATTCTGTGTGTCTCTTAATTCAGGATTTGTAGTTTAGAATTGTACCACTGCAACATCTTATATTTTGTTTGGTTCTAAGGAAAAAAAATGAAATTTTTCATAATGTTAGGTTTTATCTTGTAGCTCTTAATGACCTATTTTTGTTCAAAGCTTGTGTGAACTGATTAAAATCATTAATGAGGTGGTAAAATTGAATTCTTTTAATTAGCATATTCTATTTACTGAAGTATTTTATTACCAGTTTCAAGTTATTAGCTGGAAATAATCTGAATTAATAAATCTCAATTTTCCTAATCCATTTTCGCTCTCAGATGTCTCAAATGGAAGTCTCCAAAAGGCGAAGATTTTTACTCTTCTGCTTCCTGCCTACAACTATTTTAGTTTCTGGAGCTTTCCTCTTGGGGAGTGTGATCATAGCCACAGATTATAAGGAGGTGTGAATTAAAGTATTCATGTTTAGTTTAATTTTTCTTCTAGTAGTATATGCTTCTATTGATACAAAAATATAATTCTGGTTTGTTCGAATTTTTGAAAAATTTGTAATGACGTGAATTTGACCATTTGATCCCAAAATTGGTGAAAAATTAGGTGATCAGGGTTATTGTTGAGAATGATTATGTGCACGTGGGAACTTTCCGGACAGATAGCGATTAATGCAACCAAGATTGCAGGAGCAAAGGTTTGCCAGGTCTGTTATCATCATACATATTTTCTTTCAGTTGTAGGCTTGTAGCATGCAAACTTCAGTTGTAGTATGCTCTTATTTACTCTGTTTTGTGTATTTTAAGGCATCTGCAGGCTGATGATGGTGAAGCATTACCTAGAGGCATTGTTTCAGGACTGACTTGGATATGCGATCCTTACGGGGGCCCTTAATTAGAGAGGTATGCCAATTTACAAATGAAAGTGAGTGATTTTTCGGGTTATTCAGAGCTTGTTATTGACTATGTATGGCGTGGAAAAAAAATAGTCTTTTGCCAAGGAACTATGGCTGCTCTTGAATTTTATCAGGCTGCAACAAAATCCCAATCAACTATGGCCGCTGATGGGGTATGCAACAAAATTTCAAGGGTCCCAGATTCCGTATGGGTCTCAAGGAGTACCCAATCGGAATCTGATCTCACTCTGTATGCATATTTTCTGGATCATGTCAGATAAGAGTGTAAGATTTTCATAAAGTGAGCTTCATTAATTAAAATTTAACTGAATTAAGTTTGGTCTAATTAAGTGAGATTATAAGGATTCTTAGTAATTTAATATGGGGCTTGCAAGTGTGTGGGCTAAGTACGGCCTGGCCCGTAATGAGAGGGCCCGTGGTCAGTATTCTATATATATATAATGCTCAAGTCTCTCCCAAACCCTAAGGATCGTACTTTTAGGACTCTAGTCACAGTTGATGCTTTCGATACGTGAAGAGCATTCTCACATTGAGCCGGTGTCAATAATGCAGGGTAAGGGAAGATCTTGAGATCATTCTTTGCGAGGTATTCATCGATTCGCATCAAGCGACATGGATTCAAATCGGGTATGCAATTTTGAGTTTTTTACTCCATTGTGCTTTTTGTATTCTAACATGGTGATCTAGGTAGATTGAATCGTATCCCTACAGGTTGGTATCGAGCCAACCATGGATTAAATTGAAACATATGAATTAGAGAATTTTATTTTAGGGTTTTTCTTCAAATCTGGTTTTACGCCGGTTGAATTTTCGTAAACAAAACTAGAATTTTTTGCATATTTGGAATCTACTCGGCAGAGACGATCGGTCGGTGGGTGGCACGTCGGCGGAGGCGAGCAGGCCCTCCGCGCCCGCCCGCGCGCCTCCACGGCGCGTGAGCGCGACTGGTAGCGTGAAGGACCGCGGCGCCAGCCCGAACCCCCAGCGGCTTGTTGACGTCATGCGCGTCGGCCCGATACGATCACATGACCCGGTCTCAGCCGTCCGTTTTCGACCCGGTCAAGCCGGATCGCGGCGTCATGCTAGCGTCATTTATGACTGGTGAGCAGGCCGGATAATGACGGCCGGTTTTGACCCGACCCGATCCAGCGGTCAGCGGTTTTGACGACACGGTCGACCGCCGACCCGGAAGTTTGACTGGCGATCGGCGGACCCGGATCTGGCGAGCGTTGACACACCCGGCCGGATGTTTGGCCCGGAGCCGGACACGACCCGACCCGATGGCGTCGCCCGATGGCGTCAGCCTAATCCCGGCCTGATGACGTGTCGGACCCGGATCCGAGGCTGACCCCGATGACGTCGCGGCGGATCATCGAGCCGGACCGGCGGAAATGGGACATACGCACCTTCCGGCCCGGCCGTGCGTGCGCGTCGACGTCCGTTTTGGGCGATCTTGGTGCGAAGCCTTTCGTATTGAAATGCTCTACAATGGTATATTTATTTTACATGTTTTGGAAGCTGTTACAGATTCGAAAATGTAAAGAACTCTATGTACACGTATTTTTGCGTGTTTTCTTGTATTTCTCTATGGTTTGGAAATATGTATGATAGCTCACATGTATATCACCACATAAGGACTATGTAGAGTGTAATTCATTGACTATGAATGAATTGAACAGTATAATTGGCATTACATATATATATATTGAATGTGATACATAAAGTTTATATCCCTGGTATGAGAGATTTTCAAGGATTCAATTGGGTTGTGACCGCCAAAGTGGCACACTTGATTGGGTTTGAGAAATATCAGTCTCATATTGTGGTGGGATGTCTCCTGTTTTATTACGTGATCATACTCCCAAAGGAGGTGATCTGTGTTGGTCGTGGAGGGATACATGTATGTGTGCTTGAGAAATGGCCAGTCTTAGTGGTTCATACACTGAAGGTGGTGATTTCACGAAAGATTAGAATATGTTCTCATGGCGTCGTAATGGAGAGTGTCTGGCGCATGTCATATTTTAAGTGATTATGTGATGATGTGTAATTCTGCGTATGAGTATTCATGATCTTGTGTATTGTTTTGTTTTGTTTTTTTCGATCAATTTTACGTAGACGGAAATTCCAGCATTTCAATTGAGGTCCCTTCTTGGATTGAATTTTAAGAAATGGAAGAGGATTTTCTATTTGGAATGGAGGCGGCGGATGTTCACGTGCGCTTACAAAGGATAGCGAGATATCACAACCCACTAGTATTGAAGAGTGAAGAACGGACTATGCTACGGGAAATGAAGCGATCGGATTTGCTTATTGACAATGAAGAAATCCATACAAGAACACTTAAAAAGTGGTTTACAGGTTAGTATCTTGCTAAGGAAATGATGGCGACCATGCAAATTTAGAAATAAATTTCATCTAATCTTTGAGGTTGGAACACTTCTCAGCTCTTGACATGAAGTATGATGAATGCTAGGGGTTAGAGATTATGTCCTCGAGGATGGTAGACTTAAAGGCAAAGCTTCAAGCACCCAATGTTACCATTCGATGCTTGCATTGTGCGTCAGCCACTAAACACCCTTCCACACGATTTTTGGGATTATAAAGACAAACTACAATTCCCAGATGAGACTTGGTCGATTAATGACTTAATAGCAAGGGTAGTGGCGAGGAAGAAGAGAACCTTAAGAAGGAGAAGAGCATGGCCTTATATCTTTGCGCTGTAGTTCCCATAAAGGAAGCCAGAAGTTCAAAGAGTCTCGTACTCATAAAGGTGCTCGAAACTGCGAGTGATCGACAATATGGGTCCAAAGAAGACATTCTTGAAAAAGGATGGTGATCGTTGCTTCTTTTGGAAGAAGAAAGGTCACATGAAGAAAGAGTGTGCAAAATTTAAAGCTTGGATGTCGAGCGTGGAAACTACGGGTAATGATTCTTTACTTGTTTGTGAATCAAGCCTATGCGAGCACCATCCGGTTCTTGGTGGCTCGATGGTGGAGCAACTAATCATGTTGCGTTTACCATACGAGGGATTCATAAATCGGAGGAAGCGAGCAAGGATGAATCAAAGCTCAGCATGGGAAACAGCGAGAGAGAGAATTTGATGTCATGTTAGGTAGGGATGTAAATCTTAATTCTAGATTACGGTTTTTAAATTGATGTTGAAAGACACTTTTATGTACCTTCCTTTAAATGAATTTAGTTTCATTATGGAAATTTGGATTCATATGATTACTCTTTTGAAATTAAAAGCAATGTTATTTCAATATTTCTTAATTCAAATAAGGTTGGGTCTTTGTCATATGTCAACGGATTATCTGAATTAAGTTTATCTCCCAATGACATATCGTCGCTTATCTGGTGAAAAGGTTGTTTCCTAAGAGACCATTACCTAAGGAAGAGTCTTATGCATTGTGGCATAAGCGACAGCCATATCTCGAGAAGGATAGAGTAGAAAGAGGTGATAAAGACTAACATCACACTGCTCTTAAAAATGACCCCAGAGATATCGTGGAAATTTGTTGTAAGTAAAATGACCAAGATAAGAAGAAAAGTTGCGGTCAAGTAGTTCGGCTTGTTGGAAGTCATTCACACCGATATAAGTGGACCTTATGTGGCAACCTTATTGTAGAAATTTTTATTTCATCACATTTATTGATGACTATTCTCGATATAGTTATACGTACTTGATTAAAGAAAATTAAGTCTCTTGACAAGTTCGAATTTTTCGGATTGAAATTAGAAACAATTGGGGAAAAAGTCACATAAAGGTTGTTAAGATACGGCCGGGGTGGAGAGTGTTAGCCAGCGAAGCATGGCGATCTTGGACAGCTGGGGGCAGGTGCCTTTGAAATACTTGGGGATTAGGATAGTGGCACGGTTTATATGCTGGAAGTCTGAGCAAAATGGTATGGCCAGAAAGCAATGTACTCTTATGGAAATGGTAAGGAGTATGATTAGTAGGATAAATTTACCTGATTTTCTATGGGGTGAAGCTTTGAAAACAGCTTGTACATTCTAAATCGTGTACCTACAAAAGCTGTTCCGTTGACTCCTTACGAGTTATGGGTAGGCGTAAGCTGGGAGCATAATCTTAAGGTTTGGGGATGTCCTGCAGAAGTGAAGCTGTATAATCCAACATTAAGTAAGTTAGACTTCAGAACCACTCGATGTTGCTTTGTATCTTACCCGGAACATTCGAAGGGATATAGGTTCTATAATCGATGGAAGTTTGTGAGAATTGTGGAATCACAGATATTTAAGTTTTTGGAGTTTGATGTGGCGAAGAAAGTAGGCGCTCTGACTATTGGGGGATGATAGTATGGTAGGTAATGTGGTATTTGTATCTCCTCCCTCTACAGGATAATTGTGGAAACTCCACACACCATATTGAACATTGAGACTAGGGATCATTGTTGAGACAGCTCCTAATGAAGTTCATCAAGGCTCTCAGGTGCAGGATGTGGCTATTACTACTCCAGTTAGGAGATCCACTAGGGAGAGACGATCAGCTATACCACCGGACTATTTAGTCTATATAGGAGAGCAAGACTACGATATCGGTTCTGTGGTGATCCAATAACTATGAGAAGTTGTTTCTTGTCCTCGATCGAGTTGTGGTTGAATGCGATGAGAGATGAAATTCGTATGAGGCATAATGGGTTGGGGAACTTATTGAATTACACAGGTCATAGACCCATTGAAGTGCAAATGGGTGTATAAGACTAAAGGGACCATAAAGGAAAGATTGAGAAGTTTTAAAGCCGGGTAGTAGCCAAGGTTTCACTCAGGAAAGGAGTAGACTATGGAAACGACCTTTTCTCAGGTCTCTTCTAAAGATTCTTTGGAGTGATCATGGCATTAGTTGCTCATTTCGATATATGGAGTTACACAGATGGATGTTAAAAGCTGCCTTTCTCAATGGAGACAACAATGAAAGTCTATGATGCAGCGAGGTTTTGTGGCAAATGATTCGGAGTAAACTTGTATGTTTGAAAAAGTCTATTTATGGTCTCAGAAAATGACTTCACAGACAATGGTACTTAAAAGTTTCATAGTGTTGTTGCTTCCTTATGGTTTTGTTGAGAACAAAGTAGATCAATGTATATCTTGCAAGGTCGGTGGAGGAAATTCATTTTTTCCTATTACTACATGTGGATGATATCACCTTGCAATGATGACCTTAGTTTCTTGCACGTAGACAGCGGATGTTGTCAAAGAACTTTGATATGAAGGACCTTGGTGGCGTCTTTTGTCTGGGCATTGAGATTCCGCGAGGAATCGTTACCATGGACTATTGGACATCTCGGAGGGCATATGTTGATCGTGATACAGAAAGATTCAACATGCAACAATGTAAGCCGAGGAATTGCTCACATGCATAAAGGTGATAAGTTGGAGTCTGTCGCAATGTCCTCATTCGAGATATTGAAAGCCCCGAATGAAGAATGTACCTTTATGCTAGTGCGCGGGGTATTATGTATGCTCAGAGTATGCACTAGGCCCCGGATATGCGTTTGCAACGGGACTTCTAGAGGCGGATATCAGTCAAATCAGGGACACGATCATTGGAGTTCTTTGCCCGAGAAGGTTATGAAATTGTAAAGAGGACAAAAGACTATATGTTGATTTACAAACATGTTAGGGACCATCTGACTAGTTGGGTATTTGGATTCAGACTTTCTTTGGCATTTGTCGGGATGAAAAAAGTCAACAGGTGCATCTTTAAGTTAGCGGGAGGTGCGATATCATGGAAAAGTGAGAAGCAAATCAATGGCATCCTCACACCATGCAAAGCGGAGTTTGTAGCATGCTTTTCGGCCACTACTCAGGCAATTTGGCTCGAGAGCCTCATTAAGGAGTTAGGTGTTTGATTTTGTGGATAGACCCATACAGTTGTATTGTGAGCCAATAGCTTTGCAGTGTTGTTTATTAGCAACAACGGAGGTCTCGAAATTAAGCATGGAGAGTCAATGCGACTATAAAGGAAAGTTCAAAGCGGTGACATTCTGGTGGAGCACATTTCAACAGATGATATGATTGCAGATCCGCTAACTAAAGGCCTTCGCCCTTGTGTATTTGATCGACATGTCATTAACATGGGCTTAGGAGTATCATGGGATACTATACATTAGTGGGAGCTATTAAGTTTTATGTTGCTCTTATGACGGTTGAATCTGATTTCATTACATTTTTGTAATAATTGAATTTGTATCAACTCTTTTGCATTCAATTAGGTATTTGTGAATGTAGATTTATCGAGTTGAGTACATATAATTGTTGAAAATCTCGAGGCATTATTTTAAACCTTGAATAAGGCTATGGAACGCATTCTTAGCATTATACTTAATGTCTGTTACACGTAAAGTAAAGTTACCTATCGAGGTAACACATATACGAGTTCGTTGGAACCATGATGGATATTCTGGTGACACACTAGGTTTTGTAGAGCTTAGGAGAGAGAATTTGGACTAATAAAATGGATAACACATGAAGTATCACTCATTATGAGGTATTATCCATTTTGCTTTTCATATTGAATCCATATCAGTAAAGTTGAAAGCACTCGTGACCATGGAAGGGCTTGCGTGAGTACATGCAATTACCGCCATGATTCAGTGTTCGAGACTTTATGGGATGGGATTGACTATTAAGAAAAATCTCTAGACCAATATAAAGGTGCGCACACAGTTTTGTTTTAATTAATATCGCCCAAGTGGGAGAATGTAAGATTTTCATAAAGTGGGCTTCATTAATTAAAATTTAACTGAATTAAGTTTGGTCTAATTAAAAATTCAAGATTATAAGAGGATTCTTAGTAATTTAATGGGGTGGCAAAGTGTGTGGGCTGAGTGCGGCCCGGCCCGTAATATGAGAGGGCAGAGTGGTCGATTATTCTATATATATATAATGCTCGAGTCCTCCCAGACCCTAAGGATACGTGGCACCGGACTCACATCTGATTCGGAGAAATGCTTTCTACGTCACGTGAGAAGGCATTCTCATTGAGCCAGTGTCGATAATCTGGGGTAGGAGAGATCTTGAGATCATTCTTTGCGAGGTCTTCATCGATTCCGCATCAAACCAAACATGGATTCCAAATCGGGTATGCAATTTTCGATTTTCTCCATTATTATCTTTGTTTTCTAACATGGTGATCTAAGGTAGATTGAATCGTATCCCTCTGAAAGGCTTATTCTCGGTCAGTGATGGCGAGGCCTTTCCATACCTCTGAACACCTAGTCTTATATCTGTTTTGTAAAGGCTATGATTATATCTTGACATCATCCCATGCTTTCCTTTTGAAATTCTAAGTTGAGGGAGAGAATGACTTGAGTCATTTGTGACTTATTTATCTTTAATCCAGAATCTTTTGTTCGAATGTTCGGTAGTCAGTTCTCTTGATATGCTAATTGTCTGATTTGGATAGTAACATGTCTCAACACTTAACTTGTTAGAAGAAGCGAGGACATCAAGCGATCTCTTGACCATTCTTGCGTTTGGAATCAAAAGCGAAAGTGTAAATAAAATGCGTAACGAGAGGTGATAGATAATAATCCTGGTTACCCTTTCACCTTTCGATAATAACTTTATATTTTTAAATTTTATTTATTGGACTTTAATTTCTTTTTTTCATCCCCATCCACGAGTTTTCGATCCGTGATTTTGTCATCATGCTTTTCACTATGATGGCATAATTGGATAGTGGAGAGTTTGGAATTAGATCAAGCCATACGTGTGTGCTGATGGATCGGACTAAGTGGTATCATAATCTACATTTAGATTTACATTTTCTTTTCGGAGATGCTCACTTATTTTGTTAATGTATCGTTTGTTTTATTAATCTAGGTGGTTTTACTTGACCCGGTTCTTACATCCAGATATTATTTCGAATATGAGATTACATTTTCATTTGGGATGAGACATTGGAGTTGAACATTTTGATGTGGGGAAGTAAGAATGACATTTACAACTTTGGCGATTTGAAGTACGATTGAAGTCTTATTCTAAGAGACAACTTCAGAATAATTACTTCATATAGAGAATGTATTTCATTCAAGTGATTACTTTCCTATGAATATCATCCAATCATTTAAAGAGGAAGGCTTGAAATATCGCGGCCCGACACTTGATCCTAATAATTCGAGTGGTGCATCGTAAGCATTACGAGATGGCACGTCACAAAGTACGGGTATATTAAAAGCAGGAAATATGTAAGGCCTGCTCTTCGCGATATGCGATTTGCCATCTGTTGAGCTATCCTATCCCATATACTAAAAGTGCTACATTTTAATTCTCAATTCCATTTGCTTTCGTGGTTATGAAACTACTTGTTTGGTTGAGGAAAGCGGGAGGATTCACAAGCGTCTAGGTGTGAGGAAGTGCGATGGAAACATCCACGAGGTCCTCCCGTGTTCGAGATACAAAATTGCATATATGTCTATGTTTGAAAAACATCTTGAAACACATCCATTCATCCTTTTGTGGAAGTAATATCGAGGTTCTTACAGGTGGGTAAATACATAGTCCACTGTTTTCTCGAGGCCGCTGTATTTGTGCATGGCTTATGATTCGGTGTGATATCTCTACCATTAATGAATGAGGAGGTTTGATATATAATCAGATCTTTATAATAGGAAAAAATCATATTGGGTGAACTATTGCTAATAATTAGATAGTCGGATAAACACTAATTAACAAAGTATTCTATTAAGATTTGAGATTTTAGCACCAGGTTGATTGATAAGTTTCATACCAGGTGCTACGAAATTTTTGGACCACGAAATTCTTGGTTTCCTGAATTCTCATGTTCTAATTTTATATTTTCATGGCCAAGATGATTTGATTCATGGATGTTCTGGGGCATAGATGAGGTACAGCCGAGATTTCTTGTGTAAAGGTAAATTTCCATTCTAGTTAATTGGTACTTCCTATTTAATTTCTTTGATAGTTTTCTAATCAATGAAGGATTCTTTTAATAGGGTAACCGAACCCAAAATATTGGGATCGTTGATCAAGAGTATGTAGCTCATCATGCTTTGTTCCTACACTTGAGGAGGCTCACGAGGATCGGGGTAACAATATTCTTATTCATACCACAGAATCATAGAATGCTAAGGAGCTAATTTCGACTTCAAAACCTTTGTAGTGCCTTGATTATGGTTGGAGTAATTCTACTTCATTTCCTTTGTAGTGCCTAGAATGAAATCCTTCCTCTGTTTTTGGTGCATATGATTCATGACTTTCCTTTATCTTCACCTTTTATGGTGTCACCTAGACCTTATTTTTTTCCATTTCTCTGGCATTAGCATCATCGGTCAGAGACATCTTCATTTTAGGCAACTCCTTTCATGTTGTTTGTTTAGATTAAAGAATTTTGTATCATAATCTTGTACTTTGTGTTGTCAGATCCTCATTTTTGACTAAATGAGGCTAAGTGGCTATGCTTTGATACGAGACAAATCCTCATGTACACGACCAAGCTGCTCAAAACATGACTTTACCTAATTCAATACTACAGGAATCCCCATGCAAAATTTCAAAATATATGCTCCCTCATCACATTCTCCACTTCTATAGAGTGGACTAACCACCTCACGAACTTCTGAGGTCCGTCGGTTTCCACTTTCGAGAGATGGAGAGAGATGAAATGGGAATCTTAAAACAACTCTTAGGTTCGCGTTTGTTTTTTTTACATAGAACTTTTGTTTTGAGGCAGTGCTTTGTTTTAAAAATCTTTTTCATGTTCAAAATCTAAGATTTGAACAACCAATTTTTAAATAATTTAAAAAACCATATCTATTTTTATTTTAATTAACAGCGAAATGGATCTAAAGATTTAATTCTGATCATGAAAATACATAAGTGCTATATATTTAGATCATTTAATTTTTCTTCATGAAAAAATCTGATAACATGAAGGAAATCAAACTAAATATTTTTGGTTTTTTTTATTCAATCCAAATTTTAAAAGATTCAGCAATAAGTCGTGAAAAAAATAAAATAAAAATACCGGATGAATGTTAAAAACAAATTTGCTTTCAGCAAAAAGCCTAAAAAAAACGCCACCTTAATGTCAGGAAATACTCCACTTTTATTTTATGGAACTTTGTTACTCAACTTAAATTCCAATCATCCTCTCATTCTGTTTTGTGCAGGTGATGAAGCGTTGTTTTTATGAGTTACGCATATTCAGGAGGCGATGGCATGAAGCCGTGAGGCGGCTGAATGTTGGGTTGATCCATATTAGCAATCCTGACCCCAGAAGTTTTGATGGCATATGAAATACTTTGGGAGATAATATCTGAACAGATCAAGATCATATGCATCATAATTGTAAACTGATAAGAAGAAAATAAATCACTTCTTCAGTTCAAAGTATTGGAACTCTCACTATATATATATACATAAAAATAAGAATAACATCAATAAGAAAATATGAACACTGCTTCTTTTCCAATAAGTTTGTAACCATATTTTAGTATAGGCTCCTTTGAATCTTACAAACCTATTTTAAAGTAGTAAAGATCCCTTTAGGACCAAAGTGTATGATATCTACAAGATTGGATGTAAGTTTTTATGAGAGCATTAAAGTCATCAATCTCAACCTAAAGAAGTTGGCAGAAAAACATTTAGGAGGGAGATTGTTTTTGGCTTTTTCTAAAAGCAATTTGCTTTAAGACTTTAAACCATTGGTTTCTATTTTCACATAACTTATTTTAAAATTTTTGAAATTTTTTTCTAAATAAAAAAATCCAAAATATTTGACTTTTTCTATTTAGAAAAAGTCATTCTAAAATCCCCATAAAATATTTTAAAATTCCCATAGAATGTTTCAGAATATTTTAAAAACACAAGATGGAATGGCACACTCTCAGCATGTGGGTTATATTATTTAATTTTGGGTTTAATAAATCTATTATTTTACAAATTATTAATTATTAATTATTAATTAAGTATATATATATATACTATATATATATATATATATATATATATATATACTCCTACTATTCTATTTTAATTATATAAAATAAATAAATATAATATATAATTATTTAAGCATATAAAAAACAAACATCTTAATACTTAATAGAAATACAATATTAAAAAAACAAACAACTTTATAATTAATACTATTAAACTAATTAAATGAAAGTTATATTTAGCATTAAGTAAAAAAAAAACCCTTTGAATTGTTTCAGGATGGTTTAATTAAAAAACAAAAACATCTATTATGATCCCCTTAGTTACCAAACAAGCTTTAACACTTAACGTTCACACCCTTTGAAGGACCACTTTTACTCCCATCAAATCACAAGCATTTCCAAATTAATTCTTCCGAAAACAAACTTCTTCCACACTCAACTCCTTCACTCAACCCGTGTTAAATAAATACATATTAAACCCATCAAGAAAAAAAATTGAATTTAAAATCCAATAATCTACTCGTCTTCCGTCAACTCATTCTTCTTCACTCAACTCGTTCCAAATAATTAAAGAGTTTGAATTGTGGTTGTTAATTTTCATATCTTCCAAACAAAAAGTTGAAGCAAAAAAAAATTCGAATCAAAGCAATGATAACCCATGTCTTTCACCATGTCCTCTTCCATCTTGGCTCCCTCTTCAACTTGCTCTTCATGCATCTTGCATTCCATTTCGCTTTCAGTGGGGACTAAACTTCCTCTTGCAGCTTGCCTTCCATTTTAGTTTAAATGCACACAGTAAGCTTGGCAAAACCTAAATATACGTCTTTGCAGCCAAACATTCTCATCATCAAAGATACAACAAGGTTATTTCCTATTTTCTAATTTCGTTTTCTGTTTGGCAGCCAAGAAAACTTAATTAAATGCTCCCTTTTTTGTTTTATGGAAGTGATTTTTGATCTGTGAGAATCTTGCCTTTTGTGTTTCTTCGAGAGATTGAATGGTTGATTGATTAAGGATAATCTATAGCTTCTGCTCTTCTATGTTTCACTCCCATTTTTGTACTTTACTTGATTATGTTTGATAACTGAAGCATTAGTGCTTTAATTTTATTGAACAATTATGTATATTATTAAAAAGTATGATAATATATCTTAGCATATATATATATATATATATATATATATATATATATATATATATATATGGATTGATTTATTTTATCTTTTTTTTACTTCTATTCACCTTAAAATGTTACGTTGTAATGCTTAGAGCTCATAAACGAGTCAGCCCATTTGGGCCGTGGTTAAAACAGGTTGGGCTAATTTAGGTTATTTTTATTCGAATTTAGGCACGGCCGGTCAGCCTAGTCCATATGAGATTTGTGGGACAAAAGCGGGTTAAAGCGAATTGAAACCTTAAAAATGTTAAAAAAATTAATTTTATGAATTGTATCATTCTTCAAAATAATATATAAATATATAATAATAATTAATATATAAATAATTTAGTCAAAACAATATAGTAATATTAAAGCAAACTAAAATAAATAGATAATGTTATAACATTGTTATATCCAAAGTATCAAACTAATTAACTAAATAATACCAAAACAATAAAGTAAAAAAAAAAAACTTCAAAGTATCAAATAATTTTGTATACTTTTAATTTTCATCATCATCCTCATTATATCCAATAATAACATGTGACTCTAATGCTAGTTAAGTCATCATCATCTATTAATTAATTTTTTAGAATGCTAACAATATAAATTTAATTTATATTTGGAATTAAAATATTTTTTTCCAAAAATGCATCTTAGTGTATAATAATAAAATATCATATTTATTTTGAAAATTCATTTACTAGAAGATATAATCATATTAGGAAAGAAATAAGTGTATACTTTTTGTTAATTATTTTTAAAATAACAATATTTTGTTATTAACATTAATTTAAGTAATAAAATTATTTAAAATATATTGATAATTTAGCTATTAAATTAAATTTACAAACTAGTACAACTTAATTTTTATCAAAAAAACATAAATTATTAAATAAAATTTAAAGGATAAATAAAAAAATAAAATTATAAATATTTAAAATATGATTAATGAGATAAATGAAAATATATCCAATATTAATACTTTAATTTATTTAATTCAAATATATCTAATTTTTCATAAAAGATTTTTTAAATATTAAATTATATTAAAAAGTTACATTTAAAAATTAAAATTAAAAATAGTTAAAAAAAAAATCATATATTATAATAACAATAATAATTATTATTTTTAAAACTCCTATGATACAAAAGCATAGATTTGACTTCATGTTAAAGAATAAAATATTGAATTTTATAAATGAATACTTAAAAATCTATTACTAAACTAGTTACATAAAAAAATTAAATAAAATTTCGAGTCAACCTAGACAAAACCTACATGATCAAAGGCCAAAACGAGTAGGGTCAATTTGACCTAATTTTATTCGGGCCTTATATTTTACAACTCAACCCTTCAAAAAGTCGGGCTAAAGTGGGCTAGTTCATCGGGCTCAACCCATATTGTCAACTCCAGTAGTACCTTATTCTTTAGATTCAAGCTTGGGATCAGGGTAGAGCCAGGATTCAAGTTCAGTGGGATAAACTTAAATAATATAAATAACTGATCACTTACATTTTTCATGGGGGCAAAATGAAAGACCACGATTCAAATCGCCCCAACTAGTCCCAACTGGCTTGTAGGTGGCTCCACCCTGGCCTGAGTCCTCTCGTTCCCCATCCCACCCCTTTACCTTTTGATTCATGCCTCAAGGACTCTATGCTTGTTTTTAAATGACATTCTTTTTAATATTTTATATAAATAAGGAGATTCTACAAGTTATTTTTAAAAACACCATTAAAAAATTTTAAAAAAATTGTAAGGATAGAAAAAAAAAACATAATATTAATTAGATTTAATTCAAATGTTCCTTAAAAAAGTTTTCTAGTTACAAATAAATTTAAAAATGAATAGAATTTAGAAAATTATTAATGGTAACATTATAATAAAATTATAAACAATTCTAGCATATGTTATAAAAATATGGATGTAAACATCTTGTCAAGCATATTTTCAATAATACTTCGAAAAACATAATCTTCAATAGTATTTTATTTTCTAAATTTTTATTTTTTAAAATATGTAAATGAATCAGACTTTTCATTACTTGTACATGGTACTCGATTTACAATTGACTGGATCAATGTTTTGAATTCTATATATTCTTCAAAAATAGAAGATTCCTTATAGAATTTAAATGACTACATATGTCTCATTTAATGAAGTTCCAGTTGTTCTTCAAAAATCAATCTCTTTTCACTTTGTTTTTTAAAATCAAAATAGCAAACAACAATCTAATGAGTCTTTATTTAAAAAGAGTTTTTTACTTTTAAATCTAAAATGTTATTTTTAAATTACATAATCAAATAACAGCAATAGTAACAAAAATGTTGGAATCTTCTATAAAAGTATTGATTTCCTAAATTCTTTTTTAAAAACTAAATTTAAAAAAACAAAACCCTGAGGTTGGTTCGCTCTTAGTTTTCCCTTCAATGGTTATTAATTTAAGTCCTTTTAAGACTATTGGAGGATTTACCCAATGATACTCACGGTTATAAAATAAAAAGTCTATCCAAAGCAAGCATGCCTAAATTATTGAGTATATATTCCTTAAGTTTTCATTGGATGTCACTTGTTTATAGACAAATAAGAAGAAAAAATTATTTAACAAATCTTAATTTTAGGAAATTTATGGGACAACTCAGCTGTCTTAATCACTTGAGACCATCATGGTCACATCTCAAGGTCGTAAAGAAATTAAAGATGCTCCTTTTGTTTCTCTTTTTATTAATAATTTGCCGGCCCTTGTTAAAGAACTTACATACTTAAAACTAAAGCGTTAATTATTCAGTGTGACAATCAAAGTATTGCTTTCTTGATTACTAATGTTGATGCTGCCCTGTATTTTAGAAATAAATATACTTGTAAAAAAATAATGGTTTTTAAGACTAAGGAGGCGCTTGTGTTTTTTTACTGAATGCTTAATATAATTTTTATTTAACCGAAATGCTGAATAAGGTTTAATAGTATTAAGTATGAAGTTATCTGTTTTTTTAATATTATATTACTATTAAGTACTAAGTTATTTGTTTTTTAAATGCTTAAAATTAACATCTTAATTATATCAAGAAAACAATTTGTTTTAAATTATTCTTATGATAAAATAAGAAAAATATTTATATAATATATGTATATATCTTAACATATTGATAAAATGAAAAATAAAAATAATAAAGTTATTATGATAAAAAAATTATTATTGTCATTGTTAAAAAAATTTATCATTATATTTATCTATCTTATATAATTAAAATAGAATATATAAAATTAATAATTTAAAAAATAGGTGATTAGAAAGGGTTAAATTGTCCTTTTAAAATATCCTGATTGTTCTTTTAAAATATTCCTTATTGATTTTAGAATATTTTAAGCAGGAATATTTTAGGAAGATTTTAAAATATAACTTCTTTTTTTTTTTTAAATATAGTTTCTATTCGGAGAAGAAAATTTTAAAATTTAGAAATAAGTCATGCTAAAAAAACAAACTATCTAAGTGCAGCAAATTGATTTGAAAAAAATAAAAAACAAAAGCGCCCCCTAAGAATTCAAAGAGACTCCAAAGTATATATAAATTGTTATAACAAAAAAATTAATTAATTTACTAATAAAGGATCTTGGAAACTATATAAGTATTTAAACATTCACAAATATAGTCATAATGCAAATAGAATAACATATTGTTTAGGTAAAAAAGGGGTTCGAAATATTTGGTGGTCAACTAATAAATTTAATTTTGTAGGGTTTCTGGTGCATAGTTTCCATTAAAATAAAATAAAAAACTTAAGTTGTGTTTACATGAAGAAAGGTCCACGAAAATTCCTAATTTATCAATTCAACATCTTACAAGCCTTGATATGGCTATTGATACCTTCACCTAAGACCTAACTACTGTGTGTTGCCTCAATAGTGATTTTAGGAAATGTTTTTAACATTTTTAATAAATTGAAAATAAAAAATTTCAAGTGTTAAAATGGCTAAAAACACTTTTTAAAATCACTACTAAAAAAAATCCACTTATAGTGACAGCAGCAATAAGAAACGAATATTTAGTTGTGGCCTATTATAGTTTCATTGCAGCATAATTATTTGGGGATCCACTTATAGTGACAGCAGCAATAAGAAACGAATATTTAGTTGTGGCCTATTATAGTTTCATTGCAGCATAATTATTTGGGGATTAATCGCAACATTCCCCTCTGCCTCCTGCTAAAAATACATAGCTCGTTAAATTAATATTTAATTAACCATGTATTAGTTTGAGAATATATTATGATTAATTAATTTCCACTTAACAATCAAATTCATTGCTAAAATTACCATGCAAAAGATTGTGATCGGAGACTTGCATGGAGCTTTGCACCTGAGGGTCAGAGATCAGAATGGGGCTTGCTCTCGTGGATATTATTGGTGAAATAAAATGCTTTTTTTTTTTAATTATTGTCTTGGAGTATTTATAGATTGGGCAATATTATATAGAGAATTTGTCTTGAAAAAACCAACTTTTTTTTTACATCCCTAATTTCACAATTGGAAAAAGCTAGATTTAACAAAATTTGACATGACCACAAAGCGGCGTGGCTGACATGTTTTTGAAGGTTTGGGTTTAGTATAATCATGTTTTGGTTAAATTCGTGTTATTTAATAAACAAGTTATATTTGTGTCAATCCCCATAGCATAAAATTGACCCCGTTTAATTGTTATGTCAATTAATTTTTGGGTTAATTATAATGTATAATATTTTTGTTTGAGATATTTCTTGTCTTAATCTTAGACAAAAATAAATTGTATGTTTCTAGCCACATAACCTATTGTCAAAGCTGATATCGCACAATGTTGCATCATATTGTGTGACACAACTTGCCTTATTCATCAAAATCTGTTTTTGAAGCAAATATTCTGGAGATCAGGAGCTAATATTTCCTAAGATGAATAAGGAAAAGTAGAGGGGGATATTTGGTGAGTTTTCTATGGGAGACAAGTATTCCATTATGATATTTATGGAATGAAATTAGGTTCATTGATGAGCCAAAATTAGAATATTTGGTGAGATATTTATGGAGATAAAATCTAGATAATAAAGAGATAATTACCTTGGATTTAGGGAGCATACATGTAGCGAGTGGAGATCATCTTGCAAATCAAGGAGAATGTTGAAAGAGATATTGAAGCACAAGAATAAAAAGGAGACTAGAAGACATTTCATGGTGTCCCTCCGGACAACACCAGAGTTGAGTTGAAGATTCATAGGTCGAGGAGTTTCCATAGCATTGAATGTTATTCTTATGTTATGTATGCATGAGTTTTTATGGAGAGAATTTGGGCATGTGGGTGTCTAGATGGCGTGTTTGGGGGAATGAGGGGATCTCATTCTATGTTTTACTATGAGAGAATTTGGTGAAAGAGAGAGTTGGAGAAAGGGAGAGCCTTGTCTCATGTAAGACCAAAGTAACGTATTTGATATATAGTGAAATCCTTTGCATCTAAGCATAGCCCTATGGATGTAGGCTTGGCTGAATCGCATAACCAATCTCTATGTCCTCCTGTGTATTTGAGCTTGTGCATATTTTTTTAATCACATTACTTTTGCAGAAATTAACTAAGCATGTTGTATAACATAATATAGGTGGCTGCAACACTTATGACAGTGCCGCACCATTTGGTGCAACATCTCTTGAATCACTGTCATAAAAAACAAATTTTCTCTTTCAATTGGTATCAGAGCAGGTCACTCTAAGTTACTTAGTGAGATTCGTGGGTGCTTTAACTGTTTGTTTGTGAATCGTAGATGAGTTGCTCGAAGGGAGATGATCAACAAGATCAAGGAGAATATTGATGCACAAATTAGGGGAGGGGGTGGAAAGTGAGCCATGTTTAGTGATAATGGGCCTTGATAGCCGAACTAATCTAGAAGTGCTTCACACGGTGTTCCACCATCTGCTGGACCAAGGTTTACCTCCGTTCCTTCTACAGTTGCTTCTTAGCCCACTATCGGTGGTGATACCGGATCAGTGCATCTATTTGACCAGGATGAGTAGGTATTGTGTTGTCTAGCCCCATAAATGCTGCTGTTGTTGCAACACCTACATAAGGAGAAGAATTTCTCCATGTCGATGCTACATCGGCTAACTCCCTTTTGTGGATGAGAATTGGCCTTTGTTTTGACTAATGAAATTGGTTTCCATTTCAACCAATGGAATCCACCCGAGGATTAAACCCTATAGGCTTCGAGGAACATAATCAAATGAGAAAAAAATCCATGACATTAGAAAGAGTTCTAGAGATCATTCTTTCAATCACATAGAGTTGAAAGAATAGGTGTGAAACAGTCAGGGTTATCACACCAGGGAGAGTGGTAAGAAACATAGTACTCCACATAGAGAGTACTGAGAGGTAAAACTGAGAGGATTGTGAGCATATCTTAGGTGTGTGACATCTTGTTCCAGTTTCATCTCATAGTGGATTATTTTATCATATTTGCCTCGTGGAGGTTTCCCTTATTCTGGGGGTTTTACCATGTTATATTAGGTGTCATTATTATCTTACCATCTTATTATTTGAAGATTGACTTAGCCATCCAATTGCACTTTCATTTCCGAAAGGTTGGCATAGCCACCCATTTGTTGCATTTATTATGTGGATTGGCCTAGCCTCCTAAACTGTTTATTTACATTTCCGTGGATTGGCATAGCCACCCAACTGATTATAATTTTGAGGATTGACATTGCCACCCAAGTGTTCATTTGATTTCCTGTGGATTGGCATTACCACCCAATTGTTGCTAACAATTATAGTGGATTGGCAAAGCCACCAAAATATTACTTGTTGTAATATTCCACAGGTCACTCACAATCCCAACAACTGGTATCAGAGCGTGGTTCGAGTTTGGTTGGAATCATGGTTGAAATTTATTCGAGTCCCATGATTAAATTGACAACAACAAATTATTCATTATGGAATTCCATGATGGAGATCTCCCTGATTAGCAAGAATTTATATGATCCCATTGGGGAGATAATGCCAAACTAAGATGACATGTCAGATCCACGATTGGAAGAGAAGTTGAAAAGAAAAGCGTTGGGTGCCGTCGCCGGTGGGTGGACATCGATCTTTACAATCATAATGTTGCCAAAGAGACAGATCTCCACACTCTTTGGAAGAACTTGGAAAACATGTACGAGACAAAGAACGCACAAGCAAATATTTTCTTGATGCGGAAGCTGGTCAATTTGAAGCTTAAGGAAGGTCAATCATGTGACGGCCCGCATCGTCGTATTCGACCCGACCCGAAGGCCGAACCCAATCCGGGACGCAGTCCTCTTTTTATCCAATTCCTTTTTCTTTTATAAGTAAAACACATTTCCAATGCTCATTTTGTAAAAGATATTTATCTTTATGAAAATATATTTGTATATACTAATTCAACTTAAAGGGGGCCTATCATTTTGTTTTCAATACACATTTTCCATTAAATATGGCATTACATGCCCATTTGGTCTATTTACCACCTTTAAATATTATGGCATTATAAGCCGTTTTCAATACCAAAATATTTACAACTAAATAAGAGTTTGTACAAAAAGTGTCAAATATATTTCCTGAATGCATGGTCGGAGTTTACTTCCAACCATTGGCACGTTGACTGCGAATCGCTGCGGTCTTTTAGCCATTACCTATTTTCGGTACACGTGCGATGATAAAACAACGCGCTAAGCATTTTCATGCCTAGTGGTTCTATATATTTCTCTCTTTATTTCAGTTTAAGTAAATCATGCATTTTTCTAAGTCAATGCCTTTGTATAATTTTTTTTTTCAATTACGAATGCGATACAATACATATATGTATATTTTCATTTCGTATACATTCAAATAACAATTCATTGGTCATTTCAATCATGCAGTTTCATATGCAATAAATCATTAACCTGAATCATGCATTTCACAATTTTCTTTTCATTTTGCCCTTAAGTGAATTTAACTTTATGCTTTTTCGGTGCACGGGATAGCGAATCCATGAAACGCAGTCCCCGGTAGGCTGCGAAATTTGGTATAAAAAAAGTTTTATAACACGGCATGAGTCTCTTTGGGCTCTTGGCCCGGATTATTAAAAAAAATCATTTTGTGAACACTACCGATACTGTCCCGTTAGGCTACGAATCGGAGTGACACATCATTATGTTCGGCGTAGTATTGCTCATTTGACCCTTATTGGTATACTAATCTATCCTTAACTCGAATTTAATGGTTAACATTCTATTAAGGGCGCTAAAATCATTCATTGTAATTTACAATAGTGTATATACATTTATATCCAAATACTTGGTTTCCAATACTCATGCAAATTTTCATGTGCAATTCATTTCACAATCAGTTGTATCAAATCAATTTAAAACAAGTCAATATGCAATTTATCGCAATTCATTTCAATAAATCCACTTATTTTATAATCCTTCAAATATTTTAGAAATAGAGAGAGATAAGTGGAGAAGAAACCAATTCATTTATGGCTCGAAGCCAGACTACGTATGCATATTCATATAAAGAGCACTTTTAGATTTAGTTTGTTAAACGAAACCTGTAAAGAATTGAAACAAGAAAGAATGTAAGAGAACAAACCCAAAAGGTTGTAGAGCTCTTGATTCCTATCCTTGGAATCTTGTTCTTGGGTCAAGCTTCCTTGTCACCAACCTTAATCCATCACAAATATGTCACAATCAAAGAACAACTCAAGAAGAAAAAAAAATCAGTTGTGCATTCTAGGATTTTTGGTTAGGGTTGATGTCTACCTAATACACCTTCACTTGAAAAATTTTCTGGGGACACATGAGCCATTTTTTGCTCATTCTTCCTTCAAGAAAATGATATCTATATGAGTCTATTTTCAGTAGGAATTGGAATAATACGTTAGATCGGTAAACTCAAATTCTGACATTTTAATGCAAAGCGGTCGGTATGCCCAGCTCACTCGGTTACCTACTGTTATTCTCGATTTCAGGGGTCTTAACTCCATAAATTGGTAATGGTTCCTTCTACTTATTTGAAGCTATAGTTCTAAGGTTTCTTATTCAATTGGAATCATCCAATTTGGATCACCAAACTCAAGTTATTGCATTTTACATCCAAACTACTCTAATTTGAAAAACAGAATCAGATTGTTCTTGCACATAGCTCCACTTTGACGGATTTCTGGGCACTCTAGGGTTACAAATTTCATACAATTCCCTCAAGTAAATTATTCCCCTAGAAGTCTAGTTTACCCATAATTTTGAATCACTCAATTTGGATGAGTGAAACTCAACTTACGACCAAAACACCACAGCTACACCTAAAACGAGCATGCAGTTAGCTACCCAAAACTCACTTTAAGCTATGACAAGAGCCTTAGAGCTACAATTTGCTCCTGGTCCCTTCTATACATTTGTAGCTCTATCTTTATGGTTCTTTACCAACTAGAATCACTCAATTTGGATGATTATAACCTAACTTATAGCCAAAACAAAAACAAGGGTTTTGAATTTTTTTTGACAGCAACTCCTTTGAACTTTATCATTTCCTTTAAACAAAAATTTCTCAAAACCAATCCAAACCAGTCAAAACAATGCAAAACAACCTCAAACTGAACTAAAACCATCTAAGAACACTTTACACAAAGCTAGGGTTTTTCTCCAAACCCAAACACAAGAAAAGAGGGGTTTTAGTTAGGTTTCCATATCTTAATCTCTTACAAGCCTCTTCTTTCTTCTTCTTGAACCAAGCTTGATCTCTACAAGATGGAGAGAAACACTAAGGAATTGCCTTCTCCTTCTCCTCTCTCTAATTATCTTTTTTCTCCCTTTGGGCAAATGAGAACCTCCTCATTTACAAGACCACTTTTTGGTCTTTTTCTCTTACTCATATTAAGGCCTTGTTCGCCTCTCACTTTTAATTAAGTTTTTTCCCATTTTCCCATTTTGTCCTTCATTTCTCTTTCATTTACACTTCAATCCTAACCCATTATTCCACTTTAGTATATTAATATTCTTTTATTTATGACCTTGGTCCTGAATTGGTAAATTTATAATTTACCCTATTTCTTGAATTAATTTTTTTTATCAATTTAAAAGCCGTAAAAATACAATTTAATTTATTTTATACCCTAAACATGTTATCAAACTGTTAGGGTATTTTCAGGGCGTATACAAATGAATTGTTGAGCATCTGAATGACTTTGAAGAAATGATCATGCAATTATCAATTTTAGGTCTCTCACTTGATGATGAGACCCGAGCATGCTTGCTACTTGGCTCATTACCAGATAGTTGGAACACTTTGGTGGTGTCTCTAGGAAATTCAGCCCCAAAAGGAAAAGTCACATTGGCTATGGTCAGAAATAGTCTATTCAATGAAGAAATTTGAATAGCTGAATTTGTATTACGACACATACGCCTCTTGCTATGGAGAATGTGGTCAAGCAAAGCAAAGGACCATTTGGGCATAACAAGTCAAGAGGCAAATCCAAGTCTAGAGGGAAAATAAAGTGTTATCATTGTGGAAAAATAGGCCACATGAAAAGGAACTGCAAGATCTTGAAGCAAGGAGGAGACAAGAGCCAAAAGGAGGAAGACGACAAAAATACTGCCTCTACAACAAGTATCAGTGACAATGAGGTGACCTTACTTTGCAATCAAGAAGATTGTTGTTATGTAGCAGAACAAGATGTTGAGTGGGTAGTAGACTCGGTAGCATCATACCATTGTGCCCTTAAAAGGAAATATTTCTCAACATACAAAGCAGGAGACTTTGGCACGGTGAAGATGGGAAACAAAAGTGTTTCCTATATCGATGGGATTGGCGATATCTCGGTGATACAAACAGTACGGGTGCACATTAACGTTTGAAAATGCGATGTGCATTCCGCACTTCATGTCTAAACTCGATTGCGGCACATGTTTGACAAGGATGGATGCAACCACTTGATTAGTAGTGGAAATTGAAAGCTCACCAAGGGATCATTGGTGGTGGCATGAGGCAGATTATGTTGTTCGTTGTACAAGACACAAGTAAAGGTGTGCAAAGGACAACTAAATGCAATTGATGATGATACCTCTCTAGATTTGTGGCACAAGTGGCTAGCACATATGAGTGAGAAGGGTTTACAACTTTTAGCCAAATAGACCCTCATTCCTATGGCTAAAGACAAATCATCAAACCCTTATGACTATTGCTTATTTGGAAGGCAACACAAAGTATCATTCCAAAAGAACTCCACTCGAAAATTAGAGAAATTGGAATTAGTATATTCTAATGTTTGCGAACCCATGGATTCACTAGGTGGTAACAAATACTTTGTTACTTTCATTGACGATGCTTCACAAAAGACATGGGTGGTATCTATTGCATACAAAAAGTCAGGTATTCTAATATTTTCATAAATTCCTTGCCATGGAGGAGAGAGAGACGGGAAATCCTCTGAAGCGACGGGAAATCCTCTGAAGCGACTTCAAATCGATAATGATAGAGAATACATCTCCAAGGAGTTAAAAGAATATTGCTCCAAGCATGGAATCAAGCACGAGAAGATGGTTCCTGGTACACCACAACATAATGGTGTTGTAGAGAGGATGAATCAAACCATTGTGGAAAAATTAAAATTAGCTAAACTTCCTAAGTCATTTTAAGGTGAAGTTGTTAACACTATTGTCTACCTAATCAATAGATCACCATTAGTTCCTTTGAACTTTGATATTCCTCAAAGAGTTTGGACAAGAAAAGATGTTCCATACTCTCACTTGAAGGTGTTTGGATGCAAAGCATTCATGCAAGTACCAAAGGAACAAAGATCGGCTTGATGATAAAGCAACTCGCGGGCATCTTCATACTCTGATATGGAGATGAGGAGTTCGATCATAGGCTGGTGGGATTCGTGAGAAGCAAAGATAGTTAGAAGCAAAGACGAATGCGTTTCATGAACACGAAACCATTAAAGATATGGAGAAAATGAGGGGTGCAAACTCACATATGAAGGTGTTGCATTCGACACTGACAAACTTCATCGTAAAATGCCACTAATGAAGCAGAGATGTCTGAATCAGAACCAGGGATGGAACTCGAAGAACCAGTCATTGAGGAGGAAGAAAGTGGTTGCGACACCCTAAAATCCGAAGGTCCTGTTGACCAACTATCAACCTACGAAAGACTCATGGATGCTCTGGGTGACCACACACACCATGTGTCCCATTTGCACGGATCCACACTTAATAACCAAGTGACCACCCGTCCATTTATCCATTTTCCTTTAAAACATGCAAGCATTATACTTAAAATAGCCTAGGTGTCTAATTACAACTCTCTTGCATAATAAAATACGTGGCAAAACTAGTTTGCACCTAAAGTTTACAAAAAGATTTTTGTAAAGCCACAATCCGACTTTCTTCACATTTGCGGCATCGAATGAGCGCCGTCCACTGATGTATTCCCTACACCTAAAATGTTTTCCCATACAGGGTGAGCCATGCCTATAGAGGCTACTCCCCACCTAAGTGCACATGTAATGTTCACACAACATTTCACATCAACATTCCAATGAAGAATATGTCAATTCTAAATGGAATCCTACATGCCATGCCATGAAATGAGGTGACACTCACCCTTGCATCATGTACTGAGTCTTTACCGACTCCTACCACACATTGCGATGTCCATGTGTGATAAACCATCATTCTGGATGACATCCAATGATCATTTTCAAACAAAATTCATTTGTTTATAAACCAAAAGCTTTTTGGATGTTACACCTCAATGATCATTTTATTTACAAACTTATGTGTCTTTTCGAACAGTGAATTTTGGTGTCGCACCTCAGGCTTCGCACGCCTATACATTTTCATGGGCTTTCACTGTTGAAATTCTGTATAAACACAAATACCGGGTCTTTCACCCAAGGGGGTATTTATCCCTACTTGTTATTACCCAACACAATTTTTCATCATTTCCATTTTAAACGTGCGACTCTCTTGGACTTCTTCCAACGGTAGCAAGTCCACCCATCAATCACCTAATGTGGTGATTGATTTCAACCATACACTCACACCTATGAAATGCAATGTGTCCCGTGCATGTGCAATGTGATGCACCATTGCATGTCAATGTCATGCCACATATGTAATGAATGTCATATGGACATTATAAACCATACATTTCACGATGTATCATGGATAATTATATCAATATGCATATAATTACCAAATAAACATACACCAATGTTAATATATTAGACCACCCATATCAACATTTCATTACATCAACATAACCAAGCACTAATAATTTGGTGTAAATAATCACCAAAGAAAGATGGGTTCTCAAATGTCATTCATCAAGATATGGTGAAATTCTAGACTCAAAGAGCTTTCCATAGAGTCTAAGAACGTGTGAATCGAAGTTCGAAAAAGAAAAATATGGCCATCTAAAGTGGGAGGCTTAAATGTGTGCAAGACTACACAATTGCGCCAAATCCTATGCAATAGTGTACCCAAGAGCTAAAATTTTGAAGCTAGCCACGCAATAGCATAGCTTCCATGCAATAGTGTGGCTTCCACGTAATAGAGTGTAGGCTCCATGCAATTGTGCCAAACTGCACGCAATAGTGTGCCAAAGAGCTCGTGGCTTCTTCAATACACGTTATTTTGACCCGAAACCATCCCGAGAACAACCCTTTTCATCGGCCACAATACCCTCCTGATTGAGGCCACAAAACACGGCACAAAACATGCCATAAACACGGCATAAAACCATCTTACAATCAATCCCAAAATCAGCCCAAAAGTAGGAATAAAACCAAAGTAGGAAGAATCCCTACCTCTTGAAACGTAATAGAATGGTAGGAGGTCTCGAGAACACCTCCTAAACTTGAAAACTTTGATTTCCCCCAAATCTCATCTTTTGGATCTTTGGTGAAATATCTCATTTTTGGTGCCTACGTGTAGCCCTCTTCGAGGTGATGAACTTTAGTTCTTGGCCCGACGACTTCCGACCAACGAAACCCCGTGAATCGCTGAAGAAAACCTTGGCTTTTTTTTTTCTCTCTCCCTAACGTTTAAAAAAAAATCAGCAAATTGGAGATATTTTCTCCCAAAATATCTCTTGTCCCTTTTTATACTTCTAATACGTGGCTCACGTTGTGCCACGTGTTCCCTTTGTTCCGGTCTGTTTTTGCCTCGAAAAATTTATTTCGTTTCGGTTCAAGTTCAAATTATTTTATATGAACTTTCTTTAAATTATTTCCCAACTTTCAAGATTTTCTAAAAAATCTCGTTTTTGGGGGTCACCGAACACTAGTCGCCCCGAAAAACGTGAAAATTTTGACTAGTCTCGAATCCGGCGAAAATAGTCCTGCTAACTAGATTTCAGAGATGAACTGCTAACTTCATGTCCGTTGCCAATGATGATGTCCGTTTCATCATCCGAGATCTAGAAAATTTCAGTACTGTAGTGACAATTTATCGTTTTGCCATTTTTAGAAAAATTCAAATTTACTCGGGTTTTACAATGGTGATGATAGTGATACATGAGGTGTTGATCAGGGGGAGAAAATCCCTCAACTAGAAGAAGGACCTCAATTGAGACGAACAACCAGAGAATGTCAACCATCTTTAAGGTATCCAAGTTTAGAGTATATTCTAATTGTTGATAAGTGGCAGCCTGCAAGCTTCCAAGAGTCAAGGGGCCCACAAAGACAAAGACTCGTTGGAGCCAAAGCCATGCAAGAAGAGATGAATTCCTTATGGAAAAATGATACCTATGAGTTGACAGAACTGCCAAAAGGGAGAAAAGAACTCAAGAATAAAGGGGTGTTTAAACTAAAGAATGATGACGAGAAGTTGTTAGCGGCATGCCCGCTCTATGGTGAAAAATTTCCGTCAAAAAGTAAAGTGTATTGATTCAGGCACCCCATTCCTACCACCCGATTAGCGTGATCCGAACCGAGTCTGCGTTGCTAGCCGAGTTCATTTACCAAAACATATACAAAAACAAAATAACCGTTTAAGCAGACATTCCATTTCATATAAACACTTTCAAATATGTGTGGAAGCGATTTCAATTCGATAGGCTCATAAAAATTTACATTTAACAAAATGATATTCTTAGAGTTCACCTCTCTTTAAAACACATTCCATAAATATCCAAAACAAAATGAGTCAAAACTATATTCTTCTCATGAAAGCTTTTACATCATTGAATTCAATGCAAAATAGTTACAAAATATCATGAATGGAATGATATGCATGGGACAAAGCATTTACTTATGCTTCGCTCTGTTTGACGGTGACTCCGCTACCGGCGATCTTTAGTCCTGCTACTTTCTACTTGGTACCTGCGCGATGAAAAAAACAACGCGCTAAGCATTTTCATGCTTAGTGGCTCTATACGATTCTCTCTTTATTTCAGTTTAAATCAAATCATGCAATTTCATAAGACAATGATTTCGTACTTTCTTAAATGACCAATGCAGTATAATACATACATAAAGATATATTTCCATTTAATCAATTACAATTCATTGGTCATCTCAAACTATGCATTTTCATGTGCAACAAATCATTCAGATCATAAATCATGCACTTTTTCATTCTCATTATCATTTTCATTTTAGCCCTTATCGAATTTAACCTATGCTTTCGATGCACAGGATAATCTAATCACTCAAGACGGTCTCATTGGCAAAGAGTTTGTAACACAGCTTTATAAAAATATGTACTGGGCGGTGTACACTACTGATACCGCCCTCATTGGCTACGGACGCAGATGCCACAATAATACGCTTTTGTTCGACTCTTATTGGTATACCAATTTATCCTTAACTCGACTCTAATCTGCTAACATTCTTTAAGGGCATTAAAATCATTCAATACAATTTACAATAGTATATATACATTTGTGTATGCAAATAAAACATTTTCACTTTCATAATTTTTTCTTTATGCAAATTGCTTTCACAAGCAATTGTCTCAAATCACTTAAGAAAAATCATTTCAAACACAAATCAATATGCACTTTCTTGTCAATCATTTCCAAAATTCAAATCATTTTGTAATTATTCAAATATTTTAGAAATAGAAAGAGAGAGTTTGAGAACAAACCAAAAATCGTCTCTTTGATTCCAATCCTTGGAATCTCGATCTCAGTTCTGGTTTTCCTCCTCGTCAGCCCCTATTCCAATACAATTAAAGAACAATATTATTCATGCGTGCTAGTGATTTTGATTAGGGTTGATTTTCGGAGCTTAATATCGTATTCTTAATCTCATTAGCAAATAAGGGCAAGATACAAGCTCGGTATGGTTGTTAGTTTCCCAACTTTAATCCATCACATAACCAAAATACTAAAATTTCGCCCCACCTTTTAATCATTTTACAATTGTACTCTTGATCAATTAAACCATCCTCAAAGGAAGATTAAGTCAAAAACCTCAAATAGACACTAACACCACATGCAAGGACAGTTATTTTCCAGTTTTGTACTCTCTGGACTTTATTACCCAGAAATTATTTAAACGGTCTTCAAAAATTATGAAACTCTCCAGTTTAGTCCTTTATATATCCAATGTCATCTCTGAAAATTTTCAAATTAAAATTCCTTCTCTAATGCCCTCAACCACATAACACAAACAAAGGCAAACATGCTATTTTTTCGCATTAGTACCTTTAAAACGTCTCACCAAAACCAATCCTAATGTTGTCCAAAATTAACTTCAAAAATTGATTTGATTAGATTTGACCGAGGTATAACCAACCCCCAAGCACCCAAAATCAGATTATAAACCAATTGGTCCAGTTTTTAACTTTAACATCCAAAAACCCTAACTTGTCCACTTTGATAGCTTGTAACAAAACACTTTCTAAAATCAAATAAATTCCCAAATAAATTTGTCCAGCAGAAAAGTTAATATTTCCAAGACCATATATTCCTTCCCAAGACCTTTAATCATCCCAACAATCTACTCTCATAAATTCCAAAACACACTTAGCCAAAACAGTCCTAAACTCAAGTTACGACAATTTTAATGCCAAATTGGTTAGCTAAATGGATCACCTACTGTTATTCTCAATTTCAGGGGTCTTAACTCCATAAATTGGTAATGGTTCCTTCTAATTATTTGAAGCTATAGTTCTAAGGTTTCTTCTCCAATGGGAATCATCCAATTTGGATCACCAAAACTCAAGTTATTGCATTTTACATCCAGACTACTACAATTTGCAAGGCAAAATCAGACTGTTCTTACACATAACTCCACTTTGACAGATATTTGGGCACTTTGGGGTAACTATTTGCATATACTTCCTTCAAGTAAATTATTCCCATAGAAGTCTATTTTACCTATAATTTTGAATCACTCAATTTGGATGAGTGAAACTCAACTTATGGTCAAAAAATCATAACAACACCCAAAACAGAGCATACCCGTGAGCTACCCGAGCTCACCTTTAAGCCCATATTCAGGAGCCTTATAGCTACAATTTGCTCATTGTACCTTCTATACATTTGTAGCCCTATCTCTTATGGTTCTTTAAAAATTGGAATTACTTCATTTGGATGATTATAACTTAATCTATAGCCAAAACAAGAATAGGCATTTTGACAAAATTTTGACAGCATTTCCTTTGAAAACCCAACATTTCCTTTTTACACAAAACCAATCCAACCAACAATACTCTTCAAAACTTAACATAACACAACCCCAAAACTCATTTACAACCAAAACAAAACTCTTTTTATCCACATTTGGGGTTTTCCCCATCTCAAACACAAATAAAAGGGGTTTAGGTTTGTTCACCAAATCTCTTTCAAACTTCAATACCAAGGTTCCTCCCTTGTTTTTGGATCACTTTAGCCTTTGATTTTCATGGAGCACCACAAATATCCCATTCACAAACCCTAGCTCTCCCTTTTTCTCAAAAACGAAAATGCCTTAATGAGAGGAATGTCTCTCAAAGGCCAAAATATGGTCTTTATGTCTCCTATTCACAAGGCCTTGTTTGGCTTTCACACTAAATCTCATTTTCTCATTTTTTTCCATTTTAACACTTCATTTTACTTTCATTTCAATTTTATTTCTTTTCATTTACACTTTTGCACTTATACTTCTCATTTAGGACCCTTGGGTCCCCATTTGACATTTTTACCAAATTTAATTGGTTTATGTAAAATTTTCAGGTTGCATATATTTTTCGTTCTGAGCATTTAAATTCAAAAATTTCATTTAATTTATTTTATACCCTAAACATATAATAAAAAATACTAGGGTATTTTTGGGGTGTTACAAACTTTGATGAAATCTTTTCACCTGTTGTGAAAATGTGTTCAATTCGAGTTATACTAGGATTGGCAGCTAGTATGATTCTCTAATTGGAGCAACTCGATGTTAAGATTGCATTTTTGCATGGTGATCTTGATGAAGAGATCTTTATACAGCAACCAGAAGGCTTCAAAGTGAAAGGGAAGGAGAACATGGTCTGTAAGTTAAAGAAAAGTCTATATGGACTTAAATAGGCGCCACGACAATGGTATAAGAAATTTGACTCTTTCATGATGAGTCAAGAGTACAAAAGGCCTTTTTTCAAATCCTTGTATTTATGTTTGGAGATTCGATGATGATAAATTCATCAAACTCTTGTTATATGTTGATGATATGGTGATTGTGGGTTAGGATGTCGATATGATCCAAAAGCTGAAAATGGAATCGTCAAAGACATTTGACATGAAGAATTTGGGTGAAAAGTAAATGTATCTGGGAATGGAGATTCCCGCGAGATAGGAAGGCAGGAAAATTGTGGCTGGCTATAAGAAAGATATATTGAACGGATGTCGGAAAGGTTCGGGCGATGAAAATTCAAAGCCAGGCTTACACTACTTGCCGGGCCATATTTCAAGTCGAGTAAGAGACTCTGTCCATCTACAGAGAAAGAAAAGGGAGAAATGTCAATCATTCCAGACTCATCGGCAGTTGGAAGTCTAATGTATGCTATGGTGTGTACACGTCCAGATATTTCTCATGCAATTGGAGTTGTAAGCAGATTCCTGGTAAAGCACACTGGGAGGCAGTGAAATAGATCTTCAGATATCTCAAAGGTACCTCAAAGGTATGTTTAAGCTTTGGGGGATCAGAACCATCTCTTAAAGGTTATACTGATTTTGATATGGCTAGAGACCTAGATTGTAGAAAATCTACTTCTAGGTACTTATTTACATTTGTAGGGGGAGCTATATCATGGCAGTCAAAGCTAAAAAAGTGAGTTTCACTTTCACTACGTATAGAGTATATTGCAAGTTTGCGTAAGTTGGAAAAGAGATGTTGTGGATGAAGCGGTTTCTTCAAGAACTGGATTGAAAATGGAGAGACTACATGGTACATTACGATAGTCAAAGTGCGATAGACTTAAGCAAGAATAATATGTATCATGCAAGGACGAAGCACATAGATGTGAGTATCATTGGATCAGGATGGCAATTAAAGACAATTGTTCCAAATAAGAAAGATCCACATTGACGAGAATATTGTTGATATGACGATGAAGGTCATTACAAAAGAAAAACTAGCACGATGTATCAAGAACACGGGCATGAGAAGAATTTCTCCTAACTCCCTTTTGTGGATGAGAATTGGCCTTTGTTTCGACTAATGAAATTGGTTTCCATTTCAACCAATGGAACCCACTCAAGGATCGAACCCTTGCCTATAAATAGGCTTCGAGGAACATAATCAAATGAAAAAAATTCCAAGAGATTAGAAAGAGCTCCAGAGATCATTCTTTCAATCATAAAGAGTTAAGAATAAAGAAACAAATGGGAAGTATCCACACCGTGACGCGGGTAAGAAACATAGTACTCTACAAAGAGAGTATTGAGAGGTAAAACTGAGAGGATTGTGAACATATTCTAGGTGTGTGACATCTTGTGCCAATTTCATCTCATAATGGATTATTTTCTCAGATTTGCCCTGTGGAGGTTTCCCTCATTCTGAGGGTTTTACCATGTTATATCGGGTGTCATTATTATCTTACCATCTTATTCTCTGAAGATTGGCTTAACCATCCAACTGCACTTTCATTTCCCAAAGGTTGACATAGCCACCCATTTATTGCTTTTATTATGTGGATTGGCCTAGCCTCCCAAATTGTTTATTTACATTTCCGTGGATTGGCACAGCCACCCAACTGATTATAATTTCGAGGATTGCCATTTCCACCCAAGTGTTCATTTGATTTGCTATGGATTGACATTGCCACCCAATTGTTGCTAACAATTATAATGAATTGGCAAAGCCACCCAATTACTTGTTGTAATATTCCATAGGTCACTCACAATCCCAATAGGTATGACTTTCCTTTTTTTAACCTTCCATGGAAAAAAGAAAATGGAGAAAAGGGAGATATGGCGAAGCCTGTTTCGTTATGATTTTCTCTTGAAGGATATTTAGTTTTTGGACTAATGACATGGTATGACATTATGAGTTGCATATTCTCTAGTTAACAATCATCTTCAAAAGTGGTCGTGACTTCTTTGGCAACTTACTGGTTCTTATCTCTTCAATGGCTCTTCAAATGTTGATTTGCATATCTTGATAGTCTCTCCAAAACATGCTTCTCCTACACCATTTATTTTTGCTAAAGAAATGCCAAAGGGGGAGATTGTTGGAAATATTTATTGTCATAATCTTAGGCAAAAATAAATCGTATGTTTCTAGCAGCAAAACCTGTTGTCAAAGCTGATGCAGCACAAGTTGTTGCATCATACCGTGTGACACAACTTACCTTATTTAACCAACCATTTTTTGCCAAATATTCTAGATCAAAAGCCAATATTTCTAGACAAAAAGGGAGAGTAGAGGGTGATATTGAGGAATAATTGACGGATCAAATCTAGAAGATTAGATCATGTTTAGTGAGCTTTCTATAGGAGGCAAATATTCCATTATGATATTTATGGAATGAAATCAGATTCTTTGATGAGCCAAAATCGGAATATTTGGTGAGATATTTATGGAGATAAAATCTAGATAATAAAGAGATAATTGCACCAGTTTAGGGAACCTTCTATAAACACGAATTGGAGATCATCTTACAAATCAAGGAGAATATTGAAAGAGATATTGAAGCACGAGAATAAAATGGAGACTAGAAGACGTTTCATGGTGTCTCTTTAGACCACATAAGAGCTAAGTTGAAGATTCAAAGGTCAAGGAATTTCCATAGCATTGAATGTTATTCTTATGTTATGTATGCATGAGTTTCTATGAGGAGAATTTAGGCATGTGGGTGTCTAGATGGCGTGTTTGGGGGAATGAGGGATCTCATTCTATGTTTCACTATGAGAGAATTAGGCGACAGAGAGCTTTGGAGAAAGGAGGAGCCTTGTCTCATTGAAGACCAAAGTAACCGAATTGATATATAGTGGAATCCTCGGTGATCCGGTCATACTCTGTCGAACGTAGGGCTTACGAACTGCATAACCAATCTCTATGTCCTCCTATGTGTGTGAGTTTCTGCATATATTTTTTAATTACATTAATTCTGAAAAAATTAACTCAGCATGTTGTATAACATAATATAGTTATCGTAGCACGAGGATAGTGTCGCACCATTCGTGCAACATCTCTCAATCATTATTGGCACAACAATTTTTCTCTTTCAATTTTAAATGACCAAAGTAATAAACGGGTTATACGTGTCGTGTCGTGTCATCCAATTATTTATTATGTCTTATTTGAATTTGTTATTATTGACTTGATTATTAACATGTCGTGTTCGGGTTAAAAAATACAATAAAATACATGTATATTGACACGATCCGAACCAACATAAATGGTCAAAACCCACCCATTATCATCCTTAGTTGCACAAATTGAAATACTATTTTTTATTTCCATCTTTATTTTTTGATCTTGGAGCACTTAGAAATTGGGTTTATATAAATAATTGAAATAGTTAGTTGAAAGGCCTTAAATGATATAGGATTTGTAAATCTAACCATGCTCTTATTTTTCCTTGAACTCTTATTTAGTTGGAACATAAATGCCTTTTGTCATTAGAAGTATTTACATCTATGTTTTAAAAGAAATGTCATTGTTGTTAGAAAATAACGACGATATTTCCATCAAAATAAAGTAAAAAATCGATGAGGTGTCAAGGGTGTTGTTACCTTGATCGTTTGAACCCCTAGGCATCAGCAGTGCAATATGAACTTGCAAAAGGGCCATTCGACAACGGTGGGCTAGCCGCCTCTCCGATGATTAAGTCAGCAAAAGATGGAGAAGACGAAGAAGAGAGTACACCCAGTTGGAATTGCTTACCTTCCCCTCGTAGGGGATCTTCCTGATTTATAGAAAATGGTTCATGAATATCTCCTTGATTTTTGGAAAGAAAATCTCTTAATCTTAGGAATAAAATCTCTTCTTCCATATCAAGGATTAATTCTTCCTTATCAAGGATTAATCTTTTCGGGAAATAAGGGATTTAGAAATTGGGAAATCAGCTGATAAATATCTTTTGTGTATTTTCCGCTTTCACATACTTATCCATAACGAACTTCCCATAAGCAATAGGATGGTCGACTGGGGGACTTAAAATTCTAAATGGGCCACCCTAGAGCTATCTATGGGAAGACATCCGAACTCTCTTTAGGATTCTCCCGCCTGGGTGACGCCTTGTCACGCGGGGGCCTAGGTCAAGATAAGGGGTGTGACATGAGATTGGGACTCCTTTACCTGACTTTCTAACATTGGTGGGCCCATTTCAATAAACAAATCCATATATCATAATATAACTTGTAAAACTACCACTGTAGTGGTGTTTAAAATGTCCAAAGACATATACATGTCCGAGTCTCCATTTACTTCAGGCTTACACAACTCCACTATTACAAAAACTTTACATTTACATTACAAAAATAGAATAAAACCTATATCAGGAAGACTCCGCACATTCGCTGGCCCTCGAAAACGTGGAATACCCCTGATGTCCTCTTCAAGACGAAACTGATGAAACACCTGCTAAGCTTATAGCTAAGGGAAATGATAACAAATATGAGAGTGGTCCATTAACATGTGGATTCATATAACATAATGCATGTCAGAGTTTATGTATAACAGAATTCTATAACAGAGTTTTCATATCACATAATTCTTATAATGGAATTTCATATCTCCCGAAGGAGTTCAGAACATAAGGTACCCGTAGGTATATTATAGAACATAATTGATTTCTTATGCTTTCTTCTTGTTCATTATTCAGATTCTTATCATATAATACGCTCGTATATATCATTATTCGATAGACAACATATAAGTATTTGCTTGTATAAACCAAGAATACTAATGATAGGGACACAAAGACAATAGTTACCCAAGGTACTCTGCACAATATCAACAAAAGACGCGGCCTCGTCCACGTGCACGTAGGTATGAGCACAAAAATGGAAAGTGTCATCAAGATCAGAACAGACGTGCCTGCCCATGTAATACAAGTGCCATAGCACTAAAAGGAGTGTCGTCGCACTGAACAGAGGTGCCTATTCATTCACTATTTCCGGCTCTGGGCAAAAGTGATACAATTATATTGCCTTAATGGAAATTATGAGGGTTGTTTTTAAACACATTATCAAATAAGGGCAAGAAACCATGTTTGCCCAACGAAGCCTCACCTCGGCGGCGAGGTACAAAGCATTATTCATATAACCATTATACTTGTACGAACCCTTTCATTCACTTATTAGGATCCACATTAATCCAATGGATGATTGTTAGAATTAACAGAAGAGAGGAACCAAAACAGACTTGTAGCATTACTCTGTATGGCACGCTATGCCTAGGCGGAGAGGTTCGCCTAGAAAAAAGCATTGCTACGCCTAGGCAGACCAGAAAGTGCAGAAACTCTAGGCTTAGGTTCGCCTAGGCGTAGTGACCTCCGCCTAGGCAGAGCTCCACTCTTAGGCATGCACTCCTACGCTTAGGCGTAGGGGTATCGAGCAGAACACATAAATGGCCAGATTTGGCCATTTTCACCGGAAACTTCCTTCCAAACCAAAACCAACTCAACCAAAACTCAAAATAAACCATAAAACTCATCTTATACCAACCAATAACATTTCTAATAGGATTTTTCCTACACAACTTAGACAAAGAGGGATTTCCATACATATAGGTTCCATACTAGTAATCCATACACATATAGTTTCCATACATGAATTCCAAACCTGGATTTTCTTCTTCTTCTCTTCTTCCTTCTTCATTCTTCTTTTCTCTCTTTTTCTCCTATCCAGAATGCCCTAACCTTCAAAGCCAAAAATGAAGATTTCTAGGACCATGTTTGGTCTTATCCCATTTTGGCCTAACTTTTCATTTTTGCTAATTAGTCCTTCAACTCTCATCTATTTGCAAATGAACTTATCCAATTCCTACATTAACATGTACTCTTTTTACATAATGATCTTTGGGTACTCATTTTACAAATTACCATCTTAACCTTGACTTTTATATTAATTTCGACTTTATCCTTTTTCACTTTTAGCACTTAAATCCCGAAAATACAATTTTGACTTTTATTATACCCCAAACATGTAATAAACTACTAGGGTATAATTTAGGGTGTTACAAGCCCCATGGTTTTAATATGGTAAGTGGGCTTGGGCTGTTTCACAACGTGGGCCAAGCGACCAAGCGGGCCCTAGGCTCATTGAGTAGTAGGTCTAAAGACCATGGTACCCACAATGCCCCCATTTTCCCTGGCTGGAATTTCGTGCTTTTTCAGTTGAGAAAATTACTGTGCTTTAAACCTTGGGTGAGGGAAGTTGAAAGGACTGGGAAAATCAACGGGCATATCGAACGCATTGAAAAGGAAGCTCGTTGATTACAAAGCCGTGGGAAGCGGTTTCCTGAATATGCCCCACGCGCATGATGTTCTGACGGTACATTTAATGCGCCCATTGATGTTCCACCCCTATTTATAGTTGAGCCCGAAAGGCCGCTTTTTACTTATTTCAAAAGTCTTTTCCTACATTGCAATTTCGCTTTTCCGTGTTTACAAACTTTTCTTTCGCGGAATCACTTGAGGTCCTCGAATACTTCAATTTTCCGATGAGTTTTTCAAACTTCGCTTGTATTCGGGGTTCTTGATGTGTTTTTTATGTCTCCTCGCTTAGGAGTATTTTGGGTTAGAAAGTATTTGTGGGCGCTTTCGAGGGTGCAGCCCATCATTTAATGACGGTTACAGGCGCTTTGTGGATACCCTGTGTTTTCGGGTCATCCCATTAAGTCCAAGCAAGGCTTCCTAGTCTAAAATTTTAGGTTCGTGACTAAGGCCGTCAAACCTCCAAAGGGGATTTGCTTGTCTTCAAGGGTCTTGTCGCCTTCATCGCTTCAAGATCCTCAAGCTGATCCTCTTTTGTTGTTTGTTTGCCTGTAGGATGGCAGAGGTCAAGAAGAGACTTCTACTAGTCAGGCCGGACATAAGAGGGGGGCCCCTGGGAAATGCCTATATCTCAGCAATTGGCTGCCAGATAGTCCGTAGAGGATTCAGATCTTTTCGGGCCAGCCCCCGCTGGCATTATCTGAGGTCATTTTGCCATTGGCGATGTCCTAATCAGGAGGGGAGAATGCCATCTACTTTGCCTGAGCAGCTTTGTCGATCTCTCGCTTTCTCCATCCCGCTGTCAGAAGCTACCTTTTGCACTTCACTAGGGAACCTCCTACACTATACATCCGTCAGAGCGTACAACTTTCTATTCTCAGTCGGATATTTCGCTAGTGTAGATTGCTTTATTTACACTTGAAGCTTGGGTCGGGGTCCGATTGTTCATGCCACCCACGTACTCTGATCGCACTTTGTAACTGGTCCCGACCCTAAGACTCCGGCTGCAAGGGGTAGCTAGTGAAAGGTCCGTGGTATGAGGACGCTGTGCCTCTAGGCTCCCATTTCCACCACCGCCTCATAATCCCAGTTTATCTCAGCTTGATGGAGCTTGTTCTTTTATAGGTTGTCCGTCCATATTTTGATATACCCCTTCTCTTTGAACTTTTTGTAGGTAAGGTCAAGCAAAATGGTCATTAACTCAAGGAAAGGCCAAGCTGATCGCACGATGGCTACCGAACTCATCGAAAGGGAGTACGCACCACGAGCCTGTCTGCAAAAAATCCTGCAGTGAGCTGGGCGCTAGTCCCTTTCCTTACATAGTCCCTATCCTCCCCATCCATTGCCAGATGAGCTAGTCAAGAGTGAAAATTTTGTTCTTGCCAACCTTTCAAGTCAATCCAAAGAGTTTTCACAAGCGAGTTCCCGCCAAGATCCTCGCCGGTGATCACCGAAGAAGCCTGGGTAAGCTTTGTTTGGCTGACCTAATCACTTGGCAAGACAGATCGGCCCGCTTCAAAGTGAAAAGAAGAAGGAAAGATCATGTTACCACAATAAGGCCGCGGCTGGGCGGATTCAATCGCTAGTGATCCGGCTAAGGAGAGGGAGGACGATATGTCTAGTCTCGCTACTAAATTTATAGCGTGGATGCGCAAGCTTTAGCCGGCAGCTCAAGGAGATCGACTACCCTCTCTAGCATCCGTGGAAAACGCCTGTATGGTCCGTTCTGATGAAGAGACTCGGAAGAGTCTTGAAGTAATTACTGTGGACTCTCCAGAACGAGCCTTTAATGCCTCATCAACTTTGAAGGCAGGTCACCAAGATGTCGCCAAGGATGCTTGTGCATCATCGAGGACGGGCTCCGCACCGAGTGGATCTCCCAACGCCGACGAAATGCGCGGCGGCCCCGGTCAGAGAGATAACTATCGTCCGCTGCAACTAGACAACTACAAGGCCATCGAACAATGATGCAGCTAGTATGTTGTCGATGGAGTGGAGCCGCTATCTCGATGGAATCACTGATCTCGGATCTAGATGAAGCTCGTCAATTTATTGACCATCGAAACCGCTTAACAAGAGAGACTCCTTCCTCGCCACAGATATGCAAAATCCTACTCCCAATCTCCTCCCGACATCTGGTGGCCCATGTCGAAGAGTATCTCTCTATCTCCCTTCCTACTTACATGGACAAGAAACTTACTAGCGTGCAGGCCTATGAATTCAGATGTTTATTCAATCACTTTACTCTTGATGAGACGACTGTTGGTATGATCGCCTTTAACGCGTGGAGCCTAGATTTTACGTAGAAGTGATTCCTTCCCAACACCTTTCCTTTTATAAAGGTCACCGCTATTCTGGACATGACATGCCAAAGATAAGGAGCTTCACCATAGGTCAGATACCAGAAGCCGCGCCATATGCTCGCGAAGAGCCTGCCACCTGCCCGGCCAACACCCTAGTCATGCCAAAGCCCTGGCCTAAGCACTGGCGCGGGCCGGTGCAAGGAAATGCAGGAGTGTGGGAGAAAGAGAGAGATGAGAAGAAGAGGTATAGCTCGCCCAGCTATTATAATTTTACCCGTGATAAGGTGCCGTGGAGGATAAATCGCCAAGGTGCAAAGATGCCCTAGTATTGCGGGGAGGAGGCGCCGTTTTAGCCGAGGTCGAGGCCGCCTCGAGGTGAGCTAACTTCACTCCTGCTAGAGGTTAGGATGGCTAAGGATGAGGTGTCTTCCCTCTACTCACAGGCAAGGAAGGACAAAGAGGCCATGGAGGAGGACTACTAGAAGCCTCTTGAGTCGGGATTCAGATACACACGATGCTAGTGCAGCTCAACCAAAAAATCTATGGAGACCGGCCAGAGGTTCCAAATGGGATGCCCGACTCCTCTGACCAGCTCCCACTAGAGTTCTTCATGAACCCTAGGTGCCCCCAGACCAGAGCACTGGCCACAGCAACCGAGGCGGAGCAGAGCAAAACGGCAGAGAAGGCAAAGGAACCAGAGAGGAGAACTCCTGTTGAGGACTTTACTAGAACATCTTAGGATCTCCTTTTTTTTTTTTTTTTTTTTTTGTAACCCCCGATTGGCCGCCTGAACTTATATGTAATTTTTTGACGCTGTTAGCACATTTATGAAATATAATTTTTGGTTTACTTATACTATTGATTTTTATCTCGCAACTTCCTTTCATGAATCTCGATCAGGATAACTGGCCATAAGCCGTAAGGCTCGAACATAGCCAATGTGTAAGGCACCATTGGGCTCTCGCTCTAACTACCGTGCTAAGAGCCATCGCCGCGCCAGTATCGCGCGGCCAGTTAAGAGCCACGCCCGTATTTTGAAAGTGCCAGCAAGCTATGAGCCACATCTAGTCTTTTGAAAGTGCCAGCAGGCTATGAGCCACATTTGGTCTTTTGAAAGTGCTAGCAGGCTATGAGTCACATATGGTCTTTTGAAATTACCAACAGACTATGAGCTACATCCGCCCTTGAAAGTGCGCCAGGCCGTGGAGCCACACTGCTTTTTGAAAGTGCTAGCAGTGTCGCGGAGCTACATCTAAATCTTTGAAAGTGCCGGCCAGAAAGGCGAGCCATCCTGTCTTTATATGGTGGACTATTCCAGGAAGTAAAGGATTAAAAGACATTTTATTGATAATACCTTTAAACAAAATTTGATTGATAATATTCCAAGAATCAAAGGAAAATATGTTAAATGGAATTTCATCACACACACTTTAAGATGCATAGCACTCCACATCCCGGGTATCATGCCTGCTTCAGTTTATTTAAAGCGTATGATTCGGCTACTCCCACTTTTACTATCATGTATGGCCCCTCCCAATTTGGTTGGAATTTGCTAGCCACTAGGTCAACCATGTTCCCTTCTTAAGACTAGGTCTCTGGCTCGGAATGCATGCGGCTTTACGTGCCTATTATATAGGTTTGCTCGGCTTCTGCCGTACGATGCTATACACCGGCCAGAGTTTCGCGGCTCGTCATTATATCAAAGTCTTTAGTGACGGCTTCAACATTGGCTTTTGTAGGGATTTCAGTTCGAAGTGTGGGTAACCCAATCACTGTAGGAATTATTGCCTATATCCCTTAGGTGCGTTTAACGACGATATCCCAAATGATTACTGGTTTATACACAAAGAACTCCGGGTAGCTCTTCTACCCACTTTCCCTTAGCCGAATGTATGCGCTTTTTCAAAGTCATCAAGAGAGTTTTGTTAGATGCTTTCACTTGGCCATTGCTCTGTGGGTGTTGCGGGGTCGAGTACAAGTTTTTGATTTTCAGCTCATGGTAGAAATTTTTGTATACTCTACTATCAAACTATGGCTCATTGTTAGTTATGATCAACTGAGGTATTTCGAACTAGAAGACAATATTCTTCCACATAAATTAGACGACATCCTTGTCTTTGATGGATGTAAAGGCTTCAGCTTCTATCCATTTGCTAAAATAGTCGGTGACAACCAACAATAACTTCTTCCTCGAAGCCAGTATGCAGAGGGTATGGTCCAACTATATCAATTCCCCATCGAGTAAAGTAGGCTAGGGCTCGTGATAGTGGCTAGATCTGAGTCGACGCCCTGAGATGGGGCTTGTCATATGCAGGTCGTGACTTTCTGACGTAGGCGACTACATCTACTCTCATGGTTGGCTAATAATAACCTTGTGTATGGGCCCTGTGAGTTAAAGTTCTGCTCCTTGGATGGTTTCCCCATATCCCTTCATGGAGTTCTACCAGTATATACTATCCCTGTTGAGGGGTGAGAAGCTCTCCCGAGCTCAAATAATGCATTATAGGGGTTCGCAAAGAAGGGCATGCTTCGTCTATCTGACTCACCTAGTCGGTTGTAATAGATGACGCCGACAGTTAGTAGACAAGAAGGAACACGCTTTCTTTATCGTGATGGATGGCCACCATCGCAAAGTGTTCGCTTTATTCGAAAGTCCCTTGGGATATGTTCGAGCCTGCCGCAAAAACTCCTTAGTCGCTGGCAGGCCGCACTCGCATACTACGACCGCGCTGGTTTTGCGTCTTCTTCATATTCTCCCTGCTGTCCCACTACCACCTGAGAGTCATCACAGATGATGAGTTTTCTGAGGATACAAACTTTGCAAGGTCGACTCTAGCTAGGACTACTTCGTATTTAGTCTCATTATTAGATGCGAGGAAGTCTAGCCATATGGCCTGTTCTCTATCCTTCTTTCCCCACTCTCGAGTTTGTTGCGTTTCGACTCAAATTCTCTCGCTTCGCAGAAGCCCGTCCACATTATCCACTAGCCAACACATTCTAGTCCATATCCGATGGGGTAATTCCTAATAAAAATCTGCCAATATCTACCCCTTTAATGTCAGATGAGGTTTATACTGAATACCGAATTCACTTAGTTCAATAGTCCACCGGGCCATCCTTCATGATAGGTCAGGCTTATGTATGGTGCTTTACAAGGGGAGATTGGTCAGCACGATGATAGGGTGTGCCTGGAAGTAGGGGCAAAGCTTTTTAGCTGCCACACGGAGGCCTAGGACTACTTGTTCTAGAGACGAGTATACCGAGTTTCTGCTTCGAATAGAGATTTGCTCAAAAAGAATATTGGTCTCTGCTTTCGGTTTTCATCTTCTTTGATTCGTCTTCTTTGAAAAGACCTGCATTTACTAAGGCTTCTGACACCGCCAGGTAAAGATAGAGTGTATTGCCCGCACCTAGGTAGCCGCACTGGCGCTCGGGGCGAAGATATTGTTTGATTGTCGCTAAAGCTGTTACATTCCTCATTCTAATTTCGCCTCTCGCTCCTCTCTTGTGAGTGATAAAAATGGTTTTAATCTGGCCTCAGGAAACGATACAAATCGCCCAAAGCTCGACTGGCCACAGCCAAAATTCTTTCCCTCGGAGGTAAGAGTCCGAGAGTCTAGCTTATAGCTTTGAGTTGAATGGATTGACCTCTATCCCTCTCTAGGTAACCATAAAGCCTAAAAACTTGCCTGAACTAACTTCGAACGCACATTTCAAAGGGTTGAGTTTCATGCCATACCTTCGCAACAACTCAAAGGCCTCTTATAGATGCATGGTGTGGTTGAAGTGTTCTTTGGATTTCACGAGCATGTCATTGATATAGGCCTCCATTGTGTTGCCCAACAAATAGCCTAATATCTTATTTACCAATTCGATAAGTCACCTGTGGTCGTAAATAGCTCTTGCTGCATAAGAGTTTGAATCAGTTAAAGATAACCCGTTTGGTGTAATGAAGGTCATTTTCTCTGCATCAGGCAAGTGCGTGGGAATTTGATGATACCTAGAGAAAGTGTCCTGAAATGACAATATTCTCATGTCTTACGCGAAGATCAACAATTCGTCTATACATGCATATATGAAGCATCTGGCATGCTTCATCGAGGTTAGTGTAATCTACACATACTCGCTACTTATCTTCTTCTTGGAAACCACTCATCACGCTGGCAGCTATTCTGGAGCCATTTCTTCTAATGAAATCTGGTCTCAATAAGTTATCTACTAATTTTTGAATGATCCGACATGCCTGTGGAAATGCCTCAGCCTTCGCCTTACCGGATCGGGCAAAGGATAATATTTAGTTTGTGAGAGGCCACCGTCGGGTTAATCCCAACCATATCTGAGTGGCTCTAGGAGAATGCATCTATATTATTCAATAGCACAAATCGTAACTACTCTTTCTCTTACCTGGACAAGAGAGAGCTTAACAAGTGAACTTTTCCTCGTCATTCAATGTTACTTTTTCCGCAGGATCCACCAAGAGATCCTCTTCTACCTTGATCCGGGGAGGCGACCAGATTGCTACGCAGGGGTTCGATCTTCAAGGGGAGGATTTTCAGGGTTCTTCTCCCCTCTCTGTTCCTTTATAGATAGCTGGTAACATTGCCGTGCGACCAACTGACTACTTAAAAGGTCAACCTGCCTAACGTTAGTTAAATAGCTAACCGTTTAGTGGTAGGTCAAGGATAACTTCATTGATCAGAAATGTGCCCGCCTAATATCGCTAAAGCCCTGGAGCCCGACGATTGAGAACATAACCTGTTGAGTCACTGGCCCAGCTTTTACAGGGAACACAACATCTCCAAGAGTTATGATAGTTGCACCATTAAAACTAGAGAGGATTCGCCCGACTGAGTTCTCCACGCCTAAGAAAAGATTCATTTGCTTGAATGCAAGTAGTTACAAGTCTGCTGCACTACTAGGATCCACCAGCACCCTGTGCACATCAAAACCGTGAATATAGAGGGTGAGTACCAGTGCATCATAGTGGGGCACAATAACCCTGTTTGTGTTGATAGGAGGAAAGGATATAAGGGTCATCTATTGGCTTGGTTTCTTCACGTTTGCCTTCCTCGTGGATAGCATTTACCATGGCCCTAACTGTGGCGGCTCTCAAGTGCTTCTTCTGTTGGCACTTCGATTGATACTGGTTGTTAGACGGGCCACCCAATATATAGTTGATTCTTGGTCTAGATTCTGACAAGACTGCCGCGTCGACCGTAACTCTGTCTGCGGCTTGCCTTGATTCCACCTCGTGGTCAATTTCCCTGATATATCTCTTGAGGTGTCCCTGTAACACCCCAAATTATACCCTGACAGTTTTATAACATGTTTTGGGTATAATAAAAGTAAATGTATATTTTTTCGAAATAAAATAATGCTAAAAATAAAATAAGTAAAACCAGGAATTAATATAAAAGTCAAGGGTAAATTGGTAAATCAAGTAAATTCAGGACCCAATGACATAAAAATAAAAGATTGTATGCCAGCAGAAATTGAATAAGTTGGATTTGAAAATAGAGGAAATATGAAGGACCAAATAACAAAATGGGAAAATAAAGAAAAATGAGTTTTTGCCAAAATACGGCCTTATTTTCGAAATAAATATCTCATTTTTCGTCTTGGAAGAGAACAAAAACGGATAAGGGAGAAGAAAAGAGAAGGAGAAGAAGAAGAAGAAGAAGAGAAGAGAAGAAAGAAGAAGGAAGAAGGAAGGAGACAAGGGATCAAAGGTATGGATTTGTATGGTTTTCTATGGATTCTAGTATGGAACTTGTTAGGAACTTTTGTAGGAATTTTGTATGGATTTTTGGTATGAATTTTTGTATGGATACTTGCTTGGGGGTTTGGAATACTTCTTGTGTAGACTACTTGTTTGGAATGGTTGTGTTTGGTTTGGTCAGGGTCCTCACGCCTGAGGAAAAAATCAGATGTAGTAAAAATGTCATTTTAGGGGAGATACCGCCCTTTTTTTAAACTCATTTTTGTTTTCGCTTACAACTCAATCCAAATTGAGTGATTCAAATTTTCGGGGTAAAACTAGACTTAGAAGGAACAAAATTCCTAGAAATAGGTATGCAAATTTGGACCTTCAAGGTACCTTAAAATTCATCAAAGTGAAGCCTGTTTCGGTCACTCGGGTTCAATTCTCGACACGCTTGGATTTGAGTAGTTTTGCATTTAGGCCATAAGTTGAGTCATTTAACTAAATTAAGTGATTCAAATCTTTGGGTAACTAAACTTCAGGAGAACAAATATTCCTCGTAAATAAGTATATCCAAATTTGGACCCCATTGACCTAGAAAAGTCAAGCTAAAGTAAGGAACACCGTCCTCGAAGTCGCTTTTAACGCTCAATTGGCACTTAGTCATTTAAATCATAATCAGCTTATACTCATCCAAATGAGGTGATTCATATTTCTTTACAAACTAGACATCTAGGAGAATAGTTTTCATGAAGAAATTATGGTCAAATTATGTCTCTATCATTCTCAGAAAATTTTTAAATATAAAAATACACTTGCATTCTCGTTCTCGAAATTCTCCGTGAACGCTCTTAATGGTTAGACTATTATCTCTCAAATTAAAAAGTCAAAATGATGATGTTTGAACCATAAGAAACTTAAGACATAGGGGTGATATTATTGAGTTAGAAGATCACTTTCTCTAACAATCCCATTTATAGGGTCAAAATTGTAGTTGAAAATGAACTGAGCCGCTTAACTGCTCGTGCACTGGTCAGAGAAACTAAAATTGTATAAAGGTTATATAATTGTATTGTTATATGAAACAATGCATCATAATAATATGATCATGATAACATGTGTTATGAAAGTTAAAGAGAATACAAGTATAATTTTGTTATATGAAAAAATTACAATTAAAGGCTTATAAGAGATTATTTGATAATGAATATCTAATAAGTATGCATGATATCAATAGTTATTCAAGTATATGAGATATCTTTTTCTAATGCCTGAAAGATTGTTAAGAAATTATAATAAAACTGATTGCCTGCTTATGACCGGGTAATTAGATAGATAGGCATGCCTATAGGGATATAGTTGCTGCAACATACAGTTTACAGATATCGAGGCCCCGTTTGGGTCGATGACATAGATCCCATTTAGATCATTATAGTGGCCCCATTTGGGTCATACAGATAGAGATCACTGTCTCGTTGTAACGCCCCAAAAATACCCTAGAATTTTTATAATAATTTTATTATATATTCCTTGTGCATAAATCGAAATAAACTGGGTTTTTATGGGAAAATCGATAAATGGTTAAACTGTGAAAATGATAAATGAAAATGAATATGAGCATATGATTAAATATTATATGCTAAATGAGAAATTGACTGGGCACCCCGAGATAAAACCTGCTGGAAAAAAGGGAAAATTTGGAAATGTGTAAATAAGGACCTAAGGGTCTAATGAGAAATAGCTTAAATGCTATTGTGAAATAAATGATAAATGAAAGTGAAATGAAGATCCAATAAGTGAGAAAAATGCCAAAAATGAGAAATGGATTTAATGAAAGTGCCAAACATGGCCTTAAGAGAAGTAAGTGGTATTATACCACATTTGGTCTTAGAGATCTCCCACAAGTGCAAAAACGTTTTTGAGAGCAAAGAGGGAGAGAAGAGGCTAGGGCTTGGAGAAGAAGTGATTTTGGTGTGATTTCTTCCCCTTCATTGCTTCTAAATGATCAAGCATTCAGCGAAGAAGATTCAAAAGGATTTTAATGTAAGAACCAAACCCTAGATTTCTCTAAATAATATTTGGGTTAGAAAAACCCTAATCCATCCATGGGTTTTGCTCATTGTTGGTTTAGGATGGTATTTGGATGTCTTTGGAAGTGAATCCCATGTTTAGTTTGGATTTTTGGTGAAAAATCGAAAAAATAAGGAAGAAGGAAAATCATGTTTTGGACCTTCGCCTTCATCGGGAAGAGCACCTTCTCCTCGGGTGAGTTCTCTAAGCCGAAGGGTCATTCACAAAATAAGTAGAATGGCCAAAATGGCCACCCACGGGTTCACTACAGCAAAGCAGCCCTTCGCCGCGGTGAAGGCACTGTTCACATGGGCCAAAAATTTTATTTTGTTTCCGAAAGTCCCATATTTGTGCACAGATAGTTTGAGGACCCTAATAAATGATTAATGGGGGTTCAAATAAGGATAAAACTAAATGAAAAACATACCGTTAACGAAAATTAATCGACATTCAATAAAAATGTTTAATAATTGTTTATCCACTGAGAGTGACATAATTGTTATTGACTTGGGACGGGTGAGGATCACCTAACCTAGGACCGAGATCAAAAGGGAAGGAAACGACAAATGATGTGTCTTGCTTTGTTCATCGACTCTATCCTTATTTGTTTTGGTAGTATATCAAATAAATATGAAATGATTATATGGAATGAGTATAGCTTTGAAATGATATTACGAAAGTGCATATGGAATTGAAAATGTGATAATTGAAATGATTGATGATTAATTGCATGTGAGTGATTAATCGAATTGTAAACGAATTGGTCAATTCCTGACATCTTGAATTGAATAAATATACCGAATGAACCGCCTGGCGGGATACCCCAATCGGCATCCGTCATGAAGGCATCCCGAAATTGTCCAATGTCTCACTTGGCGGGATGCACCAATCAACATCCGTCATGATAGCGTATCGCATTGAAGAAATGTTCCCACTTGGCGGGATGCACCAATCAACATCCGTCATGATGGTGTATGGCATTTAAAGATCACATGGCAGGGTGCACCAATCGGCATCTGTCATGATGCGAGACCGAAATTGTGAAATGTGTAAGCACATTACCGAATGATAAAAATGATGGGATTCACCGAACGGAATCCGTCATGAATGTGAATTGCATAGATAAAGCGAAATAACGAACTTGATGAGTGTAAATGAGATTTGTAAACTAAATACATCTTGAAGAGTGTACGTTTGAATCTCATGAATTGAATTGTGGTATGATTTGTTGTATGTGAAAATGCATATATTTATATGATCAATGATTTGTAAAGTGAAAGCATGCAAAAATGTATAAGCATGAGTATCGTTTGATATAAAAGAGATGGTTTAATGATAAATGCATGTTGTGTTAAATTGAAGATTGGAATAGAACTGTATAGAACCACTAAGCATGAAATTGCTTAGCATATAGTTTTTATCTTTGCACAGGTTTCGAGTAAGCAAGAAAGAAGGCTAAGAATAAGAAGTGCAGAGTCATAAAGAAGTTGCGGCGTATAAGTGTATACCCCGTCATTTGCATATCATATCTTTTGAACATGTGATATTTTGTGAACAAACGAGTAGAACTCTGAATTAATGTTTTGTATATCATTTTGTAAAGGCGTGATACGCTATTTTGAAAACAATTTGTATAAATGTAATGTTATGGGCCTACCATTTGAAAATGCTTCCGCGTAATTGAAAACCATGAAACGAAAGGACTTAAATAAATGTTTTGATAAGATGAATGAAAACGTCGGAGTAAACCAAGCTCCGGTTCGGATCCGCCATTCGGGTCAGGCCGGGGATTCGGGTCGCGACATTTTTGAAAAACAAAATTTAATAAAAAGGTAAATAAAAAGAATTAACCGAGTCCCTGGTTTCGGCTCTCTGATCCGCCAACCGTTAGATCTGTCAGCCTTACACTGCTGATGACTCTAAAAATTCATTTGGTTTTTAATCCATTTTTCTGAGTTTATTACAAGATACCTAAGCTGATTCATATACAGAAACTGGGTAATTTGCTCAAAATTAATTTTGCGTAAAAACATGTTTAATCCTGGAAGAAAAATCAGAAGAATTCACTGAGAACAAAATGAGGTCGCACCAGGGAAATGAAAGTGGCAATGTGGGAGTCACCAAGAATTTCTAGGTCACAACATCACCAAGACCAGTTAATGAGGTTGCGACCAAGAAAATGTGGTTGAGACAAAAGAAACTATTCAAGGCAGAAGCTGAGGTCGCAACGCCAATCTGAGGTCACGACGTTGATCCGTTGAGGAAGCCACGATGAGGCCCTCAGAAGAAAATTCTAGTTGCAACCAGTTCTTAAATGAAGGACTCAAATTGAGGTTGCGACATCATCTCGAGGTCACGACATGGAACTGAATTGGGAGTCACAACAAAGAGATTTGAAGTTGGAACTACAAGAGATGGAGAATCAGAAATGAAGTCACAACTTGATATTAAGGTCGCGACAGGAAACCTAAAGCCGAGCCAAGCGAAGTCCCAGTGAGGGAAATCAAAGTTGCAACCACTTGTTATTCAGTGATCCTGGCGAGGTCGCAACAATCATCAGGTCGCAACCCGAATACACTCCTCGAGCTTCGATATCCAAAGTCATAATTATGTTTAAAGCAATTGAGACAACTTACAACCAGAAAGGAGCAAACGGAGGTCGCAACATCGATTTGAAGTCACGACCTGTTTAAAGGCAAGGGGCTATAAAAGCGCTTAAGTACTCAATTATCGAGGTCATACATATACTCGCTATATCAAAGCAAAGATCAAAAGAAGGTCGCAACCCGAAAAAGAAAGTCACGACTGATGTAAGGCAAAGAGAAATAGAAATGGTTGTAACCTAAAATCGAGGTCATGATACAAAGGCAAAGAAGGAAAGGAAGTCCTGACTCAGAATTAAAGTGACAACTAAAAGGAGGTTGCGACCTAAAATTGAAGTCGTGGATCAAAATTCTTAAAGGTAAGGAACGACAATGAGGTCATGACATGAGACTAAGGTCGCGACATCAATTTCGAGAACAACCGAGCCAAAGAGGCCGCTGACAAAATCGAGGTCGCCGACCACTAATCAACGGTTGCAAGAAACTTGGTCGCGAATCTAAAGAAAACTTGGTCGCGAATCAATCGGGAGCAAATAAAGAGAACCTGTGTCAGGATATCAACCCGAGGTCGCGACCGAGACGTTGATTCGGGGCTTTCTTTTCGAGAATTCACCTGAGTTTTTTTTGGGATTCTACCAATTTCTTTTGACAGCTTTAAATAGATAAAGATGAGAATAGTAAAGTAGCTTCTCCGTCACACCCGAAAGGGAATCAAGAGGAACTCATGTATAGTTTAGAGTAGAATTTTTCTTTTATTTTCATTTTATTTTATTCTTCTCGTAAATTCTTTTCTCTGGATCCTAATCAGCTTAACCGCATGCAACTTATCGAGCCGAATTTTATTTATGTTATTTTTTTTTCTTAAAATTATCGGGCTTTAAAATTTATGAATTCTGCACAAATTTCGAATTCATTTTTTCTCAATTTACTGTGATTACAAGTGATGTACGTATGGAATCCGTGCTCCATTTCTTTAATCGTAATGCGCACTGAACGCAGCCTTGGCCGGATTTGATATACAAGAAGTTACGCCTTTCTACAAAATCGAGAAAGGTTTGGGTTGGGATTTACTTACTTGGTGTCGCTTTTGAATCGATAAGTTCCTACGGTAGTACCGAATACCGCTTTAAGGAGTGTATCTTGCTCGATTTCAGATACCTCCATGATACTGCAGATGGAGATTCCGAGAGCCGAGAGCATTCCTTATGGGTATGTTAGACTACCATTGATGAACTCACCGAGCTTCGAAAGTTCATTCCGATAAATACCCCATTCGCCATAATTGAAGTCAGAGGGAGTATTTAACAATATAATAATTCAGAGAGTTCACCTCAATCTAAAGGAAGTTTCGACCTCGTTAGCCGAGATCTAATCAAGGGAAAGGAAGAACCAATAGGATTCGAAGGATGAGCCACCAATTAAGTGCAGAACTTCGCAAAAAATCTCGAGAAGGAGCAAAAGATCCGCAATCAATAAGAGATGGGTATGAAGTATCAAAGAAAAATACCCAGATTCTCGCATGTAGAGCGCATTATTACGTTAACCGGGTTCGATTCGACTTCGAGAAAAAACAGAGCTTCTAACCGGTGAATGTGGAGATATCCAACTGCAACATTTAGGCAATCTTAGACAAATCTAGATCCATCAATAAAATAGAGCAATGTACTTCCATGTAGGAATTGACTGTTTCATTGTAATTCACTGATAGTTTTTGTTTCTCACGTGGAATGTGATAGTCCAAGAATTTGTTCTTTTATATTTCGTTGTTTCATGTTATTTTAGTTCCTATTTTTAGTTAATAGTCTAGGATCTATTATTTTTCTAGATAAAACTTTCACTATCATTTTCTTTTAGTTCAAATAGCATAGAACTTCGCAGTTGGGGTAATGATCCCACTCTTGTCAACTGCGGGGAAATGACACCTGTGGGACTTAAATCTCGCATTTACTATCAGATGACCTCAGGCACTTACGTTGTCATAGACTAAACCCACTTTAAAACTTAAACATCAAGAAAGATTATTTAATCAAGCAAATTTATCCAAAGTGATACGGGTGCAAGAGAAGTGTAAGGCTCTTGTAACTATGTTAATTTGAGGGGCTTTTAGTCTATATAGAAAATATTTAAACTAGTTTTATGGTTCACAATGGATTGAAAGGATTGAATAGATCATTCTAACAAAAGAGGGAAATGCTAATTTGGACATTTTATAAAAAAGAAAAGAACAAAAATAGCTTTAGTGCTAGTGGTTGTACCAACCACGATCTTTACCGCCATGTTGAAAATAAATTTTTTAGTTCGACTTATTCACATTTGAGGTTTTTAATTTTCAGACATCCTTAATGCATAGGAAACAGGATTCAGACTCACGCGCTAGACGAATTGAAAGAACACTCAAAATCTTAAGAAAGACTAAAAGAGCAGAGAACGCGGCTATGGCAGATGAGAGACATGACCAGATAGAGGAGCAAAGGATGCTAGCCTAGAAGGCCTCTTATGATCGACACAATGCAGGATTTCGAGGCTCATCATTCAGAAGAATATTCTCGCGAATCGCACAAATTCTACTGCGGATGCAAATAACTTCAACTAAAGCCAACTTTGATAACAATGGTACAAGAAGATCGCTTCACTCGCTAATTTAATCAAGACCCTAACGAAGCACTGGGTAGATTTCTCAAGATGGAAAATACAATGAAGCTGAATGGTGTTAGGCCAGAGGTGATAAAGCTATATCTCTTCCCATTTTCCTTAAGAGATATAGCAACCACATGGTATGAGTCATTACCATATGGTTCAATTGATACTTGGGAAGAACCGTGAAGCATATTTCTTAAGTGTGTTCTTTCCATCTCTACCTCTAAGAGAAGAAGAGATAATAAGTGTTCCAATTGTGGGGAAGATGAGAGCCTATATAGCCCGGGAGAGATCTGGCAGTGATGTTAAAAGGTGCTCCTAGTGCATGGAATCGATGAAACCCGTATGGATATAGTATATCATGCCTTACTCCAGCATCATCGACGCTTCATGCTGTGGAGCATCTAAAAGAAAGTACAAGAGGCTAGGATCCGATAAGACCTATTAAGTGCAATATGAAGGCTCCATTTGAGTTTACAAGGGGTAACAGCAGAGGAAAAGTGGGTCATGGAGCTGAGTAAAATGATAGCTATGGAAGCAGTTAGATGCCATCATGCATGGATGGACAAACAGTGAAAGAAATGCACACGCTTCATGAGATAGGAGCAGAGAAAGAGAAGCAATGAGAAGAAGTGCGTCAAAATACCAAAGTAGTTAAAAGGACGCTATGAGGTCAGAGGAGGCCAAGCATTTGAAACTCCAATCCAAGAAATTACTATTTCAAGCCAAATCCTAACCTACCCACACATTACAAATTATCATCGAGAACCATGAGAATTTCTCATATGGTGGAGGGCAAGCATACAATAAATGCATGGACAGAATCCAGCCAGGATATCAGATACCAAGGTTCCAAAGAAGAAGATCACAAAGTAAAGCCGGAATGACTATCGTATCATGTGAGCACTCCAACCATTTGAAGAACAAATGATGCAAGCCTACGGGGGACAACAAGAGGCTTATACACTTCCATGGACAGAATTGTCCACTTAGAAGCTTCAAGTCCGACACTCAAGTATTTCGTAAGAATATGCCTCATTGAAAACTGAGACACAAGTAGGGCAACCGGCCCTTAGTACGCCTAAATTAGAGCAAGCGCATATCTCTAGTAACACTCAAAAGAATCCAAAGGACCGCATGGTTCGGGGCTAAGAAGTGGGAAAGAAGCAAGGTCAATAAAGAAGAAAGAAAGGAAAGGAAGACTGATGCAACAAGAAGAAACTGAAAGGAAGGGGAGAGAAGAGACACAGACCGAACAACCAAGTAAGTAAATGCCAGAAGAAATAGGCGAGAGTACTCAAATTATACACCTACAAAGGCTATCTCCCCGTGAGGCTTCGGGGAAGGCAAAAGGAAGAGCGCTTAGATTCGACATCTTCAAGAAGATAGAAATCAATATCCCATTTGCAGAGGTAATCAACCAAATGCCTAACTATGCAAAATTTCTGAAGGAGATACTGAACAAGAAAAGGAAAATAGCTGAGGAAGGAATAGTGAACTCCGATCAAGTACCGCAAAGGCGCTTATCCAAAGAAAAACTCCCAAAGAAAATGAAGGACCTGCGCAAGCCACCATCCCCTACTCCATAGGGAAAATATGAATTCAAGAAGGCCTTGTGTGATTCTCGTGCTGCGATCAATTTGATGCCTCTATTAGTGGCGCGAAGACTAAGCCTGGGGAACTTACCCTAACAAAGAATCACATTGCAAATGGTCAGACAGATCAATGGCACAAACTTAAGGTGTTCTTGAAGATGCTTGTCAAGGTGGGAAAATTCATCTTCCCCCTGTGGATTTTGTTATTATGAAGACGAGGAAGACACCCAAGTTCCTTTTGTCGCTAGGAAGACCCTTCTTACAACCGGAGCTGCCTCGATAGATGCGTAGTGAACTCGACACTAAGGGTGGGAATGAAGCAAAGGCACTTTAATCTTAATAGAGCTTGGAACACTCGATGTAGATGCGTAAAAGTTGTATACGTAGGAAAACAATAGCCTTCTCGTTGTTGAGTTGAATTTGATCGATTTTCAACATTCTATCAATGAAATTGAGATGAATTTTCAGTATCTTGAGAGTATTGGATTGTGAATGTTGCCTTCAAATTCAGATAACAAAGAAATACCAAAGATGAATGAAAACACCAAGATGATGTATGCAAACAGGGACGTAAAACTACCGAGAAGGAAACTGAGCGCAGTATGGTTAATATTGAAAGAATTGCCCATATTTGAAATATGCTTTCTAGAAACTTAAAATAGAAAAAACCGCTTCATATCACCGTGATTGACCGAATCAAGAATAGAAGCCGCTGGAAATTATGAAAAAGTATAAGGAAGCAATTGCTTGGTCAATTGAGGATTTGAAGGGTATCAGTCCCTCCATTTGCATGCACAAAAATATTACTGAATGATAATGCAAAAACTTCTATTGAGCATCAGCGAGGCTGAACCTCGTGATGAAAGAAGTCATTTAAAAGAAGTTCGAATGGTCAATGCGTGTTTTATATATGCTATATCAATAGTTCTTGGTGAGCCCGTGGTTCTAAAAAGGTGGATTCACTGTGATCAAAAATGAAAAGAATGAACTGGACTCCTTTACAAGAACCAGATGTGATGGAGGGTATGTATCGACTACTTAAAACCAACACGCAACAAGAAAGGATCATTTTCCCGCCTTTCATTGATCGAGCGTCGGATAGGTCGTGACACCCTCACTTTTGTTTTCTTGATGGATATTTCTGATATAACCAAATTGCCATTGCACTGAGGATCGTGGAGAAACCACCTTTACATGCCTATTTGTACTTTCTTTTTGCTTAGAAGAACGCCATTTGGCTCAGGTAATGATCCTAGTACATTCCAAAGATGCATGATGTCTATATTTCTCTGACTTATGTATAGTTATGAGATCTTTCATGGATGATTTCAAAGGTATGGATCTAGTTTTGAACAAAGGTCTCGCATAATCTCAGTGACAAGACTTCAAAGGTGCCAGGACAAGAATCTAGCTCCGAATCGGGAAAATGCCACTTTACGGTTATAGAAGGAATTGTCTTAAAGCACATGATTTCACAGCTAGTTGTGAAGTAGACCAAAAGTTTTAATTATAAGAAACTGACACGCCCCACTACACATAAGGGAATTAGAAGTTTTTAGACATGCCGGATTTTAAGATTTATCGTAGATTTCTCAAAATTGCCAGGACCACTACGCAGATTGTCGGAAAAAGATACTGTTCAATTTCATGAACTCGGCTAGAATTCCTCGAAGAGATCAAATCCAGACTAGTTGAAGCTCCCATCATGACAAAACCAAATTGGAACATAGAATTTGAAATCATGTGTGATGCCAGTGATTTTGCAATGGGAGCTGTATTGGGACAGAAAGCTGAAAAGGTATTCAAGGCCATATACTATGCCAACAAAACCTTCAATGAAGCTCAGGAAAATTACTCTACTACTGAAAAGGAGATGCTGGCAATAGTATTTGCATGTGAAAATTTTAGGCCATACATTTTGGGGTCCTATGTTATTATACACACTGATCATTCAACAATTAAATATCTAATGGCAAAGAAAGAAGCAAAGCCAAGACTGATCAAGTGGGTATTGTTATTACATGAATTTGATTTAGAAATAAAAGACAAGAAAGGTTGTGACAATGTGATAGCTCATCACTTCTCAAGAGTGGAAAAACCTGTTGTACAAGAAGAAGAAAGGGAAATAGCAAAATATTTTCCAGATGAGCAGTTATTCCAGCTGTCACTCCAATCACCTTGCCATGCTGATATTGTGAACTTCTTAGCATGTGAAATTATGCCACCATAATTCAGCTACCAGCAGAGAAAAAAGCTAAGGACTGACAGCAGGTACTACATCTGGGATGACCCACTGCTATTTAGAAGAGGAGCTAACTGATCATCGAAGATGTGAAAATTAAGGTGAGCAAAGTAAGATTTTACAGAATGACATGCATCACCATATGGAGGACATTTTGCAGAGACAAAACAGCCTACAAAATTCTCCACCGATTTTATCGCCTTACTATTTTCAAGGACTGCTTTCAATGGGGCGAAGCTATGTGATCAATGCCAAAGAATGGGAAATATCAAGAAAAGGCATGAAATGCCCTCGCAAGGTATCCCGTGGTGCAACTATTTGATGTATGGGAATAGATTTTACGGGGCCTTTCAACTTCGCTTTGGAAATACACATACATACTCCTCCTAGCTGTAGATTATGTATCCAAATGGGTTGAGGTAATAGCTTGTCCCAAAAATGATGCTAACACAGTTGTGGGATTTTTACAAAGAAATATTCTCAGCAGATTTGGGACACCCAAAACTATAATCAGTGATGGAGGAAGCCACTTTGCAAATAAAGTGTTTGATAAACTAATGGGCAGATATGGTATCAAACACATTATGAGCTCGCTTATCATCCTCAAACAAACGGGTGTTGAAATTTCCAACAAAGGGAGATAAAGAAAATTCTTGAAAAGACCTGTGAAGTCCCAGCGTAAGAGATCGTCTCCGAAACTTCGATGATGCACTCCGGGCATACGTAACTGCTTTTAAACTCCCATTGAATGTCCCCATACAACTTGTCTTTGGAAAACCTTGCCATCTTCCTCTCGAGCTAGAATATAAAGCTACAGGGGCCATCAAGAAGCTAAATTTACTTCAAGGTCAAGTAAAGAAGAGAGGCTACTCCAAACTAAATGAATTGGAAGAGTTGAGAAAGAAGCCTATGATAGTGCCGAATCCACAAAGATAAAACAAAAAAATGGCATGATCAGGATTTTGAGGGAGAGAATTCAAAGGTGAGACAGTCCGTTATTCCACCCCTAGATCAAGACTCTTCCGTGAAGCTTAAATCAAAATGGAGTGGACCATATACAGTAGTATCAAGCACAAATTTTGGGGCAATGACACTTAGAACCAGAAATCATGAGGAATTCAAAGTTAATGGTCAGAGATTAAAGCACTACCTTGGAGGAATGCAAGTGGAAGAATGACTCTTATTTATGAATGAGAAAATTTGAAGAAACAAAAATATGGTAGCAGCAAGTCCAGCTAAAGACTAAAAATTGAGTAGCTTTATGGAAGGCAATCCACATCAGTTTGTTTTAAGTTTTCCCGTTATACTTTTTGTGTGAAAGTTTCTAATAGCTTTGTGTAATTTTATTCATTACTGATTGAAGAGTAAGTAAATATTTTTTTAGTTTTTAAGGACAATAAGAATGTGCAAAGGAGGAACATCTACAATCAAACTTCCAATTTTCAAAAGAGACAAAAAGGGGCAGTATACTCTTCTTGAACTTATTTAAATTTTGTCTCTGATATAGAATGATAGAAAGTTTGGGGGAATTTTATTTTATTTTTGTGCTTAAATTTTTAATCTAATGCATAGTGAATGGATTTGTTGAATATTTAAATGATGAAGATGAATTGAATTGTATTTGTTTTGATTGGATTTGGTGAATTGAAATTGCTGTGAATTTGATTGTTCAGGGAGACCTGAAAATTTTTCTGGTCGCAACATCAATTCATAAGTCGCGACCAAGAATGCTGGACATTGAAACAATAAATTAGAAAACAGTTTCAATGTTGAGATTGAGGTTGTGACCACATTGCAGGTTGCAACAAAAATCTTTAGGTCGCCACTAAAATTGTCCTAAATTCCCAATAAAAATAGGTTTTAAACCTTCAGCCATGCTCAAATATTAAAATAATTAATTTGAAAATCATTAATTAAGAGGCTCGAATTTAATGTCGTGGACTTCATATCGCAATCATGACATTGGAGCCTAACGTCCATTCCACTTCAAATAACTTTAATTCATCCCAAATTTTCCACTTCTGCATCCATCGTTTTGAGTCTTAAAACCTTAAAACCAGAGAGCGAACCAAGACGAAATCACAAATCTTCACTCATGGCAGCAAATCAAGACGACATCACAAATCTTAATAAATTGATTGACGAAATTATGCGTGAAAGTGTCGAGGCAGTGGAAGAGGTTCAGTTGGAACCTCAACCTGGGGAAGAAATCAATATCGAGCAAGGAACCTAACCGGGAGAAGACATCACATAGAAAGCCAAGAAATAAGAAGATGACAAAGACTTTATTTCAAAAGAAGCTCAAGAATTATGGAACAAGATACTGTTTGACAAGGAATTTGTGTGTGAAAGGGGTTTTGGGAAACTGATTTCCCCGTTTTCGGAGGTAATAGAGAAAAGAGGTTAGGGATTTTCCGTGGTTAAAGGCGCCAGGATTTTCAACCCTCGTCAGGAGTTTTATGCAAATATGGTGGTGGCATGAAGGAGATTCATTATGTGAGGGGTGTTCGGTACTTTCGGGATAGACTCCGACAAAATGAAATGTTTAAATTGAGAGATTTAAAGCACAGGTCGAAGTATAAGAAGTTGGTAGAAAATCCGAACTATGAAAAGATACTAAATCTATTGACTGGAGGAAAAGGAAAATGGGAGGCCACAAAGAAGAACCCCCACCACGCAATCAAAAGGGGAGCCCTCACTGAAGAAGCAAAGGTCTGGTTTTACTTCATCTGTTCTGTAGTAGTTCCTACAAAACATCTTTGCTAAGTCGTGAACAGAGCGCCTATTTTATATGCCTTTTTGAAAGGATATAAATGAACATAGGAATCCGATCAAGAGTCCGAGTTACCACCACAACAGAGGGTCGATCCCCTCACCCTACCACTATCACCAACTCTATCTCTTGGCAGCGAAGGGAATGTGGGAGGAAGAAGAGAAACGCCTTCTGCCCCTTCAATCTCCAACCGGAGTGACAAGTGGACCCAAATAAAAAGGCGTAAAGAAATACTGGAGGTAGATGGTCGGCAAAACAAGACTAGCCGAGGAAAATGTAGAGAGCCAAGAGAGATGGAGGCAATACTAGAAATATATCCATCCAAAGAAAGGGCAGCGTATAAGCACACCGTGGATGAGCCCTTGAGCCATTCATATCCCGAGGCACAAGAGCACCCACTGCGCTGCATGATCAAGGAGCGTAGAAGATAGCATAGAAATTATGAAATGCTCAGATCCATGAAGAGGAGATGGAAGAGAGAGAGCAAATGAAAGACAAAGAGCCAGATCGTAGAAGAGCCTAGAAGTCAGCAGCAGCCAGGAAAGAAAGAGCCATGTAGAGCAAATTGGAAGCTCTAGAAGAAGAGTGGAAAGAGGAGCCACAAAGACTAGAAGAAAAAAATGCTAAAATTTAATGCAAATGGAGGCATTTTTACAACAATCAATTCAAGAGAGATGCATCTTCTCAACATACTCATTAGCTGCTGCAAAATGAGGAAACATGTCAGAAGATTGAAGGCTTCCAAACATTCGCAGCAGTGGTTAAAACAAGTCTTATAACTGAGAAACAGGTCAGAAGAGAGAAATGTTGCTTTGAGTATTATTAGCTTATAGAAGAAAAATCTGGCTGGAGAGCTGACTTGATCAACCGCCAAACAACCAAAACTACAGAATGCATTTATGAGTTAGAAGGGACAAGTGAATCGATAAAGAAGCAAGACACACTCATCAACGCAATGCAACTAAACAGTGAGATATATGCAAAAGGCAAAGAAATTCCCTCTGCATTCGAGAAACGTAAATCTGAGATGAAATTTCCCAAGTTTGATCCCAGCTTGGCCAATTTTGATGTAGATCCTCCTAACATTATACCTCCAAATGCCTACAAAAGAAGAAAAGGAACCTGAAAATTTTTCCTATCATGTTCTAAATCTGTACATTCCCAAAATTTTAATATAAATCCATTATGTTATCCAAAATTGTCCTATGTTTTATTGCATTTTCATTTGATAGTTACCTTCTTTACTTGTTGGATTGTGTTTGCATTGTTGAATGAAAATTTGATTGTGAATAATTATGTGTTGTTTAATGGATGAACATGACTGGAGAAATTTTATGTTTGTGTAATTTTCTAGTTAATATGCAAATTATGAAAACCTTGCCTGAATAATGACCACCCCGTTCTCCAAGAAATGCACTGCAGGAAAATAAGAGCATAGACTAATAAACTGGAATCAGGAGTTGAAGCCTGAATGTTTAAATTAAGTTAGATTTCAGAATTGGAAAAAGGGTTAATGCTGAAATAACAAACAAAATGATTGAAAGTGTGTAAAAAAACAGTGAATCAATACATGTCTTGATGAAACAATACACTTGGTCAACAAAACTCATGAAACTTTGCGAAGAATTAGGAAATTTATCCTTTCTGGGAATTCTGATTAAGAGTTTTATGGTCCTAGAACTGTTATTATCGATCGAGGCGAAATCTTAGGTAAAAACAAATTAATGAAGAAGTGATAGAGGTCTTCCTTGCGCTTGAGCTTTTCCAATCCCATTCTCAATATATGCTAAAGCATACCCTAGTTCCATGCTTCTAGCCAAACAAGCCTTAATTCTTCAAATGACAAAGAATCGAAACCCCGAATCCTTCGCAATAACCCAAAGAAAGAGCCCAAATGATCCAATTTCCCAAAAGACAGAAAGGTTCATCAGAAGGAAGAAACTATTTGTGGGGAAAATATTTCCAAATATTACTGTGTAGGAGGAGAAGAAATAACCCGAAAGATTAGGGAAACAGCTAAATTTAATGAAAAAGGGAATAAGTTTTGTCTTCGCGCCTATTTCCTTCTGAACAATTAAGCTCGTAGGGGTGTTTTAACACCTAGTACCCTAATGTCAACTGGTATGGGAGTTGCTGGCCCAAAGTTCTCTAAGGGTGACAGAAAGCCTAAGAAGACAAAACATTGCACTATTCCTAGACTCTAGAAAACAAGAAAAGAGCTCAGAATCAAACTGAACCGGCCTAATAGCGTGCATGGAAATCAAATGCCATAAAAAGACTTCAAAAAGATGAATCAAAGCCAGATTGAGGAGAATTATCAAGTACAAAGAAGAAAATGATGAAAGTCAAGGCAAATTAGTTAAAAGAAGAGTGGAAATCGGGGTAATTTGCAACTTAAATTTTCCCATTACTACCCCAAATTACCTGCTTCCCAACATTACAAGCCCGAAGACCTTTGATCTCTGGGGCTTGAACTCTACCTACATTAGTGGAGATCAATATGAAAAACAAGCCTATGGGACTTGACCAATTGTCTAAGGAGACTTAAGATTAACTTAAATTCAACATGAAGATGAAAAGGATTGAAGACTCACACACACACACGCAAATGTGTTAATTTTGTGGAACAAACTGCTTAAATACATTATTTCATCAAGGACCAGGATAGAAGTGGAAACCATTCCTTTCTTGAATCGAAACTGAAATTTTAAATGATGCCAAGGTATCTCCTATTTCTGCTAGAGCGTGTAATAAGAAAGACTACTGTGTGAATCGAAAATGTCCTTAAAATTTATTAATTGTTCGAGGACAAACAATTTTTTCTTTTTCACGGGGACAAGCAAAATTTTAAGTTTGGGGAATTTGATGAGTCTAAAACTCATTTTGGTTTTAATCCATTTTTCTGATTTTATTACAAATAATTGTTGATTCATATACAAACTGGGTACTTGGCCAAATTTAATTTTACAGAAAAATACAGCAGAAGCGAAAATCCCAAAAAAAACTGGAAGAATTCAAATTTCGAGAACAAAAGGAGGCTCAAACTAGAAATAGAAAAGTGGCTAAGGGAGCTCTTGTTCGGCACTTCTAGGCCACAACATCACCAAGACCAAGAGGCTAAAAATCCAAGAAAATGTGGTCGAGACTAAAGAAACTATTCACAAGAGCCAGGTCGCAACTAACTGAGTGTCATGACGCCGATCCATTGAGGAAGCCGTGATGAGGTCTCGCAGAAAATTTGAAGTTGCAAACTCATCTAAATGAAGGACTCAAATCGAGGCTCGCGACATCATCTCGAGGTCACGACATGGAACCGAATTGGGAGTCACAACAAAGAGATCTGGGCCGCAAATTACAAGTGAGATGGAGAATCGAATGAAGCTCTAACTTGATATTGAGGTCGAGAGTGTCCTGTGCCGGAGCCAAGCCGGTCCCAAAGTGAGGGAAATCGGTTGCAACCACTTTTATTCAAGGATCCTAAGGAGGTCGCGATCATCATTGAGGTCAGCACTGGTATCACACTCCGAGCATCGATCCGTGTGTCGCACGAGGTTGAAGCAATCGAGACAACTTGCAACCAGAAAGGAGCAACGTGAGGTCGCAACATCATATGGAAGTCACGACCTGTTTAAAGGCAAGGGGCTATCAAAAGCAGGCGCGACCAATTATGGAGGTCACGACATATATTCTGGCTATATCAAAGCAAAAGACCGAAAAGAAGGTCACAACCGGCAAAGTCTAATTCGAGGTAAGGCAATAGAAATAGAAATGTGGTCGCAACCTAAAATTGAGGTCGCGACATGCAGTGCAATAAGGAAAGGAATTCCTGACTTAGAATTAAAGTGGTGACAACTAAAAGGAGGTTGCGACCTAAAATTGAAAGTCGTGGACTGAAATTCCCGCCAGATGAACGACAATGAGGTTGGCGACATGAGACTAAGGTCGAACATCACCTAAACAACTCGAGCCAAAGAGGTCACGACAAAAATCTGAGGTCACTAATTACTAATCACAACTAAGTCGCAAGAAACTTAATGCGAATCTAAAGAAACCACAACCGAATCGAGCAGATAAGAGAACCTGTGTCGCACATCAATCCGAGGTCGCCACCGCAGATGTTGATTCGCTTTTTCTTTGATAATTCCACCGAGTTTTTTTTTGGGATTCGCCCAATTTATTTTTGACGCTATAAACAGATGTGACAGAATAGTAAAAGTAGCTTCCGCTTTCATCACCTAGAAAAAGGGAACAAAGAGGAACCTCAATATAGTTTGGGGAGTAGAATTTTCTTTATTTTTATTTTTATTTTTATTCTTCGTAAATTCTTTTCTGATCCGACCGCTAATCGTGCGTAAAACCATTGAGCCGGAGTTTTATTTTGTATATTTTCTTTAAATTATCAATAAAATTTATGAATTCTAGACAAATTTCTCAGAATTCATTTTTTCGCTCATCAAGGGACATGGTATAATGGACGGTGCTCCATTTCTTTAATCATAATGCAAGAATTGAACGCAGCCTCGCCGGGATTTGATATACGCTTAGTTACGCCTTTTTCTACAAAAAATCGGAGAAAGATATTTTGTCAGATTTACTTACTGCGTCGCTTTTGAATCGATAAGTTCCCAATGGTAGTAATCGAATACCGCCTTAAGGCGTGAGTGGGATCTGCTCATTTCTAGGGATGCCCTTCGCACACAAAGATGAGATTCCCGAGAGCCGAGCATTCTTTATGGGTATGTTAGACTACCACTGATGAACCATTGAGCTCAAAGTTCATTTTGATAAATACCCCATTCGCTCATAAATGAAGTCGAGGGGAGCATTTAACAATATAAATAATTAGGAGAGTTCACCTCAATCTAAAGGGAAGCCACCCTATGTTAGTCAGACTAATTAAGGGAAAGGAAGAACCACAATAGATTCACTGACAGCCACCAATTAAGTGGTAGAACTTTGCAAAATCTCAGAAGGAAAGCAAAAGGGATTTGCAGTCATCAAGAGATGGGTATGAAGTATTGAGAAAGAAAATACCCAAATCTTGGGTGCGTAGCAGACATACAAGTAACTGGCTCGATCTTGACTTGGAGAGAAGCAAGAGCTTCTAACCAGTGAATGTGGAGAAATCTAACTGCAACATTTAGGCAAACTTGGACAAATCTGGATCCATCAATACAATAGAGCAATGTACTTTCGTGTAGGAATTGATTGTTTCATTGTAATTCACTGATAGTTTTCGTTTCTCACAGCGAATAGATTAGGTCCAGTAATTTGTTCTTTATATTTTTGGTTGTTTTCATGTTATTTCAGTTCCTATTTTTAGTTAATAGTCTAGGATCTATTATTTTTCTAAATAAAACTTTCACTATCATTTTCTTTTAGTCCAAATAGCATAGAACATCAGTAGTTGGGATAGTTGATCTCTAATTCTGTGTCACACCATGGGAATGATATTCGGACTTATGATGAGATTTTACTACTTGTATGACCAGACCAGTGCTGTCATAGACTAACCAATTTAAAATCCTAAACATCAAGAAAGATTTATTTAATCAAGCAAATTTATCCAAAGTGACATGGGTGCAAGAGAAGTGTAAGGCTCTTGTAACTATGTGAATTTGAGGGGTTTTTAGTCTATATAGAAAAAGGCAAACACTTGTACAGTGATAGTACCTTCGGGTACATACAGTTTTTTTTTTCCGTATCCACTTCTAAGGTATTTTTAGGCATGAAACATAAGATAAATGACAAAAATATGTAAATGTAATGACATGATATGAGAAGCATAGCATTGCTATGTGATGATATGTAAACAGTGATAAGTACAAGAATAAAAACGTAAATGAAAGATGATATGGAATGAAACATGATAAGACGAATAAGTATGATATATGTGTGAAGATGAGCCTGAGAATGATATGGTTCAAAATATGAATATATGTGCGATATGTAAATGAATGTTAAAGTTATATGCAATAATTTAAAGTGTGATGACTTTGATTAGAGGTCGCCTATATGTATTTATTCCCCACTCGGGGTTATAAGCTTAGCACCCGGTGTTTCACGTGTAGGTACAAACGAGGAAACTGAGGACGTGACAATCCGCATCGTTGAAATAAAGTCAACACATCACTAGGTGCCCAATTAAAGACCATTTGGTCTTAATGTATATGTATTTTTGTTTCTTTTGAAAGCAATGTAAATATTGTAAATGTTGAACACTTCTATATATGAAGCTTGTATATATTTTGTAATCCGCTACTACAGAATATACTACAAGTTAAATGTTTAACATAATATGAATGAACAAGCTTAAAGTTTATAAGCTTATAGTAAACAGGAAAAAAAAATGACACCCTCGCTTGACACCATGTGCCGAGTTGGGGGCGTCACAGTCCCACTTTGATAAGCTTTTCCACCAAAAACTTTAGGCTTCAGCATCTGTCAGTCTCATGCCCAATGATCTATGTGATAATATCATCGCAAAGATTTGTTTTTCGAGGGATCCGTCTGATCAAGCCGGTCATTTAAACTCGCAAGTTGCGAATAATGATGGGCAATAGCCTTTCATACAAACGCTCGTGGGGTGGGAATTACTTTCGAGCTTATTTCTTTCGCGATTGATCACGGATCGCCGGCTCGCTTCCGACCTTCCTTATACTCGGATGGCTTTTCCTGTGCGTTTATTTCCTCGACCAACTCGGTTCAGAATCATGACTGCTTCGGGGTCACTGCGCATATTGTCTCAACATTGTACCATCGCCGCCTATATAATTCTTCCATTTCGCCGGCTGTGTCTAAGGGATGTGGACTAGGAAGAAAAGAGTAGATGACCCAAATCTTCTCCTAAAGTTTTGGAGGACTGCATCCATGTTATACGACTCTATTTGCCGGATTCGGCCGTCTCGAACCTCCTCAGGAAGTCTCGAATAGACTCCTTCTTCCCGCTGGAGAATAGTCCGGCAGTCATGTTCTTTGGTCGATCGAACAAGATATCGCGGATATGAATGCCGCTCATAGTTCATTGAACGAGTTTATTAAGTTAGGCGGGAACTGTGGAACTAGGTTAACACAAGCCCTCGTAAGCTAGCTTCTAGAATACTTTTTACATACAATGAATTATCATTGTCGCACTTAGGAGCACCGCCCATTATAATGGATACGTGGATCGTGGCGGTTAGAAAACCATCGAATGTGGAAAATTCGTACGACAAATTCGCAGGGCTCATCAAGGATGGGGTCGCTTAGGGGCAAAAAGAGCATGTCATCGGGTTTGCGAATTAAGGTTGTAGGCAGCATGTAGAATGTTGGCCCTGCACCAAAGGCAGAATGTACAAAAGGCATTTGTGGCATCATACTTGCAGTAACACCGTGCACGGTGGTTCTGCACACCGACGCTGCCTTGGGCCGAATCGCCGGTTCTCGCTCCCGCTTATCTCCTCATTGCCTACGAGATGCGCCACCAATGGCATCGCGAACGCGGTGGTGATGGGAAGGCTTTTACTCGACGGCCTTTGCGCATTTCGAGCATTCTTTTCATTTAAAGACTCAGCACGGGAACCGCTCGAGGACAAATTTCATATTATCTACTAGGGTATCAACATCGTCAAGGATAATGGGCTCCTTCCCTTTATTGCAGGTAATTGGATGCGTAACTCAACCGCCATCTGATACATCTTTTCCAAGATCGTGACCTTTTTTCTATCCGGGTCCGTGAATCGTCATTCTCCTGCTGGCTAAAAGCTGCTCAACATCGCTCGCAGCTCCTTCATCCTGCCTTACTTGCTTCCTTCTTGCTTCTCTCCATGTTTTGATGCCAATGAGGAATTGATTGATCTTCCGGGCGCGGATTTACTCAGATTGTTTGATACGCACACAGGCAAATCAGATGTGGAAGGGGGAATCGTCAAAGTTCCCGGTGATGGAGGGCTACTAGATAATCTCTGAAGCTAAGCCCTTGTAGCATGTAGACGAGACTTTTTGTTCAGTTCCCACAGACGACGCCAATTGTTGTTACTTTGATCGTTTAAACCCTTGGGCATCAGCAGCACAATAAGAACCTGCAAAAGGGCGATCCGGGGACGGTGGGTCGGCCACCTCTCCGATGATTAAGTCAGCAAAAGATGGAGAAGAAGAAGAAGAAGAAGAGAGTACACCCAGTTGGAATTGCTTACCTTCCCCTCGTGGGGGATCTTCCTGATTTATAGAAAGTGGTTCATGAATCTCTCCTTGATTTTAGGAAAGAAAATCTCTTAATCTTAGGGATAAAATCTCTTCTTTCATATCAAGGATTAATTCTTCCTTATTAAGGATTAATTATTCCTTATCAAGGATTAATCTTTTTGGGAAATAAGGGATTTGGAAACTGGGAAATTCGTTGACAAATATTATTTCAACCGGTTTGGGAGGGAAAGGGAAGGGAGAGAAAGAGAGAGAAAGGAAGAAGAGGTTTTAGAGAGAGAGTGTCTATCTTCTATCTAGATTTTTCCGGTGATCGGACCGTCAAACTCCGGTGAGACAAGAGGCAAAGTTGATCCCTACTTCAAGAGCTACGCGTGGGTGCCGGAAGTGTGGAGTTTCGACAAACTCTAGGAGGTAGGGGTCTTCTCCTACTTGTAGGGATCTTCTCCTACTTGGATATTCCTTGTTTAAAGAGGCATGATAATGGCTTTAGGTGTTGTGAGGCTGGAAATGGCCATGAATTTTGGATCTAAGGAAGTGGAGCTGATGCTTGATGAGGGGTCAAGTGGACAGCTCCACATACTGTCTTCTTTGGGATCCAAGTATAACAAATCGGATTTTCTTGTTGGACTGAAATTGTCCATGTGTATTTGCTTGAGTTAGATGGCATGGATTGTATGGAAAATGACATGTTAATGCATGCTAAATTGATGTGTTAACATGATTGGTTGAATTATGTGAAATATAATTATGTATGAATCATTAGAATTGATTATATGGATTGGCATTATTGCATTCATGTGCACGTTGACATCACATCGTAGGCCCGTGTGGCGCACTCGCACGATCGCTCACCACCTGGCGGAATACGGTGAGTCAGATTGGACAACGTCCAATAAATGTCTCATGATTTAAAACACATGAGAAATATAATGTGGACGGGCAAAGTAAAGAGAGGGAGGGCCGTGAAATCCTCCTCGTGTGAAAAGCTTGGGAACGTGTAAGAGACCCGCGGAGATATCCGAAATTTCTGTATGGGTGTCAAAGACCCGCGGAGATATCCGAAATTTCTTTATGGGTGTCAGAGACCCGCGGAGATATCCGAAATTTTTGTATGGGTGTCAGAGACCCGCGGAGATATCTGAAATTTCTATATGGGTGTAAGAGACTCTCAGAGATATCCGAAATTTCGCTTGAGGGGGTGATCGTGGTGATAACCAAATTTCAGATGGGTATAAGAGACCCTCGGAGATATCCGAAATTTCTATATGGGTGTAAGAGACCCGTGGAGAAATCCAAAATTTATGTATGGGTCTAAGAGACCCGCGGAGATACCCAAAATTTCTAGTGCCCAAAGAAAGACTGGCCATGGTTAACACTTAACCCAGATAGATGTATAGGAGCTCCGACCGACTTCTAGATTAGTTACCAATCAAGCAGTTGAATTAGGGTGTCACTTGAGCCGATAAGGGCTCTGTGATATGGGTGTCATCAGTATTTCCATGATCGATTGTCAGACTGACATAGGCATGTGTGAGGAAGTCTGAGTGACTCTGATACGGGCATGAAACATCTCATAATGTAGGTGAAAATCATTCCATGTAAATTGGAAATTTGCCTGGAATGGGTGTGGTTGTCAGGTGCTACTCAGATGCATTTTAGGAAGCCGGGAGCAGCCCTCAGAGAAGAATTCAACTACTAGGCATTGCTCACCCCGGTCGTGGGATCCCCTTCAGTACTGTGGACTATTTCTGTGAAGATCACAACATTAGAGGCCTTCGCTTTTGAGAAAAAAAGTTCGACAAGTGGCTTTGAAAGATATGTTTTGTAAAACATAAAAATATTTTTGTAAACTGGGTATGAAACTATCAGAATGGAAGTTGGTTACACTTTGGTGAGAGAATGTATAGGCTCGACGTGGCGATGATCCATGTATGGATCTCATGATATGAGACACGGTGTTTTTAGGTCGACAGGTCAACCCGGACTTTGGTTCAAAGGCCACAAGACATCCAAAATGAGTCGCATGGTTTTGAGGTTATCGGAGACTGTCCATAGCTTTTGAAATAAAGTGGTTATCGGAGACTGTCCATAGATTTAAAATAAAGTCATATTCGGGAGATTGTCTAGGATCGATTGTCCAGTGGCCGAAGACCGGTCTGTGGTCTGAGACTGCCCACTTGGCCTGAGATCAGCCCAAGGGCTTTGGAATGAAGTGGTTATCAAAGGTTGTCCAAAGGATTTGATTTATAAAAACAAAAGCCTTGTTGGGATACAAACGTCATTTCGTGAAACACCAACGACAAGTTTTCATATTTGCAAGATATGCATGTGCGAGGAGCCTATGAGGACTCGTGTGATATGATGTGCGGTAGCCACATTCTCATCCACGGCGCAGATACTTGAGTGTGAACGTGCATGTTTTTAATTGAATGCTGGTGGCGTACATTGCATGTGCACTTACGTGGGAGTAGCCATCAGAGGGAATATTTCTCTATCGAGTGACGCCACCTCATCGCGACCCCTTTTAGCGTACGTAGAGTTTATAGCAGACGACGCTTCCACGAGGCCGCTATTATGAAGAAGGCCGATATAGCCTTGGTATTCCCTTTAAAAAGTATTTTATAAAAAGAATTAGAATTAAATTCTTCGACTATGGTATAAATAGTCTGCATATAATTACAGAGCAGGCCGCGTGATCGACTCTTACTGACCGTAATTAATTATTTCATTTTTCATATTTTCGATTTAAATACGAATCGACCGGATCTCGCAGCGGATGTATCGGTGCGGGCGCCGAAGACCTGGCCCACTCAAAGAATATGACATAAATAGATATTAGTGATATGGACAGATGGATCCTGCGGTTGTCATTAGTACTTTCCGCTGAGGTCTCGATGGGTTAGCGGGTTATACAAGCCTCCGAACAAAGGAGACGCCGCCCTCGGCTGGGTAAAATACGGATCCCGATAACAGATGCGCGTGGTATCGGTCATCCGAATCCATTGCACTCACGGTCACGGGAATAATAACGAACCCCGGATTCTGGGGTGTCACATCATTTGTCTCGCCGTCCTTGGTCTATCTTTTTTCTTCTTATTTTTTTTTTATGACAATGGTCTAGCCTATTTATTTATTTAATTTAAATAAATCGTAGGGTGGGGCTAATGTGACTCAACTCTCACCTCTTTGGGCATTTTTCCATACGATATATCGATAAACCCAAAAATCATTTTTCTACTCATTAATTTAAGGCCCAATAATACTTCTAAGTGTAAAACCTATTATTCCCTTTAATTAAATCACCCTAAATCTGCATCCAATAAGTAAACTGCAATCCAGATTCTTATCCTTTATGGAAAAAGTGGTGTGACGAAATCTTAAATAAGCCAAATCACCCTTAAAGATCGCTAACCATCGGGACCCACACGGATAGGGAACATAATATCGACGCGGTACGCGAACCACGCAATCGGGCCACATACACGTAGCGATTTTCTACCTCATCATACATGCAGCTTCACAATGATTCACACTCCGCCTACAAATGGCGACACACCAGAAGATTTTCCACCAATTATGGCGTGGTCTCCACAACATTCAATTCGCCTTTGTTTTTATTTGTCATTTTTCTCTTTTTATCTTCAACGTTGACTTGTTATTCAATTGTGACTTGTTAATTCACAAAAAATATCATTTTCTCTCTATCTTCTTTCTTAGTTATTAATCTTTCCACCTCATCATACATGTGGGCTCCACAACATTCAATTCACCTATGCGTGGAAGCATGCAATTCGTAGCATTTTCCACCTCATCATACATATAGGCTCCACAACATTCAATTCGCTTACGTGTGGAAGCACGCAATTCGTAGCATTTTCCACCTCATCATACATGTGGGCTCCACAACATTCAATTCACCTTTGTTTTTATTTGTCATTTTTCTCTTTTTATCTTCCACGTTGACTTGTAATTCAATTGTGACTTGTTATTCCACAAAAAATATCATTTTCTCTCTATTTTCTTTTTTAGTTATTAATTTTTCTACCTCATCATACATGTGGGCATTATAACATTCAATTCGACTACGCGCAAGCACGTTAACCCAGAAGATTTTCCACCTCATCATACATATAGCTCCACAACATTCAATTTCCACACGCGGTGGAAGCAATTAATTCGCAAAGATTTCTACCTCATCACATGTGGGCTCCACAACATTCAATTATCCTTTGTTTTTTATTTGTCATTTTTCTCTTTTTATCTTCCACGTTGACTTGTTATTCCACAAAAAATATCATTTTCTCTCGATTTTCTTTCTTAGTTATTAATTTTTCTTAAATAATAGTCATATATATATATATATATATATAAATTGTTAATTTAAAAAAATTGAAAATATTTAAAATTATTAATTTCCTAAAATAAAAAATCTTCCTTATCCTTTGAAGTGAAAAATACGAAATATCCCAAGTCAAAGTCCATAGGAAAAAAGTGGAAACTGAAATGATTTCAAAATTTCTAGAGAGAAAGTGTGGAGATTTTAATAAAGAAAATTTTGTTGCTGGTGAGCAACACTATGGTATCCAATAATAATAATAATACATACACATTAATGATTTTAATTATAATTATAAATTAATAAATAAATGAAAATAATAACATATTGCAGTTTTCTTAAGGCCACGTTTCTACTTCCATTGGAAAGTTTTAGACATTGGATCTCGTTGTTCGATGGTTGACGCTTGTGTTGGATTCTCGGGATTGAGATCTGCTTTTCCTCCAGAATTCGCTTATTGTGAGAATTTTGGATTTTCTGAGGTGGGTAATATTTGAATTGTTGATTGATGTTTGTTGCGTCGGGAATATTGAATGAAGAAAGGAAAGGAAAATAATATTTTGAAATATTTTTTTTTTATTTGTTTGTTTCGTTGTCGACTAATTCAAGATTCGCTAGGGGAGGATTATGGGTTTGTTGTGTTCATGAAAGAATTTGATGGGTTTTGCAGATTGAATTGATTTTCCTTTTGTTTGTCTCGCATTTCGCAGGTATGCACGTACGTAAAATGAATGCCTTTAATGGAAGGAAGATTGATTTGAGTCATTTTACCATCAATCTTGGTAAAATAGTGTTTCTTGTGAACGAATGGTGATTTTGGCTTGCATCTAAAAACACCTATTTGAAATTTCCGTATCTGAGCGTGGATCCGAGCTTCAATTCATAAGCTACATAATACTTGTATTTTCTCAGGAAATGTTTTCATTGCTCGATGTTAGAAGATCTTAAGTTTTAGGCCAAGGTGGCATACCAAATTCATTTTATACTGTGGGAGAATATGCCTATTTCGTATATTTGAATGTGATATATTTAGAAAGTCTCTTTGGTAATCTTTGGATACGCCCATTACATATATGTATTTGAATTTTAGCAGTATTTGTGTGTGTAATTTAAGGATTTCCATTACATGTATGCTTGAATGTTAGAAGTATTTAGTCTAATTTTAGGACCTAAATGTCCATTTCAATGTGCTGAATTTGACTTGGATTAGTGTGAATGTTCTCTTTTGCTAGACTTTACAGTGCCCACCTTCCTTCCTGCAAATTTCATGGTACCTTCCTCAATTGCTAATTATACGATTCCTTTCTCACTGACAATTAATATCAGAATCGTCTTCTTTTTTTCTTCTCCAGTTTAACAGAGACAGAATAATTCAATTGAAGATTGTGTAGCCGGAAATGGCTTCCACAAGCGCTCAAATGGCATCTGATCCTTCTCCTTCCATGCGTAGATGCCTTTACGACGTGTTCTTGAGCTTTAGAGGGAAAGACACCCGCGACAATTTCACCGATCACCTCTATACTGACCGTTCGAAGAGTATTGCAACTTTCGTAGATGACAAACTTAAGAGTGGATAAGAGATTCACTTCGAAGCCGAAAGCTATTGAAGAATCAAGATCTTCCATTGTTGTTTTCTCAAAATTATGCCGATTCAAGGTGGTGCTAGAGGAGCTTGTAAAAGATTCAGCGGAGGTAGAAAGGAATATGGGCAAATAGTATTGCCAATTTTCTACCATGTGGATCCATTGATATCCTCAAACAAAGAGGAGCTTGGAGAAGCATTCACCAAGTATGATTATGGTTAAAAAATTAAAGGACAAGGCAGTAGAGATGGAGGAGGCCTCGATGTGCTGTGCAATATTTCCCATCTACATATCAAGGAGGTAATTCTCATAACTTATTCTTTTAGCTTTTTTATTAATTGTTATTATTATTATTTGCAAAACTTTTAGATTATGTCTTGGTTCAGGAAAGTTTAAAAGAAAATGTAAAGAAATAAAGAAATAAAGAAAGAAAGAAAGAAATAAATAAATAAATATATATATATATATATATATATATATATATATATATATATATATATATATATATATATATAATAGTTTTTATTTTTATTATAATAAATAAAATTAATAAATTATTTTTATATTCTACCTCGAACTTATCCGATTCACTATATGAAAATTAAATATTTTAAAATATATGTATTTTTTATTATATTTTATTTTCTTTTTTATGTAGTAAAAATCAAAACATGAGGAGAACTTTTGACTTTTTCTTTATTACTTGCAAGAATCAAACATAATCTTAGATTGTCTCTAAATATAAAATTTATATGTTTTAAAGAATATTAAAATTTGAGCTATTAGATTTGAAAAGAAAATACATAAATAAATTCCAAGCAACTTGCATACTAATTTAGATTTTTACTGAAATAGAAATGGAAATAATTTAGTTAATTATTTAGAATTCTTAATGCACATGTGATTTTAGAGTAACAAATAAGGGGGAAATTAATAATCTTGTGGTACACATGTGTAGTTTCTTTATATATTTCAGCATTTCCCAAATTCTAGTTAAAAAATAATTAATTATAAATATATAACCATAGATAAATCTATTTCATTCCCAATATAAAAAATGCATATATATATATATATATATATATACACTTCTGGTTTGTTTTATTTCTTTCTTCTTTATTTTTTTATTTTTAATGTTTTTTACTATTTTATAATTCGATTAATAGTGAATTTGTAAATACAAGATAAGTTTAAAAGTGGTCCCTATTCTTCATATTTTATCCATTCATTTTAAGTAAATAATTTATTTTACATCCTGCAAATGTCAACCATTGACTCTAAAATCTAAAAATTTTGTCAACATAATTTTTTATCTATTCTAATCATTTGTGTCGTTATTGTCAACATACATAATTTTTTTTTATCAATTCTATTGTTGTTATTGTTTGTGTCATTGATGATAAAGAGAAATGATGTTTTTTGTGTATTCCAATTTATGTCGACAAATGTTAATTACAAGATATTATTTCAATTAAATCAATTTTTACTAATCAAGTTTCTGTAATTCTTTAGTAATTAATCATCTACCTTTTACTCATGGTTTTGTTTGGTTGCAAAGTAATCAGAAGACTGGAATAAAATATAACGCAACCTTTAGAAATTAATTTAGAAGTAAAATCAATATCTCAAAAGTTAAACAAATGGTTCGATCTATATTAATTAGCTACGTAACTACATAGCCACTTTAAACCATCGAAAAACCTCGGATTTTCATAGTTCTATTTAAGGTAGTTCTGTAAAACTATGTTAAATATCCAATTTAAGAATAAAATATAAATTCAAATGATATAAAACTATTAATCACACATTTAGAGCAACATAAAAATTCTAGATTGTTTAAAAAACATAATAATTCTAGAACACAATATATTGTTTAATAAATGTAACTTTATTTGAAGGAAAAACAAGTAAAGAATTAAGGTCCAAAATGGTGAAGAGTTTGAAATTTTTGGTAAAGAAAACCTTCAATTTTATGAAGGTTGAATAAAGAATAAAAAATATGCTAAATTAAGATAAACAAATATTATTTTCTGAAATTAAAACAATTGAAGGTTATTAATACTTGATTGCTCTTAGTTAAAAAAATAGGGAATAGAGCATACTACTTTATTGATTCTATAATCTCTTTACTTATTTCTAATTGTTATCCTTGATTCTATATATTTCTTTCCTCCTATACATTTTGTTATTCTTGATTTTATGCATATGCTTGATTATTTTCATTTTATCATTTTTTTTAATAATATACATATAATGATTGGATACTGTTAAACCTGTTACAAGGATTACAGAGAGAAAGTAAAGACTGCAAGAATAAGTCTCGTGAGCGTCTCGTGAGCGTCACGATCTCCTTAAAACAGATTCACCGTCTCCGTTGGTGCTTCGAGATTCCAAGGGCGTCTGTCTCCCAGATAAACGGCACGAATGGTGGTCACTTAAAGCACTTTGTCGCTAATTCCGCGAACCGATGATGTGTTTGCACTATCACCGACAAAAGGACGGGCATGAAAACTCCGAGACTCGATAATCTCTTGCATGAATTGGCTAAATACCTCACAACCTTTATATAAAGGAGAGATTAGACCTTTGGAATGCCAAACCCGCTTCCCTAACTTTTAGAATTCAAATAAATTATTAATTAATGTCATTAATCTCATTCATCAGTGTCATTAATTTCTTATAACTGAAATCCAAAGTTTTAAGAACAAAGAATTATCCGAAGGAATGTCATCCATTTCTTATTCACTATATCCAATACCCCACATGAACAAAATTGATGACTAAAGGCTTAGACAGATACGGTGATAGAAGCACGGTCAAAACTCAGATAGAGATAAGAGCCATACTCGAACCTTCCCTCAAGGGTAAAATATGTTTACTCTACTAGCTAAACAGTAGACACGATGTCCTTGAACTATTCTGCCATTTGTGTAGACGATGACATATCTCACACAGGAATCTTCCAAACACAGTTTAGTTCTCACTTTTATGTCCATTTTGGCCATGGACATGCGCCTGGTTCTGCAAGAGTTTAATAGAATTGCGGCCCTATTCACTCCTCCGAAGCGTCCCACTTCACCTTACATAGTGATCTCAGAATTAAGAGTAGCTCATGTCAGTTTCCTTCATCAATGCTGTAGATCATTAAAAAAGCATAGCTTAACCTTCTTATGAGCATCACTGCTCATCATAGGAAATGGACACGAGCAATATCCCACGTTGATTGTATCAAAGTCTTACAATTTGGTTGTCCCTTGAACCTAGATCTCGGGACTTCCTGGGGCTAGCTAGGTCGGGTATCCATTGCATCGACTTATTCTTACGCTTTAAATTCCATTCCCTTCATGACTTTTCAACCAACTCGTTTAACCCTTTCGTTACGGATCCGCAATACTATCCTTAGATTCACATAATCTATAGAGATAACCCCGCCGAGAGTTGCTGTTTAATGGTATTGTGTCTACGACGATATTTCTAGACTTACCATTATACATACCGGTTATGGCTCTACCACAGCAAGATTGATCAATACAATGTATGCATATTGGAGGCACTGGCTTTGGCCACCTTGGAATGTCCTTCAGAAGTGGCGAGCCATTCCGCCTTCCCACATTCGTTTTAGTGCTATAAACTCGCATTCCATTGCGGATCCGGCAACCGTCTGGTTTCGAGGATTTCCATGATACCGCCGCACCTCCCAAAGGTAAAGACATAACCACTACGGATTTCCTGAGTCTTTATCATTAGATATCCACTAGCATCACCGTATCCTTCAAGTACGCCAGGATATCTTCAGGTAAAGGCAGCCCATAAATACGAGTGAATCGTAAGTATTTCCAATACTCTCATTATTCCGCAACAATGCATAGCCCTGTGATCGCCGTGTACCTACTCGCCTTATTAACCTGATAGGCTATGTCCTGGTCTTAAAGAAACTGATTAAGTACATTAGACTCCCTATCACCCTGTGAGTATCTACTTCGAGCAACACTCTCTCCTTTATTCTGAAAAGTGTGGAGTTACATCTACTCGTTGTTCGCTATACTAAAGTTCATCCTTATCAAATTTCCCAAGAATATTGTCAACATAGTGTGACTCGACTTGAAATTACGAGTCCATCCGATGTTCTTTGATTTTTATTCCCAAAATAACATCGCTGAAGTCCTATGTCTTTCATGTCAAATCTTGAATTCAACATGTTCTCGTAGATGTAATCATCTTATCATAACTACTCGACAATCAGCATGTCATCTACGTGAGACAAACATACAATGACATAATCCATGTTCATCATCTTGGCATAGACACTTGTCATGATTCATTGATTTGAATCCATGTGACAACATAACGCTGCCAAATTTCTCATGCCATCAAGCTTTGCTTGTTTTAATCCATACAAGGATTTCACCAATCTACAGACTTTCATTTCTTGTCCCCAGCGTAGAAAACCCCTCAGGTTGCTCCATGTAGATTTCTTCATTCAAATCTCCATTTAAGAAGGCAGTTCTTGACATCCATTTGATGTACCTCAAGATCTTTTTAGTGCAAGAATTCAAAAGACCATCCTTATGGAGTTTATTCCTCACACAGGAGAATACGTGTCAAAATAATCCGCACTTCGCCTTGCCTAAAGCCTTTGATCACAAGTCTTGCCTTGTATTTGTCTATTGATCCGTCTACTTTTCCGTTTCTCTCAAAAAATCCACTTGGAACTAAGAGAGGCCATAACTGAAGTGGAAGACATCTACTAGTTCCCAAGTACGGGTTATGCAAAGATGGAATCAATTTCACCGCACTGCCTCTTCCACATGAGACTCTCCTGTAGAGCCCTCCACATTCTTTATAGGTTTGAGGTTCCCCTTCGAGCATGTATGTTAGAAAATCTTGACCAAATGATTTTTCTGTCCTCGTCCCTTTACCGCACTCCGGGTTCCACCTCTCTCCATTAGTATCTTCATCCCGACTATTTTCATGAATAGTTCCAAACACTCGCTGATGAACTAGGGCTTTTCCTTGGATCCGTATGGAAACACATCTCAAAGAATGATGCATTCTCATTCCTTGGCATTGATTGCGTGCTCTCGTGAATATCCGGATATTAGACTCATAAACAAGAAATCGATAAGCAACACTGTTATGTGCATAACCAATGAAGATGCAATCAATAGTTTTAGGTCATATTCTCACCTTTTTGGGTGGAGGAACTGCCACTTTAGCCAGACATCCCCACACTCGCAAGTATTTGTAGGATGGCTTCATTCCTTTCCATAACTCATATGGAGTCTTTTCGCTTTAGGTACCTTTATTTAGAAGGTAATTAGCGCATAAATGGCTTCTCCCCACATGTTTTGTGGTAGACCGTAACTTACCAGCATTGCATTCACTACTTTTTTAGAGGCAATTTTTCCGCCAACCACTCCATTAGATCGGCAGGGCGCACAAGGTGCCGTGGTTTCATGTATAATCCCATGCCGAGCACAAAGGTCAACAAACGGCGATTCATACTCTCCACCCCTCGATCACTTCTCAAGACTTTAATTTTCCTATTGAGTTGATTCTCAACTCGCTTTTGTAGAGAACAAATTTCTTATCACTATCCTTACTTTTAAGTAGTACACATAATAATACTTGTGCATTATCCACAAAGGTAATAAGTTTATTACCACCTCTTTGCTCAGACGAGTTTCAAAATCACATATATCACTATGGATTAAGACAAGAGGTTCGTTGTGTTTTCAATACTTTGAAAAGATGACCTGGTCAGTTTTGCTTCAACACAAGTTTCACACTTGTAAGCCAGATCAATTTGGAAAGTTGGTATATGATTTGGGTTAATTAATTTACGCAATGTATCATAATTAACATGTCCTAATCTACTCATGCCATAGATTAGATGACTCAAGAATATAAGGTAAGAACTAGCTTTTATTCATATCTCGACTTAATGATTGTCATTACATTAAGCTTCCACATATCGCCACTCATATACCCTTTCCGACACATACATTCCGCTCTTTTGATAGAACAAATTTATCGACCAAAACACAACCAATCTTAGTGATTATTCGAAGAAAAAGAACCGTACACCAAGTTCTCGAGGATTTCGTGCACATATAACACATTTGTTAGAGTCAGCTCTTTCCCAGAAGTCATCTTCAAGACCACCTTGCCTTGTCCTTTGATATCCGATGTGGCAGAGTTCCCCATGAACACCTTTTCTCCTGTCTCAATTGGTTCAAAGGTGGAGAACATCATCTTATCATAACATACATGGCGGTAGCACCGTCAATCCACCCATTCTTTTGGGATTTGATCCAACCAAGTTCACCTCGAGATTACCGCAGTTGAGGCCGAATTTCGCATAATATCCTCGAGAGGTCGCCAACCACATCGTCTCCTTAAGTTTGTTTTCTTCTAAGTCCGTAATATGAAGATTTAGACCTTGCTTCCCACGCTTGAAGCATTTCCCCCATGAACTTTTTCTTCTTGAACACTCCCTTTTGGTCTCAAATTTAGTGCCTTTTCCTTTGTTGTTGCTCTTTTGAACTTGGAACCTCGACCATGTTCCACAAAGTCGCATACCTTTACTGGGATTGTGTGCCATTTTCTTCCTATCCTTTATTGTCTTCTTCGATGCGGTAAGTCGAATAACTAGATCTTCGATGCTCATCTCCTTCTTTCTTTATGTTTGAGGTAGTTTTTGAAGTCTCTTTCCAAGCAGGAGGCGCTAATAATAGATGCCACTGGAAAGTTTCGCCAACATCATTCCTCGCATGAATCTTATGGAGGATTACTTGAAGTTCTTTGGACTTGACCACTGTGTTTTGGAATCTACCATTTTATAATCAGAATCGCCCACAACGAACTTTTTTTTGCCCCGCATCCTCGCTTTATATTTCCGGTCTAGTGATTCCCACGCTTCCTCGGGCGCTTTTCTTATTCAGACACATTTAGAGAATCATGAATATCTGGCGGTGACATAGTTCCCGCATTTAAAGCTCGAATGTTTCAAGAATCCATAACACCGATGACTTGATATCGCGCCTCATCTTCTTGAGCTTCGGAGCTTTTCCGCTCAAGAATCTCGCAAGATTCAAGGCGGCCAGCCACAGACTTTAGCCGGGGCCACCTTTGAAATTAAGTCCACCGAATTTCTCCTCAAGGTTTTCCGTGTGAGACGTAGATAGCACCGAGTAGGCATCAATCGGTGCTGCGGTCACAAGAGGGGTTGCCACTTGAGCAGATGCAAGTGTAAGTGGTGTTCGAATCCAATGTCCATTTCTCTGCAAAATTATAGAAAATTGATAAATTTCTATTCCCAAACCAATTCGCAGAATAATTGGAATTAACACGTAACAAAGTATTCCCAGGAAAGACTGGTGGGGTAAAAACCCGAGCCAAACAACTAGCCTCCTTAGACACATCTGCGGGCCCTGAAATATTGGAGGGGTCACGAACGGTCCCACTTAATTTCCAACCTCCTTAGACATAACTTCTCTGTTTGTAGTTTCCAAATTCCTAAGACCACAAAGGAATTAGCACAAACTCACAAAGTGAGAAAAGGGTTTTAGCCTAGTGCATTCTTTCTCCCATCATATATTCCTCGTGAAGAAATATCACAACAAAGCACGTGGCTCAGTCGAAAGCATTCCCATTTGAATGCTTCAATCTAGTGGTTCAAAACCCTTCCTCGCATATTACTAGGATTTTCAATTTATTTCTGAATTCTAAGTTTGGGAAACCAAAAGGTTTGGCATTCCAAAAGGTCTAGTCTCTCCTTTATATAAAGGTTGTCGGGGTATTTCAGAAAATAACAGAAAAAAAAGATTATCGAGTCTTGGGTTTTTCCTTCCTTCGCCCTTTTGTCGGTGATAGTGCAAACATGATCATCAGTTTACAGTGGCGCACTGAAGTGCTTTACGACCATTCGACACTGCTTTATCCTGGAGACAGACGCCTCGGGAATCTCGAAGCACCAAATCTGAGACGGCGAACTGCTTTAAGGAGATCGTGACGCCACGTAGACTCGACATTTTCGTATTATTTTGCTTCCGAAGCTTTGTTCTTGTAATGGTTCTTTCACAGCCTTTATTTTCTTCAGAATCTCAGAATAAAGCTTAACAAACTTAAAACATAAGTTTTAAATATTTTTTTTTCAATTTTCCTTGTGGATATTTTAAGGGATTAAAAGACAAAAGTGTCTTAAAAGGAAAGTGTTGTTTTTCTTCTCGGTTGCTTTATTTTTTCAAAATGAAAAAAATTAATCCAATTTATTTTACTTCGTTTGAAGAAGAGATTTTTTTCTTTAAAGGAAAAAATTTGTTTCGCCTCTCAAGTAGAAAACCAATCCTTGTTTGACCAAACATAAAAAATATTTAAAATGATTATTTATCTCCACGTGTTTTTTCATTTAACAAATAAAAGAAAACTTAAAAAAAAACTTTTCCTTTGCCAATTTTTTCCCGTCGCCTTCGATCACTTCGAATGCCTGGCTCTTTCCGATCGACTTGCTGATTTTTTTTTTCTTCCCCTTAGAATCTGTTTTTAAGTTTGTTAAACCTGTTACAAGGATTACAGAGAGAAAGTAAAGACTGCAAGAAAGACCATTACAAGAACAAAACCCGGAAACCAAATAATATTTAAAGGCCGAGTCTCGCAGCGCCATCATCTCCTTAAAACATATTCACCGCCTCCGTTGGTGCTCGAGATCTCCAAGGCGCCCGTCTCCCGCAGATAAAACTGCGTCGAATGGTCGACAAAGCACTCTCATCGCCAATTCCGCGAACCGATGATGTATTTGCACTATCACCGGCAAAGGACGAAGGAAGGAAAACCCGAGACTCGATAATCTCTTTATTGACTGGTGGTTTTCTGGAAATACCCGACAACCTTATATAAAAGGAGAGACTAGACTCACGCCAAACCTGCTTCCTAACTTTTAATTCGAAATAAATTATTAATTAATGTCATTAATCTCATTCATCGAGTGTCATTAATTTCTTATAAATGAAAACCAAAGTTTTAAGAACAAAGAATTATCCAAAGGAATGTCATCCATTTCTATTCACTATATCCAATGTGATACAAACTCAACCATGCAGGAGTTAAGTTCATAACAGCGCGTATCGTATTCAAATTATAAAATTTTATATTTGTATGACAAATTTTAAATTGAATCAAAGTTAACTTTCTCTTTTTATATTTTTAATGAATTGAATAACTTGTTAATGATATAAGTAAATGCTATAATAAAATTTTAAGAATATATAATGTACTAAATTAAAGGTCGCGACACTCCCATTTCCCAGTCCCGCTGACCACGCCAACTCCGGCGGAACCTCGCAGCCTCACATCATGAGACCCAAACATGAGTAAAAATAGCCACGTCGGCCCATACATCCATACTCACAAAATATAATCAAAGAGTTACAATAGTTTCAAGAGTTTGTTACACTCTTATAAAAACATGCATCAATTAAATGTTCAATACATGTTCTACAAAAATATAAAATCAAGCCACATGTTGGCTCTTTCGTGCAAATTTCATAGCCGTCCTCCGAATACTCCTCAGACGGAAAGGGGGATCCCACGACGGGGTGAGCAATGCCCAAAGAGTGATAATCTCCTGGCCATGGCTACTCCCCACCTAAGCGCTCATGCAATTCAAAAACACACACATTCAAGTGAATTCATGATTCCTACTCGAATGTCTACATGCCCAATTCCCATGCCTCGAGTCCTCTCCAACTCCCTCACACATGCTTATGCCATGTATGAAAATCGTTTCCAAAACAAAAATATTTGTTTTACTTGTGGGCAACCCTCCGATATAAATACGTTAGACAATCCTTCGAGGTAATTTATCACACCCCCAAAACAATCTACTGCCTCTCCGACGTGAATTGTTTGACGATTTCAACACAATTCTTTTCGACAACTCGATAAATTTCGCTGAATAAGTATAAAAATCATTCTAGACAACCCCTCCGATTTTGTTTGTCATGCACTCACACTCATCGCTCTGGGGAGTCCCTAAGGCATATGAAATGCATTATGCCATTTCCATATAATACATGTTAATATATCAAGAATGCATATATTAACAAAATTTACACACATGTTATCCAAACATAAAAATAACATATCAGCATACAATTTGCATGTTATTCAATCAAGCAATAACATATCCACACACAAAGCCAAATACAAGGGGGCCACAGTCGGCTCGACCGTGAGAAACCACTCAAGGATTTTCACTACCCAAATCTTTGGAACCGAAAACACGGTCATCTAGGCCTCAAGATATCCCTATCCATCAAAATGGCTCTTAGCTAAAGTGTGACGCCCCGAATCCCGGGGTGTCTCGTTATTAACCCGCGGAAAACCTGTTTGTCTCATAGCATGAGACCCATTCATGAGTAAAAATGGCCACTTGGGCCCATACATCAATACTCACCAAAATCTAAACAACTATATCACAATAGCTCAAGAGTTATTACATTACTCTTAATACAAACATTTATTAAAATTAAGAATCCTAATACATGTTATACAAAAACATCAAAGCCACAATTCGGCTTTCTTCTAAAAATCGGCCTCTAATGAGCTTCGTCTTCTCGAACACTTCCTGTACCTGAAATAATGTTCCCTCGATAGGATGAGCAATGCCCAGTAATGGAATTATCCTACATGGGTTACTCCCCACCTAAGTGCACATGTAATGATTAAACATAAACACATTCAAGCAAATACATGATCCTACTTAAATATTTACATGCCCAATCCCATGTCTCGAGTCCTGATCATCGACTCCCTCACACTTGCCTAAGCCATGTATGAAAAAACACTGTTTTCAAAACAAAAGCTTTTTGTTCTTGAAAACACACTACCGAAGTTTTAAAAATGGACTGTCTCTCCGAGGAGAATTTGTTCTGAGAACCTTCCGAAACAATTCACGGGCTCCTCCGACGTGAATTGCTCTGACAATCTCCCAACCTAATTCCTCCCGAAAAATCTCCATCGGGAAATTCTTCACGACCATTTTCGTTTTTCATTTTCTTTCATGTCATGCAATCACACCTAATTTTCTAGGGTGCCCAGGTGCATATGGAATGCAATGTGCCATTTCAAAACAATTCATGCTAATATATTTTACATGCATATATTAACAAAAATTAACTCACAACATCATGTTAACACATCAAATTCCATGCATATATTAACAAAAATTAACTCACAACATCATGTTAACACATCAAATTCCATGCATTAACATATTAATTTCCATACAATTCAGTTTCATCCACCCAAGAATATTTTCGCTTAAAACATACACTCGACCAATTTGGTCCAACTAGCAACCGACCGCTTTTAACAAATCTTAAACGAGTAGTGGGCTGTCCGTGGGCGCCCACTCATTAAGCACTGCTCACTTTGTGGAACCGAAACTACGGCCATTCCCTACCTAAAACACACAAACCATAATTTATTGCATAAATTATCACACAAACCACCCAAACAGTACCTAAACTATCCAAAACGGGTTCAAAATATTCCAACAATTCTGTCCCAAGTTTTGGGACCGATCAAACGGCCACTCACGGCCTCAAATCAACCAAATCATTTACAAAGCTCTTAAAACCTAAAATAACCGAGTAGGAGAAGACCCCTACCTCTTTGAGTTGTCGAACTCTCCAAAACCGCGCCACGCATAACCCTTTACCGCTTAACAACTCTCGCTTCTACCGACGCGAACTCGGACGATCCAAAAGCCAGCAAATCTGTAGAGAATGTGTACTTTCTCTCTAAACCCCATTTTCAAAAATCTATCATCCCTCTCACCTACTCGCACGTATGCTAAAATGGAGAAGAAAGTCGCACTGTCTCCCCTTCACTTGCCACTTGTCAAGCCATCATTGGCTCATTGGATTCCTTATCCATTTAATCCACCAACCTTTGATTTTCCTCTAATTAGGAGATGCCACATGTCACCCATAGGCCCCACACTTGAGCTCAAGTTGACTCATTCTACACCTGACACGTGGCACACTGTGAGCCACTCAAAATGTGCCAAGTGTCCCGCACTACGCCGTTGCCCTCAAAACGCGTAAATTCCCGACCGTCTCTAATTGACGAATTCGACGTGGTAGCTAGATTTCACGAGACACCTTAACCCAAGGTCCGTTCACATCCAAGATCTAGAAAATTCGATTTTGACCGAATTACCATTTTACCTTATTTCGTAAAATTAGATTTTCTCGGTGTTTCATTCTCCCTCCTAAAAAGGAATTTCATTCCCGAATTTACAATAACATACGATCACTCACATGCATATGCAGCCTTACACAACTCCAAGACCGTGTCGGGTATGATAACCCGCCTAAGGTCACAATCATTGGCAACCCAATGGCTGTCAACTCATCCATCTCAAGAATGACATTAACACCCGATATGTCTACTCCCGAAGGTTCCCTATGAGCAGAATCCTTGAGATCTCTGATTGTTAAGAGACCAAAAGACATATACAAATTTATGACACTATTACCAGCGATCATTGTCTAATCACTAAGAATCCGCGCCAAAACTTGTTAAGAGACCAAAAGATGTATATGTGAAAATATGGTCAAGGGAGTGAATGTGGTAAATACTCAAAAACTGAAATGAAAAGTATTACCAACACTCAACCCCTTTCCGCAAGTGCACGGGTCATACAAGTAATAAAGTGGACTCTAGGAGTCCGGATATCGCATCCACGGATTGAGGTTCTCTCTAATTGGAATTTGATCACCCCGATTACAAGGGCTCTTCACTATTTAGGCTTAATTTCAAGTAGGATGTCAATAAAATCAATTTAATTGAAACAAAACTGATTTAAAAACTAATCCTAAAATCTACCAAATAAACAACTACTTAATTCTAAAAGGTATGAAGAGAGTCAATAGATGTGGGGATAACTATTTACAAAATAATTTGCATTTCCTTGAAAGTACAACACGGTGAGTTGACTTGATTTGTCCAAGAGCAACAGATAGCTTGGATTTCCATACACCATACAGATTTCACTATCTAACTCACCACATATTCCTTTCAGACAAACGGGTCTAAATAGCCTACTTGTAAATCTGCACTCTTTGCTAAGATTTGATTGTTTTTCTTTTCAATACTTCACAACCATTTCAGGACTAAGAATTTCGCCTCTACAGACAGATAATGCAAGCCTTCTCCAATGCACTGGTATCTCTCGTCTTCAAATCTAATAAAATTTTCTATCTCCTCGATTAGATCTTTGCTACCACGATCAAGATCCTTTCATCGACTAAGGAGAAACCTCTGATCAACTAAATTGATACATCATCTAATTAATCCTCACACCATGAGTAAATTAGTGATCTATCAAAGTAATTTTTCAGAGTTCATTAGTTCCAAGATATTAGTCCAGCATACCCCTAAGTTACCGCTCTTACCTGGAATCCCATCTCTCGTGTCACCAGAGGGCCTCTCCCGAAATCGTGTGAGCAAAGATAGCGCCTTTGTGGGTATGTTACTAATATTCGAACAATTCATTATATGAATTATACCAATTATATAAATTCACTTTTCAAACCTACAAATAACCGAAAACTCGCAAATCAATGTTCAACAATTAATCCCCAACCCTGCAGGGTGTTTATGTTCCATTATCGGGATTTCAATCATCACTAATTAAACAAAAAGTAAGAAATGAAGAAAGAAATCAAGAGAAAGAAGAGAAAACCTGCATTTGAGCTAAATTCACCTTCAACAAGAATAAACAATATCTCGAAAGTACATCACCAAAATCTCTAATAGAAATAAAATCGTCGAAAAACTATTATAAGATCTATTAAAAATAAAAATCAAGAAGAAAAATTAAGAAAATGAGCAATGAGAGAGAAACCCATGAGAGAAAAATCCGCATTTTTACGCTTCAATCGTTGTCCGAACCTTAGTGAAATCGAATCTCTATTATATGCATCGAAATCTCTTCACTAAACAAATCGCTTCAAACTCAAGCCTCAAATCTAAAACAAATAAAATCTACGTAAAAACCGAAAAATGGGGCGCCTGTAGAGTATAAAACACCAAGAGAGAGGCTCTCCAATCTTCCCGCTACTCTCTTTACCTAAAAAACGAGTATATATGGTCCTAGGGTGAAATGGGCTTGAAATTAGTCAAAACTCAATTTTCGGCCTTTTTCAAGTTTCCTCGCAAGATATCCGTCGCGCACACGTGCTCTTCTGTCACACACCATTTCCTCGCTCACACGGTCACTACATACTTCCTTGTCGCGACATACTGTCGCGATAAATTTTCTCTCGATGAATCGGTTTTTCTTCTCTAACTTGTCGCCATAACTTCTTCGCTTTAACTCTGATTTGGGCGTGAGTACTGCTTGAAAGCTCTTTGAATGTAGAATGCAGTCAAGGAGGAATTTGAACCATTTGATGTTCCAGATGGTACAGAAAATTAATCTCTCCCAGTAGCGTTGTGAGACTCTTTGGTTGACTCCTTCTTTGGAAATATATTGCTCATTTCCTTGCCAAATCACTTCGTTTTCATCAATAATCCTACAAACCAAGTTTAGAGGAAATTTTATGAGTTTTACATGAATATGGATATAAAATGCACAAAATAACATGCTGAATGAACTCAAAACATGATGAGTTTTGCACTCATCAAACACCCCTAGTCTCAAGTTTCATGGTCCTCGCAAAGAAAGAGCAGTTGCTGGTCTCTACAATGGAAGAGAAGAGTTCTATTTCACCCTTTTATTTAACCAAAACTGGGTAATCAAGCTTTGCAAGGGTATGTGATATGTGTCTCAAGAATTACCCTTACAAGGAATATAGAAAATATGATCAAGATAATTTATTCATTTTAATAGTGAATTAATCTCATAATGTATTAAATTTAGATCATGGTTCTCACTAGTGTGTGTGTGTGTGGTCTTCCCTATCCAAACAATTGTGTTAGATGAGTTTATGAGAATTGAGATAAGTATGTGGATCTCCTAAGATAATTTATTTAGGGTTCCATAGGCTTGTTGTTCTTATCATTCTCCACTAATGTAGGCACACACAACTCTAAGATCAAGTAGGTCTTATAAGCTTGTAATGTAAGGTTTGGGTAAGGGTAGTCGAGTGTCACTAGGCTAAAACTTACCCAAACATACATATTTTTCTCGTATTACGCCCTACTCCATCCCGATTCTTACCATCAGCATAGTGACACTCAAACACCCTAAAACTGTTTAGGTGCATCCTTCCATACTCCTTATATCACTCTTTCAGACAAATTCTCGCATCTTTCAACAAACATCAAGAAGCCTTTTCTTTAAGACAAGGTTATTAGAGTAGTGCAATGTCAAAACCCCTTAAGCTTTCTACCAACCCTTAGTGAGCTTTAACCATAGCTCCCAAACCAATTGGCCTTAGGGTATTAGGGTATGTTGAGAGACACCCCTTAGATTTACTATTTAGGGAAGGAAGGCTACTAGGCTAGACTCACTCTTCCTTGACTTTTTATTGTATTTGCTTCTTTTTACACTTGATATTTTTTTTTTATTTTTATTTTTTTTTTGACAACTTCTTGATTTTCAACTTAACTCATTTCAACCAATTTGGAGTTATTTTTCCTATGGAAAATAACTCTGAACTGCTTCCTCACCACATTTCAATTATGTTCAAATCCTCATGTTATGGGTGAGTTTGGTCTCTTATTGAGGGATAGTGATGTATAGGAAGGTTATTGGCTTCAAACTTGGTTTTTTTTATAAACATAATTTTGGCTCTTTAAGGCTCAACATCTTGGTACTAGAGGAATATGCATATGCATATTAATAGGGTTAGCTTGAAAGGCACAATCTTTCCAAGGATGGCCTATATCATTTCTCAATTGTTGTGTTGCCTAGGCTCGCCTCTGCGATAATAGAACAAGTTCTAGAACCCAGATCAAAATTAGATGGATTCTCATAAACCTTCTCTAACCCAAGCAAAATCGTTTTTTTCAAGGGTACTAGTGACCACGCATGGATTTTGAGAAACCAATGACTAAATAGCCTATTAAAGAGATAACTCATTAAGCATTAAGTCCTATTATCTCTAATATTGTCCATATGCCAAGGGTTCATTTATGGTCCCTATTGACATCACAACAACTCCAAGCAAAACTCAATTAACTCAATAAACTCTAAATAAAAAAATATACCAAACTAAAGATGTAAGTTAAGAAGCATCAAACAAAGTCATTATCCATAAAAGCACCAGAGAAAAAATTTCATGCTCAAAGTTGTCATTTTCAACATGGGTGTGACATGATAAACTAACAAAAAATAAACACCCCAAATTTTGAGATGAATATCAGTTCTAAATGTCTAGCAATGAGCAAAAGGAAGCAATAAAGTAAAAGAGTAATAAAGAGAGTCGGGAAAGTGAACTCCCTTCTAGTCTCGCCACTTTGAATAGGAACCTTGATGATTTTCAGACATTGACATTGGTGTACTACCTCATGATATACTCTTTGCTTTGAGCCATGAAAGCGGCTATGACATTTTCTCAAACACTTGGTGTGCACCAACTTCCTTTATGTCAAATGAGTGAGTTTTGATTCTTCAAAACCTCCTTCAATAAATGCAATCACTCCACAATCAACAATGATCCACAAAGAACCCAAAACAACAATCCAAGTACAAAATTCTTTTCTTCCATTGTAACTCCTTGATGCTTGGAATGATGGAGGAAAATTTGGGGTTCAAATAAAGGTAAGGTTGTAGTTTGTGATGGGTTTTGAAGCTTGAAGATGATGGAGATGGATTGGGGAGGAATGTGATTTAGGATTTGAGTGGATGGGAAATGAATTTGAAAGTGGTTGGAAGTTGCAAGGGTTGGAGGGAAAGAGTATGGCAAGATAGAGTATAAAGTAGGGAAGAAGAAAATGGGTTTTAAAGGGCTAAGCCTTCTGTTAGTGACTCCAGGTGCTGTCACGTCGAAATTCTGCTCAAGACTCGTTTTTTATCCAACTTGTTATACCATATCTCCTTCATTTTAGCTCGAATTGAAGTGTAAGGACTCGTTGGAAAGATCTTTCAATGTAGAATTTTTTCATGGGCTGAGGTGAACCATTTGGAGCCTCAACAATACAGAAAATCAGAATGTTCAATGCTGTCCAGTGTGATGATTTCTTGACTCCTTAGGTTCTCCTTGCTTTGTCTCTTGCTCATATCACTTTCTATCCTTCAAAAGTCCTTCATGCTTATATATTCTCTCAAAATTCCTCCAATAGAAACCCTTAATGCTTTCATTCATGCTTAAACTCATCTCTTGTCATCAATTCTCTCAAGCATGATCATGAACCTTCCAACTTTATATTTCAAGAATTTGGTTCTTTCTATCTCAAAAACCCGAAATTTGATGAACATCTCCACTCCATTTTTTTCACACTTCAAGCACTATAATTACATCAACCGTTCCAACTCTTGCCTTCTCGCTCTTGCAAACTAGTCATGACAACATGTCGAGCTTCAAACTTATCTTATTCAAAACACTAACAACAAAGTTAAACACCACTGAATTTTCATCCCAAAGAAGAAAAAACAAAGAACAAATAAAATAACTAAAAAATAGAAAAATAAAAGAGAATGGATAGAATCCTTATTACCTAAATCTTAGGTTGCCTCTCAAGAAGCTATATGTTCGCTTTTAGAGTCCACTTAGACTCATTGGAAAAGTAATTAGTGTCACTTGACCAATCATCTATCTTGAGCACTTCCTTTCATAACCATTCAGCTCAAGGATGTTTTCTTCGCACTTTGAAGAGGGGAAAGAAACTCAAAATCCCCTTTAATTATGGCTGGTGGTTCAGCCACAATTTCTTCAAAACAGTCCCCTCTATGTGATGTAGATGTAAACACATTTAAGCTTAAGGGGGACTATTCAAACATGTGTCCTTTGATCAAGCAAGCCGTAGAATTTATCGCATTACGGCTCTTCGCTCCATCAAAGGTAATGGTTGGTGAAGATTGAACTTTGCTTTCCTCACCTACAAGCAAGGTGAGCTCCCCTTGTTGATGTCAATCCATGCTTGGCTTCGAGGAAAGAGGTGCAGGTCTTCTTTAGTATATGAGAATTTGTAGATCCCCTTCAATGCCCCAAGTCACAAAAATCCATGGGGAAGGTAAATGTGTCAATCTTCACCAAATGTTTTCTTTCACAGCCATTTGACTTACTTCTTCAAATTTCAGTTTATCCACAATGACTCTTCATCATCTAAGTTGTTTAGGAGTGCCTTGTTCTCAATTTCAAATTTCATTTTCACCTTCTTCCACAGATTTCGTGGATATGAAATTTCTCGCACACCGGCTTCAAAGGAGTATCAATGCATCTTATCAAGGATTTGACAAAGTGTTACTAGAAAGGTCCTAGAGAATTTTTCCTTGGAATGCTCGCACCAAGTGTCCTATTCGAGCTTCTACATTTTCAATCTAGCACTAGTGTTGACTCGAAGGCATCTAACCGAAATTCCCCGCTCATGAAGATTAATCATCTTCTCGTTCTTCCATGTAGATAAAATCTACTCCTTAACAGAGACAATTCTTCTTCCTCTGAAATGTGATTCGAACTCCCTTGATAAGGCAATACTCTTTGTTCCAAAGAGTGAGTCATTGTGAATTCTTCGTCCAATCGATGAAGAAGCAGTTCAAGCTTGGTTTGATGGAGGCAAATCTATCTTCATTGAATGTTCCATAAGTACCAACAAATAAGAAGAAAACAAAAGAAAATAAACTACAAAATTAATAAAAAAATTAATTAAGAAACAAATCACAAATCAAAAGATAAAAATAAAATAAAATCGCTTCAAATTAGCAAATTACCCGTTCTTCAAAATGTCAACTTCCAATGAGAGAAAGTGAACCGCGCCAATCCCCGGCAACGGTTTTTAAAAAACTTGTAAAGAGACCAAAAGACATATACAAATTTATGACACTATTACCAAAGGACTATTGTCTAATCCCCGGCAACGGCGCCAAAAACTTGTTAAGAGACCAAAAGATGTATATGTGAAAATATGGTCAAGGGAGTGAATGTGGTAAATACTCAAAAACTGAAATGAAAAGTATTACCAACACTCAACCCCTTTCCTCAAGTGCACGGGTCATACATGCAATAAAGTGGACTCTAGAGTCCGGATATCTGCACTCCACGAGGATTGAGGTTCTCTCCAATTGAATTGATAACCCCGATTACAAGGGCTCTTCACTATTTAGTGACCAAGTAGGGATGTCAATAAAATCAATTTAATTGAAACAAAACCGATTTAAAACTAATCCTAAAAATCTACCAAATAAACAACTACTTAATTCTAAAAAGGTATGAGAGAAGTCACTAGGATGTAGATAACTATTTCACAAAATGCTTTGCATTTCTCTTGAAAGTACAACATATGTGAGTTGAATGTCGGATTTGTCCAAGAGCAATGTAGTATACTGACGCCCATACACCATACATTTCACTATCTAACACACCATATTCCTTTTCAGGACAAAATGGGTCTAAATAGCTACTTTGTAAAATTTTGGCACTCTTTAAGATTTGATTGTTTTTCTTTTTCAATACTTCACAACCATTTTCTCAAGATCACACTCTTTCGGCTCTACAGACAGGATAACGCAAGCCTTCTCCAATGTGGGTAATTGGTATCTCGTCTTCAAATCTAATAAAATTTTCTATCTCCTGATTAGGATCTTTGCTAACACGGATCAAGATCCTTTCATCGACTAAGGAGAAACCTTTAGACAACTAAATTGATACATCATCTAATTAATCCTCACACCATGAGTGCAAATTAGTGATCTATCAAAGTAATTTTTCAGAGTCTGTTCCAAGATATTAGTCTAGCATACCCCTGGGGTTACCGCTCTTTACTCTCAGGAATCTCCATCTCTATGTCACCTGTGTGAGGGCCTCCCGAAATCGTGAGCAAAGATACAACTCTTTTGTGGGTATAAGCTACTAATATTCCGACACCATTATATGAACTATACCAATTATATAAATTCAGTTTTCAAACCTACAAAATAATGAAAACTCCGCAAATCTGAATGTTCAACAATTAATCCCCAACCCTGAGGTTTACATCGTTCCATTACCGGATTTCAATCATCACTAATCAAACAAAAAGTAAGAAAATCGAAGAAAGAAATCAAGAGAAAGATAGAAAAACCCAGATTTGAGCTTAAATCTTCACCTCAACAAGAATAAATTGAATATCTCGAGTACAAAGACCAAAAATCTCTTCAATAGAAATAAAATCTGCTCAAATCTATTCTAAGATCTATTAAAAATAAAATCAAGAAAAACTAAGAAATGAGCAGTTTAGAGAGAGAAAAACCTATGAGATAGAAAATCCAGATTTTTAGCTTCAACTTTGTCTCAACCTTAGTGAAATCTGAATCTCTATTATACAAAGACCGAAATCTCTTCAATAGAACAAAAAACTGCCTAAATCGGCTTCAAATCTAAAACAAATAAAAATCTACGTAAAACTGAAAATGAGTGCCTAGGAGAGAGAAACCCCAAGAGAGAGCTCTCCAATCTTCTCCCGCTTCCTCTTACCTAAAACGAGTATATATATGGTCCTGTAGAAATGAGCTTGAAATTAGGCCAAAACTCACTTTCTACTTTTCAAGTTTCAAGAAGATATCCGTCATGGTATTACCGTGCTTCTTCGTCGCGACATCATTTCCGCCGCGACATCGGGTCACGATATACTTCCTCCCGCCGCGACATCGGCCGACATACTTCCCGGGTCGCGACATACTCCGGCGCGACAAATTCTTCTCTCGACAAGAATCGTTTTTCTTCTAACTCACGCCATAACTTCTTCGCTTTAACTCTGACGGCGTGTGAGTACCGTTGGAAAGCTCTTTTGAATGTAGAATGCAGCCATGAGGGAATTTGAAACCTATTTGATGTTTCAGATGGCAGAAAAAAATTAATCTTCCCAGTAGCGTGCCAGGAGTTCCTCGCTGACTCTTCTTAAATATATCGCTTCATTTCTTGCCAAATCACTTGCTTTCATCAATAATCCTACAAAACCAAGTTTAGAGGAAATTTTATGAGTTTTACATGAATATGGATATAAAATGCACAAAATAACATGTGAAATGAACTCAAAACATAGATGAGTTTTGCACTCATCACTGACTCACAACCTTGATCTATCAGGTCAACTCTCACCCTACATCCTAGGAAAGAACATCCACACATGGCTTCTCCAAAGGCCTCAACCTCTAAGCCCGAATCTATCACGCAAGATGCAACAATGATGAATATGATGCATCCTAATTGGAAACGTAAACTTTATAAGAGAGTAAACGTATTCTTGCATACCGACCGATTTCGCAAGTTCGCTCAGGTACCACGGGACTCCTCGCCTATTCGGGACAGCCCTGCTCATGTGCCCAAAGGGATCGGCTACGTAACATATCGTCGCCGCCTGGCTAGAAGCTCGCCTGCAAGCCATACTTGACCTCGCCCCATACCTTGTGCCCCTCCGGGCTGTCGGTAATAGAGGTGTCTGTGGTAGCAACCTCGGGACTGAGGCCTGTTCCTCCGACCCATACCTGGGGGGGTGGAGGAGTGAACCGTGTTTGCGCCATCCCACTTGTGACCGGGAGGCGCCTTACCCTAAATCCCGGATCCTCGCTTTTGTGGGCAATCCTCTCATATGTCCGGGGCCGGGCTGCAATGGCAAGACACCATCCGCCCAAACATCAAGTAACCCTAGCTCGTCCCACCGACGATTGACCGGGTGTCCCATAACCTTGGGATTCTTGCCTCTCGTGGCAATCTCGTCAGTGTCCAAAGCATGGGCGTAAACAACATACTGTCCCGACCTGCCCGACTAAATGCCCCATCCCGGCCCCGGGTCCCCGATAACTTTGGTCATTCTTGAGATCCGCATGAACAGGTCTTCCGCTTTTCCGTGCCTGAAGAAGATGGATCTTCCTTCCTTAAGACTAGCACCCATATCTTGATGCCTCTCAGATGTCATTTACTCCCTCCCTTTTATGACCATTGGAGGATGATGTGCTTCTAAGCGCTCGGAGGTCGCTTGGATTCGCCGGCTCACTATTGCACATGCTCGTGCGATAAGGTAACCGCACCCTACGCCGCAGAAAGGCCTCACACAACATGTGTGGTGCTTAACTAGTACCTTGTGGACAACCTCTACGTCCTCTCCCGCGACTAGCTATCTACACATGTCAAATGGTAAGTTTAGTTTTTTTTTTTTTTTTATTAACACAGCATCTCTAAGGTGTAAACACAGCCCCGAGATACTATTCACATACCGTAAAATTTCTATATGAAATGTCAATGCATTCGCAGGTAATGCAAGGCAAACATTTAATATATTATATCATAAGCAACAAAAAATTTATTTCATTTTATTTTATTTTATTTATTTTAATTTTTTTTTAAACCTCGTGAATAGTGTTCATGGATAGTGATCCAAACAAAGGATCAGAAACGCGATTAATCGAGTCAAAACTGGTTGGTGCATGTGCACACCTGGGCGGAACCTGCAGCCGCGGCGCACGCCGCGCTTCAGCCGCGTTTCACTGCGGTCGTGGAGCACACCGCCAGACGTGGTCATGTTCCGGCGGCATCTCACAGAAACGCCGCAAGGCCGCGCCATGTTAAAGATCGTGTCGCCACGCTTGCCGCCACGCTTGCCACTTACGCCAGATCAAGGCGCATTGGCCGCTACTGCGTATCGCAGCACAATGCCGTTGTCTTCTGTCACAATACGAAACATCATATCGTGACACACTCGCTAGTCGCGCTACAGGCGCCGCCGCCGCTTCGTGGCGCGGTCGATCAGGTCACGGGCTCTCATTGGCTATGTCACAAGGTCATGTCCCACTCTACTAAGTCGTGCGTACAGGCCCTCGCGCGCCCTCAGGTCACGATACGCTTTGGTCGACCGTGACCTAGCTCAAATCGAAAATGGGCAAGAAATTCCCACCCACTCTCCTCGCGACCTTTTTTTTTTTTTTTTTTTCACTTTTTTTTCTCTTTCTTGTTCACCTAATGGAAGACCATACCAAAAAAATTAAAAAAAAATATATATATATATATATATATATATATATATATATATATATATATATATATATATATATATATATATATATTTATTTATTTATATTTATTGCTTATTTTTTTCGACTTCGCGAGAACAAAATAAATTCATTATAATTTTTTTTTTTTGTTTTACACACTGTAAAACCTCATAAGAGAAAATTTTTTTTTCTCAACACGCATTTTTTTTTCTATGTGCTATTCACCAAGCACACAAATCACACAACATACACAACAATTCATGTTATACACACCATTCATCAAATGCACAACGGATGCATGGTCTAACTCGTGCCCATCAAGTCCAAGGTAATCATATACCTAACTTATTGATACTAAGCTATACTTTAGTATCCAACATCGAGCTATACCAAGTTGTGATGCTCTTACACCTTATGACTATGGCCTAAGCCCAAGTCCCTTAAGCCTCAGGTATCTCAGATACCCATGCTCTGACCCGACTGAGCTCCCAAGGTAATCTGTTTAGCTTCCGATACTAAGTCGTGAAATGCATCAACCATACTTATAAATACACCCACCCAGCCCTAAGGTAATCGCTACCTTAGCTCGATACCGTCGTGGACGCCCGACATCTAGGTGTCTCGTTGACAACCCGTCAACCCGCAGAAAACTTGTTTGTCTCATAACATGAGACCCATTAATGAGTAAAAATGGCCACTTGGGCCCATACATCAATACTCACCAAAATATAACCAACTATATCATTACCGTCAAGAAGTATTATATTACTCCTTAATACAAACATATATTAAAAATTAAGAATCCTAATACATGTTATACAAAAAACATCAAAGCCAATAATCCGGCTTTTCTTCTAAAAATCGTAACCGACTTAACGAGCGCCGGCCTTCTCGAACACCCCCCGTAATCCGAAATAATGTTCCATCAACGGTGAGTAATTAAAGGTGTAATTATCCTACATGGGTTACTCCCCACCTAAGTGCACATGTAATGATTCAACATAAACAAATTCAAGCAAATATATGATCCTACTTGAATATTTACATGCCCAATCCCATGTCTCGAGTCCTCACCGACTCCCTCACACTTGCCTAAGCCATGTATTTAAAACACTGCTTTCAAAACAAAGCTTTTTGTTCTCTAAAACACCATCGAAGTTTCGATAAAAAATACTGACTACCCTTCGAGGCGAATTTGTTGGAGAACCTTCCGAAACAATTCATGGGCTCCTTCGACGTGAATTGTTGGACAATCTCCTAATCCAATTCTCCGAAAATTCTTCCATTGAAATTCCTTTCACGACCATTTTCGTTTTTCATTTTCTTTCATGTCATGCACTCACACCTAATTTTCTAGGGTGCCCCGGTGCATATGGAATGCAATGTTCCATTTCCAAACAATTCATGCTAATATATTTTACATGCATGTATTAACAAAAATTAATTCACAACATCATGTTAACACATCAAATTCCATGCATTAACATATTAATTTCCATATAATTCAAGTCATCCAATTCAAGCAATATTTTGCTTGAAACACACATGGACCAATTTCAGTCCAACCAAGCAAACCGGGACTGTTTTAACAAATTCCTAAACGAGCAAGGCTGTCCGTGGCAGCCCACATTAGTTACCGGTTCCACCAGAACCGAAATCCATGGTCATTCCTACTAAAACACATAAACCATACTTATCGTATACCATCACACAACCACCCAAACAGTCCCTTTGGAACCAAGTCCAAAACGGGTCTAAAAGATTCAACAATTCATCCAAGTTTGACCGATCAAACGGCCACTCACGACTCCTCAACCAACCAAATCATCACAAATCTTCTAAAATCAAATAAATCGGTAGAGAAGACCCCTTACCCTTGAGCCATTAAACTCCCTGTGCACCAGCCCACGCATGCTCTCGCCGCATGTAACAACCCTCGCTTTCGCCCACAACCGACGGTCCAAAGGAAACGGAGAGAAGCTGACTTTCTCTCTCTAAAACCCTCCATTTTCTCAAAAATTCGCTCCTCTCACTCCATCGTGATATCAGCAAAATGGAGAAGAAAGCTCTCCTTTTGTCCCCTTCACCACTTGTCAAGCCATCATTAGCTCATTAGATTCCTTATCCATTTAATCCACCAACCTTTGATTTTCCTCCAATTAGGAGATGCCACATGTCACCCATGGGCCCCACACTTGAGCTCAAGTTGACTCATTATGCACCTGACACGTGGCACACTGTGAGCCACTCAAAATGTGCCAAGTCTCCCGCCTCAAGGTCTTCAAAAGTGTAAATCTGACTCAGATCGAAATTCTACGAAATTCCTCACGGGTGGCTGGATTTCATAGACAATTCCAACAGTGAAGTCCGTTTCATCATCCGTGATCTAGAAAAATTCCGAATTTTGACCGAAATTACCATTTACCTTATTTTAGAAAATTACTTTTCGGTTTCACAAAGAAAGAATAAACAAGTAGGAGAAAACCCCACTCTGTGGGAGCGTCGCCAAACTCACAAAACTGACACCCGCCAGAAATTTCAGATTAGGGAGCAACTTTACCTTCGTTTCAGTCGGAACCGCTGGTCCCACCACTGAAGAAGTTTAGAGAGAAGGTAGAGCTTCTGTAATCCTCCTCTTCTCTATTTTCTTTTCTCTTCTGGCGGTTTTTCTCTTCTTTTTCACCTGAACCATGCATACAAGGAAAAGTACAGGCAAGGTGTATAAAGTGTGCAGGTGTGGTATACAAAGGCAAGGGTGCAGGAGGCAGCAGTGGCAGGCAGCAGGTATGCAGCAAGCGTATAATGCAGCATGGTGTGCAAGGCGGGGTCCCCTTCCTTCCAGTTGGTATTATGATAGTGTCTCTACTAAGCGCCCACTCACGCCTTCGATTGGCACTTCCATCTCATCGCATTTGTCAGATTTAATAGATATGATGCTATGTGTCGCCATGGCCCCACTGAGTCGGTGTTCGAATTTATTCAAGACATGACACGTGGTGCACCTCCCGAAGCACCTTAAATGTGTCAACGTCTCTCACTACTTTGGCACTAAAAATTCAAATCTAAAACTTCTGAATTCACTGTAGTAGCTAGATTCTCAATGAGATCTGCCCAACGCCAAGTCCGCTTTGTCATCAAGATCCAGAAAATTCCCATTTTCAATCTGAACAACATTTTACCTTTCTTAGTAGGTTTGGATTTTTCAAATTCAAAAATATAACTATAGATAAATTCCTAAACAAAATATTAAAAAATACAATAATATTTATAATTGAAAGAAACATAACAAATGTTTTAACTAAACTTTCAAAGCTCCTTTCAACAAATATATTCATAAGTGATTTTTTTTTAAAACATAAGTAATTGAAGATTGACTTTGTAGACGCCTCAACTTCAATCACTGATAATCCGCAACTATGATACGTTAGAACATCGAAATAATCAATGTTGATGAGAAACGAGTGTCTCTCTACTCGAGACTCAAACATAAGTAAAAATGGCCGTGTCGGGCCCATACATCCATACTCACCAAAATATAACCAACTATGTTACAATAGTTTAAAGAGTTAATTACACTCCTATACAAACATGTATCAATCAGAATGTTTCATACATGTTTTACAAAAATATATAGTCAAACCACACGTTTACTTTCTCTTCTCAAAAAGTGGCCTTCTGAGCTGGCCTCTCCTCAATGCTCCCATACCCGAAAAAGTGGGGATCCCATCACCAGCGAGCAATGCTCAAGAGTTGAATTCTCCCACATCATTACTCCCCACCTAAGTGCTCATGCAATGGAAAACACACACATTCAAGTGAGGACATGATCCTACTCGAATGTCTACATGCCCGTCCTATGCCTCGAGCCCTCACCGACTCTCCCTCACACATGCATTTACCATGTATGAAAATTTATTTTCAAAACAAAGTTGTTTGTTTTAATTGAGAACAACACTCCGATATACATTTCGCACATACCGGGTTACACGTGGCTACACTCGAGATAGTGGACATTCCCTCCAGATAGTACTTTGGTTAATTCTCTGATCAAGTACTGGACATCCATAACACACTTCGACATCCTCCGATCAAGTACGCCTGACATTCTCCGAGATAAATTTATGATCATCTTGATATAGTAAACATTCTCTCGAGATATACTGTGGACTAAATTTCTCCATAATAGTGGACGTGTTCGGCTGTTATTATTAGCCAACCCTCCGAAATCATGTCATGCACTCACACCTACTACTCTAAGGTGCCCCAGTGCATATGAAATGCATCATGCCAATTTCATACCATACATGTTAATATATCAAGCATGCATATATTAACAAATTAACATGAACATGTTATCATCATATAACAACACAACCTGGCCACGGGCTAATAGAAAATCCTGATGGGCCAACTTGTGTCGGTTTAAATCATCACAAACACATAAAATCGTGACCACCTAAGGCGTCAATCCAACCCGACTGGCTCTAAACAAATTAAAATTTCAAATCTTCGTCCACCGGACAAACACCACCTTCTTGCCTTAAAACATCAACTATTCAGATGCTCATATAAGAACTAAACCAAGAGTGAAGATCTCTACCTCCCTGAGTCACGAAACCCACTTTTGGTCTCTATGTGAAGCCCTTGCCGCGAGGAGAAACTTTTCCTCTTGCTCCGCTGGAAACCACCCCATCCGATCACGGGAATTAGAGAGAATGAGAGCCTCTCTCAAAGCCATCCCTCCCCCCACGATTTTCCTTTCTCCCCTTCTCTCCTTCTCTCTCCAACCCATTTGGTCATACTGGACAAGAGAATATTCTTCAATGCCACATGGCACGCCTAAGTGGCTCCTCAGCTCCTTATCCACTTTATCCCACAGGATTTCTTCCTATCACGGGATGCCACATGTCCTCATGGCCCCACTCAGCTGGGCGTCAGATGATGCCTCTGACACATGGCACAATGTGAGCCACTCAATGCATGCCACATGTCATGCATCACTTGCTCGAAATGTGAAATTCGACTACCGTGACCAATAAATTCGACGCGATAATGGGATTTCATGAGATACTAACAGTAGTTCATTCCACTTATCCAGATCAAGAAAATTCGATTTTGATCGTAAATTACTATTTTACTCCTTTTTCTCGTAAAAAATTAGAATTTTCTCTGGTTTTACACATTTAGCATAATTTTAATAGAAAGTTAACATAATGGAAAGTTCATATTTTGATTTTCTTTTTTTCTGTCGTGTTACATATGATATTGAAGAAATGTTTAAATATGAAAATGAAATTTCAGTTAATGCTATCATGACATCAAAAGACATCAAATTACCTTGATGTTTCTTATCATTTATTATTAATCTCACCATGTGTTCTTCTCTAACTTGAAAAATGTTCTTCTTTAACATGTTTCATAATTTCTAGGTATGAATCAGAGCATATCAAGGAAATACATCATATTACCAACAGAATAGATTTAATTCTAAATTTTGCTGAGATAATTTAGTAGAATGGATTCATTTTCAAAACTAAGCTCGGGATTAAGGATGGAGTCAAATGATGTTCGCATGGCTTGGATATGTGGAATCAGAATAGCAAGACAACCATCGCTAGATATGTATATAATCAAATCTCTCGGGGATTCAAATGTAGTAGCTTTGGAAAAGTTAGTGAGGTTCAAAATAAAGGCCACTGCTACAAAATCAAATCTCAATGATATGCTGGGATGAGGAAATCAAAAGATAAGCAATGCTTTTCAAGGAGTCAATATGATAAAAATGGCCCGCTTTCTCAAAGGCTCTTGGTTTGTTTTGATGATATTTGATTATATGGACTCTTCAAGAGTAGTTTAGTCAGAAATCACAATTGGTATGGTAAGGGAAATGCAATCATCACAACAAGAGATAAGCATTTGCTAACCATGCTTAAAGTTGATTATCTATATGAGTCAAGAAACTAAATTTCAATGAAGCACTCAAGCTCTTAGTCATATGCCTTTCGCAAATCTTTAAAGAGGATTGAAAGCCCCTTGATCGTGCAGGTGATAATATTGTCATGTCTTCCATTAGCTTTGAAAGTTTTCTGGGCTCTCTTTATGTGACAAGACAATAAGTGAATGGGAGCAATTGCATTAAATTGGAAAAGAACTAAGAGAAAAATCCAAAACGTGCTTAAAATAAGTTTGATGGATTAGATGATGCCACAAAAAGGTATTCCTTGATATTGCTTGCTTTGTAAATACAAGATAGAGACTTTCAGGTCAAAAATATTGATGGTCATGAAGTCAGATGGTGAAATTAACATAAGAATCTTACGGAGAGATGTCTTTAACTTTTCACACGATAGAATATATATGCATGATTTGATACAAAAATGGGCTGAAAATTGTTCAACATCCCAAGGAACCTAGCAAGTAAATGGAGCAAAGTTATGGAATCCAAGTGATATCTATATTCCGCATTTATAAGAAAAGGCGAGATCAAATTAAATTCAATTACTTCAACTTTTAGGAGACAAAGGATTTAATATCTTTTCTTTTAAAAATTTGTGATTTTTAGTTCTTTTTCCCCTAATTCTTTCTCTGCTTTTCCAGGCGAAAAATGTCAAACCATATCTCTGTGAGTTATCTAGACTGCAAATGTGGTTTACTTCTAAGAATGTTCAAATATGAAGAAAATGTTTGCTAAGATGAAGAAACTTAGGTTTCTCAAAGTCTATTATAATGATCATCATAGTCTTGTGAGAAAGGAGTATAAACATCTCTCCCCGAGGGCTTTGAATTTCCTCGTGGACTAAGATATTCTACTGGAAGGCTTTGAGTCTTTGCCATCGAACTTTGATTCAAAGTAAACCTTTGTCAGCACCAACTCAAGGGTAGCAATATAAAAACTTTTGAAAGGGAAGAAGGTACACCCATTATTGAGTTTATTGTTTATATATTAATTTCGATTAAATTGTGGATTTTTTATTTTTTTAAAATGTTTTTTTTTTTTGTTGCGTAATCATGAAAATTGAAGTTCGCTGATGTAAGTAACTCACAACAAATTTCATCAAAATGCCAAATTTCAACTATGCCAAATTTGGAGAGATTGAATATTGGAGTGCTGTACAAGTCTTCACAATTGCATTCATTCATCTAAGGCATTTCCTCATATGAAATTTATTAAGGAGCTTCGCTTCAATGAGACTGAATCAAAGATCACTAAGCAAGACGGTACTCGACATCTCAAATTTTGATTTTTCAAGTCATGGAAATTCCAAAAACTGCCTAATATTTTTGCGAATATGAAAAGATTGAGGAAGCTTTTTATGAGTGGGACCAAAATCAAAGAACTCCCAAGCAGCATTGGTTATTTGGAATCTCTAGAAACTATTAATGTTCGTTATTGTTCAAAATTTGAGAAATTTCCAGAGATTCAAGGAAATATGAAATGCTTAAAGGAGCTTCTTTTAGAAGGAATCAAGTATTAAGAACTCAAGTAGCATTGGGATGTTTGGAATCTCTGAAACTATTTCTCTGAGGGAGTGTTCAAAATTTGAGAAGTTTCTAGAGATTAAAGTAAATATGAAATGCTTGAGTTATCTTGATATACAAAATACTGCTATTAAAGAACTCCCGAATAACATTGATTGCTTGGAGGCTCTTGAAGAGCTTAATATCAACGGTTGCCCAAATCTTGAGAAGTTCCCTGAGATCCAAAGGAATATGGGGAGCCTATATCGTCTTTATATAAGTGGGATTGATATTAAAGAATTAATTCTTATTCAATAAATTTTCATCTCACCTGAATTTCATTTCCTTAGTTTTGAAAATTGAAAATATACTGGCAGTCTTCCAAGTAGCATTTGTGGATTGAAGTCACTTATCTGGTTCTATGTCAATGGTTGTTCAAATCTAGATCTAGAGGGTTATTAGGAGATCATTAAGGAGTTGGAACATTTGAAAAATCTTTGTTTAGGTGGGAATGTCAATGATAATTTCAGGTGACATCATCAATTGACATCTAAAAGATCTTCGTGCTGAATTGAGAAATCAGAGAACCTTGGCACCTTCCAAATATCATTGGTAATAGCACACATCTTCACGCCTTGTCTCTGCTACTGTCCAAAGCTCCAAAATCGTCGACAAACAAGGTTCGGCAGCTGCCGAAGTATTAACACCAGATTTAAGTGGTCGCACTGGATGGAAGGAGAAATCCCCAGTGATTTATGGTGCCTGTCCTCATTGACATATTTGGATGTGAGTGGAAACCACATTCGTCGCATACCTACTGGCATCATTCAACTTTCTAAGCTAACGCTCCTTTACATGAATCATTGCCCAATGCTTGAAGAAATCTGAGAGCTTCCGTCAAGCCTAAGACTAATACAAGCATACCATTGTCCATGCCTCAAAGCTTTATCACATGATCCAATAGCAGATATACTCTGGTCTTCTCTCCTCAACTCCTTCAAATTATATATCGAGGTACTATTAAGTGAATTCTACTTCTACACCTGACCACCTAATTAAAATTAATTTACAATTTGTATCATGAGATTATTAATTTACACGCTGCTGCTACTTTTATTTATGCAGAATCTTAGATGTAAAAAAGTAACATACTCTAGCTACTCGGGACTTCATGCGGCTATTACAGGAGGCAAGACTGGATTAATACCAGAGTGGGTTAGTCATAAGAGCACGGGATGTGAAGTAACAATAGAGCTCCCAAAGAAATGGTATAAAGATGACAACTTCTTGGGATTTTCTTTATTCTTCCATTTTGATCATTTTCCTCCTCCTTGCTATGAATTTAGCATATCCCAAGGCGATCAATTTATATTGGTGAGTGCGGATTTTGATTTTAGTTTTTCGAATTTCGAATTTATTTTTTGGGATTTCAATCTTTTTAAGAACCTTCAAGAGGGTTTAAAAGCATTGGTGGTTTTCTTTTTCCCTCAAATTGTCATTCCCAATGAGTATCGATCCAGAAGGTGGAAATACTTCAAGGCTTGCATTAAGAGAAATTTTTGGAGTAAAGTGTTGATGCATCCATACGCCTAAGATGATAATAAGAAAAGATCAAGAAATGATAAGCCAGCAGTAGAAGAGGAGTCATAGTCAGAGTTACATCACAAAAGATCAAGACAACATGTCTTCTAAACCAATCGATATGATCCTAGCTGGTGAATAGCCGATATTTTCAATTTTATTTAATGTTTAGAACTGGTTAATTTTAATATATATTTTTCAATTAATTCTAATTGTAATTATGTCTAGTGGTACAATATCTTGGGTTAAATTACAAATTTATTAAATGTTTAGATTTTTTACAATGAATTAACTATTTAATCATCTGCTAATAGCTGCTAAATTATTTAAACTATATTCTACTTTCATAAAATCTATTTTTTGTTTAATACTTCATACTTTATTAAATTGTTTTTTAACGTATCGTTTTTGATAACTCTTCCTTTAAATTCTCTCAAAATGTAAAATTTTAAAATCTTTTACCTATTCTTGTTGTGTAATGTGAAACAATATAATATATATTTCTTTCGTGGGATGTAACTTATGTATTTCTCTATTTTATAATTTATTTTATTTAATCACTATAATAAGAATAAGTTCTTATAGAACCCAAGTCAAAACAAACTAAGATATTTCTAGTTTTCAACTTCACAAAGAGCTCGTTGGTCTCCACAAGGTATGCAAACATTTAAAGATGTTAAAGAAATTCATTTTATTCTAATAAGGTTAAAATATTTACTAGAATTATAGGGAAAAACATGGTGGTAGATATACAAAACATTTAAAGAGGTTAAATTTTCTTTTCTTTTTTTTAATGTTCTTTATTTATTTGCTTTTAACCACCAACAAAATTTTATGGAATTTTGGAGATCTTCGATCCTTGGGCCAAGTTTAAACCTTTTTTCCTTTTTATTTCTTTTTATAAATATTGTAGACCTATCCAAGGCCTTATACGACATTTCTGAATACACGTTTTTTCACAGACGGCTGTTGGTGACACATGGCATGATCATGTGGAGGCACCCTAGGGGAGTGAAACATGGCATGAGCCATGTGGTGCACTTGGGATAAATGTCTCACATTGAGCCAAGTGTTACATGATGTACTAAAAGGGAAATAGGAAATAAAGAAAAATAAGAAAAATACATGGTTATGACAAGTGGCAATAGAGGAAGGTGGGGGGAAGTTTCCCCCACTTTTGGACAATCCGGTTGATGATAATAAAAAAAAAAAAAAGAGATAGAAAAGAGAAAAGGAAGGAAAAGAAAGAGATGAGAAAATGAGAGAAAAGAGAAAAAGAAAAGGGAAAGGAAATGGGATAGGAACAAACAAGGAGAGGGACAATTCGATGGGGTAAGATAAGACAAAAAGAGAAAAAAAATAAAAGGGAAAAAAAAGGAAGGAAAGAGAGGGAGAAAGAATCGGATAGAGAGAGAGAGAGAAAGGAGGAGGAATAAAAAGGGAGATTTTCCCGACATTTCGACGGTCGGAGCTCGACGGTCCAAGAAGAAAAGTCAATCCATGCCTCACGATCTACGCATGGGTACCAAAATCATGGAGTTTCGTCAAACTCCACGAGGTAGGAAATTTTCCTACTTTGAATATTTTAGCCTAAAAGCGTAATGGCACAGGTTGTCTTCGGGGCCGTGATAGGCCATGTGATTTGATCCTAAGATTTTAGGACTGAATATTGAAAATTTTTGGGACTGTTTTCGGGCAGTCTTGGACTATGTGGGGATTTTGCTGTGATCCCGAGGCTGAGGTCTCCAGGTATTGTAGTATTTTTTGATGTCCTAGGGATTCGGCATCGAATGGAACAATGATTGGTTCAAGGTGTGAAGGAACCGAGATGTGCACTGTTTTATATGGGTCCGAGATTTAGGCCATTTTGTGTGTTATTGTTGGAAAAATAAATAACATGCTGTTTTGTGTAAAAATCATGTTAATATGTACTTGTTTGATGTATTAACATGGAAATTGAAATGAATGGAAATTATATGTAGGAAATGTAAATATTCTAATTTATAAATGTCGTGATAGTTTTATGGTGCATGTAAGATGACATAGCATGAAATGACATGATTTCACTTCATATGCACTGGCCACATCGTCGACCTAAGGGGTACAGAATGTTATTCACCATTCTGTGAATGTGGTGAGCCTTAAAAATGGATAACGTCCAAAATCGAGACTCACGGTTGTATAAAAAAATAATAAATATAAATCACATGTGTTTGGGCGTAGCAAGATGGGGTAGATCCCACCAGGTGAAAGACCCAAATTTATATGTAGTTAGACATGATCATCAACGGTGAAAGCCCGTAAAAATGTCGGAAGGCGCACAACGATATTGCGGTGTGACCCCAAAAAAGACGTGGCCCATAAATAACACACGGGGGTTGATAAAAGAATTCAAATGAATATTGGAGGTTTGTCCAATAGATTTAGTCATTAGGTGAAACACCAATGATTGGTTTTCACACTTGGCATCAAGCAGTGTGAGGAGTCTACTAGACTCACGCCAGGGCTAAGGAGGAGTCTCATCCATGCATGACACGAAACATTCCATATAGGATTGCATTATTTATATGGAATATGAATTGATGTTTTATTTACGTATTTCATGTGCATTTTAGATGGGGAGTAACTCTTGTAGGAAAATTTTCTACTGGGCTTTGCTCACCCTGTTGTGGGAAAATATTTTTCAAAATCACAAAAATGAGCCTAAACAGTCTAAGAGATCAAGTTGAGAAAAAGGCCTGCCAGGGCCTATTCTATACTTTTCAGATATTTTGGATAGAATAAATAGTTTTGATTATATGTAACTAATAAGTTTTGTAATAAAAACATAGTTTTTGAGTGGTTCAGTGTAGTGTTAATAGTTCCCTGATGTTTGCATCGCTTCAGAGTAATTACATGTGCAAGAGAATCAGATGAAATATTATCAAGAAATTTGGAGCGTTAGGAAGCGAAAAAGGGCAAGCACCGCCATTTTTCTCAGTCTCACAACAGATCGCGATGGGGTTTTTCTTGACCTCTTGTGTTGCGACACAAACCAACACAACATCGGGCTTCTGGGACCGGCACACGACCCCGCGCTCGAGACCGCAGCGAAACGACAGTTCCCATTCACGGGCGACTCGGCCAGTCACCGACGTAGGTTTTCTCTATCGCGATAGAGTCCTTCTGGGCCTGTGTTGCAATAGTGGGTAATGTCGCAACAGGGTGAGGCCAAGGCCGAGTTTCGTGTCGACACAACAACTCGTGGTCAATGGCTGTGGTGGCACGACCGGTCCGGTAAAAGCGTGCGACAAGATTCGCGCACATATTAAGACAACATTGCGCGCACGACAAAGAATTCTATCATGACCGAGACTTCTTTATCGCAACTGACTTCTCCTAGTCTTTCTGTCATGACAGATTTCTGATGTGACGTGACCACTGTGTGCAATACTACTGGACGGCTGGGCCTGCCATGCACGCACAAGACCGAGACACACGCGATAGGCGAGTTTTGTCGCGACAAAGAATTCTCTGTCGCGATAGTGGCACATCCATGGAAATGTCAATATCAGACAACTACATGTGCCGAAAGCACGATACCCACACCGTTGCTCGTGGCTCCGCGCCATTTCATGGCATTTGATGCCCCAAATCCCGGGTCATAATTTAATGAATAAGGGTTTAGAACAAAGGTCCATGAATGCGTTCCAAACAGCGGACCCAAACAAGGTAATAAACACAGACAATCGCAAAGAGATGCCAGGCGCACATCGCGCCGCCGTCAGCGACGCGCGCACGTGTGCACTATCGGCGCGCGCCCGGGCGTGTTATCGCAGCCGCGCGCAGCACGCCGCCGAGCACGCCGCAGCTGTCACCGCTACCGCCATGCGTACCGCCACGCACTGGCACTCACTCATGCCCAGTCACGACACGAGGTCTCTCCGTTAGGACTAGACTCGGTCCTGTCATGACACCAAGTAGACCAAACCATGTCGCGACACCAAAAACTGTGTCACGACACCAAACAAGCCAAATTGTGTCGCGACATCAAAAAATGTGTCTTGACACCCAAACGGGCCAAAACTGTCGTCGCCGACCCGCCTTTAGTCCACCGGTGGCCGCTTCTCCTCCGCCGCGACACTAAAAGCCATGTCGCGACACTCAATAGCGTAATTCCTTTGTCGACACCAACATCGCGGTCGCGACACCAATGTACAACTACCGCTGACATCGATTCCATGTCGCGACATGAGGCCCCCTTTTCATCTGATACTCTACGCGATAATGGAAAATTTCGTCGCAATCCAAAAACTAGCCCACCGCTATGTCGACTGGCCTAGAAAATCGTCACGGTCACAAAGACCGTAGTGCACGCCATCGGCGCAAGAAAGCTTGTCGCATGCGCATGGCCCCAGTCTGTCGCGGCGCACCCGCTAGTGGGTCGTGTCAGCGACACAACAATTCTATTGCGACATAGGCTTCCTTAGTCAGGTCGCCACGTAAATCTCCTGCTATGCACTAATCACGAAAAAGGGGTCAGAATTCCTTCCTGCGCACGTGCACTCCCCAAATTTCCGCATTTTTTCCTTTTGTTCAAACTACTATAAAATCAACATAAATTGGCCTCATCGCTACAAAGGCCATTTGAACCTTGAAAACTTGCCAAGATGCATTTTATTATACAAAATGAGTTTAATTAAAACTCAACGTTCTTATACATTACAAAAATGGGTCTTCCTACCCAAAATTTACACAATACAAAATAAGACCATATTTGGCCTCTACACCTCTCGCTTAAGGCTCTGATGAGCTTCGTCAACGCGCCCGCATCTAAATGTTTTCTTCCCGCGATCAGGTGAGCAATGCCCAAGAGTCAATTTTCCTACATCACAATACTTCCCACCTAAGTGCTCATGCAATGGCAAACACACACATTCAAGAAATTACGATTCCGACTCACCGCCTACATGTCCACCTCATGCCTCGAGTCCTCACCAAGTCTCTCACACATGCTTGTGCCATGTATGAAAATTGTTTCCAAACAAATATATATATTTTATTTGTGGACAACCCTCCGATATTGATGGTGGACATACTTCGATAATTTATTTTGTGGACAACCCTCCGATATGAATAGTGGAATACTCCGATAATTTATTTTATGGATAACCCTCCGAATTTAATAATTGACATACTCCGATAAATAATTTTGGCCAACCCTCCGATACATTTTTCTCCAAAAACCATGTCATGCACTTACACCTAGTATTCTATGGTGTCCTCGTGCACATGAAATGCATAATGCCAATTTCATACATACATGTCAATATATTATGCGTGCATATATTAACATAAACACATAATCAACATATTATTCATCATTAACAATAACACAAAATCGGCTCGCATGGGCTAATAACCATCCGACAATCCATCTTGGGACTGCCCAAACAATCACACAACATAACTCAAATCGTCCAAAGGCGTACCACACATTCAACCGACCGCTTGTCCTAAAACAGTCCAAAATTTCCAACACTTAGTCCTAATTACAGTGACCGAAATATTACCCACTACTTCGTCCTAAACATCTAAATCCATTAACAAGGTCCTTAAATACACTACAATCATATAAAGACTTCTACCCCTCCCCGGGAGTTTGTCGAAACTCCTTGTTTATGATCTCTACTTGTATATCTTGTCGCGAGGAAGCTCTTTTCTTCTTGCTCCGTAGGAAACCGCCGATTCGATCACCAGGAAATCTAGAGAGAAGTGAGAGCTTCTCACTCTAAAGTTTCCTCCCTTCTTTCGGTTTGTCCTTTCTCTCTCCTCCTTCCCCTCTCTCCCAACCGGTTGGGAGAAGATAGAGGTCAAGTGAGATGTCCCCTCACTTGCCACTTGTCCAATTCTAAATGGCTCCTGATTCCCTTTATCTACTTATCTCCACAGTGGATTTCCTTCCCAGCTTATGAGATGAAACATGTCCCCGGGTTCCACTTGGCTCTCTCATTGTTCGACTCGGCCATTAACTTGACACGCCAAGACACTGCGAGCCACTCAATTAATGCCAAGTGTTCAGTGATCGCTTCTCACACTTAAAAACGCTGGAATTCTACTGCCTCGGAATTTGACGCAGAAATTGGGGATTTCATTGGCATTTATTTCAATGGTGAAGTTTGTTTTGTCATCCAAGATTTAGAAAAATTTAGGATTTTTGATCGAAATTACCGTTTTACCCTTTTCAAAAAATTTGAATTTTCTCGGGTTTTACATGACACGCAACAGAAGTCTGTGGCGACATAAAATCTCCATCGCGACAGACCGCTCATGTTTTCTCCGTAGCGACAAAGTTGTCCAGTAGCCAAAAAAAATAAAAAATGATGCCCAGGATTTGGGGCATCACAAATTGTGTTTTATATAATAAGTTATACTGTAATTGAAATTAAATACGTTAATTAAGAATTTAAAAAAAATTTAATTGAAAGTTAAAATCAACAGGAAAAGCATTTTGAAAACAGGTTATGATAATGTTAAGATATGTCCCATACAAGAATAACACATGACTAGAATGATGTTGATAGGTTATCCATACTAATATTATGTTATAATTCAACTTGATCAGTTGATTAATAAGATTTGAACCAATCATATTATGTTATCTATGTGATTAACAAGTCTTAATATATCAATTTATTTTTATATGATTATTGAATGAGTCATATTTTAGTAGAATTTTTTTTTAATATTTTTAAAATGATTAAATAATAGAACAATATAGAGTTGTTATGATATTAGATGTAGTTTATAAATTTTGAATAGGTTAACTTTTTTTTTCTTTTTATGATTTTATTTTAACATTCGTTTTTAATTATTCTGAAATTTTTTATCCATAAAGCCTAACTTATATTATAGAGCGTTCAACGTTTAAATATGAAGGGAAGGGGTCTCGGTTTGTGTCCTAGTGGGGACAATTTACACATATGTTTAGTTGTTAAAAAATTATCCCCAAATTTTAAATTTGAATATCTTGATCGCAATTCATTTAAAATTATAATCTTAATTAATTCATTTTTTAAAACTCCTAAAACGAAGAAAAGTTAAAGCAAAGTAGATGGAAGCTGGTTTCTTGAAAACTCCTAATCATTGGAAAAACTAGAAAAAATAGAATTTTTCAAATATATATATATAGATATATGTTATGGCATGTGGCTTATATTGAGGGTAAAAAGATGAACAACTGTCGAAGTGAATATATATGGTATTGCATGTGGCTCATATTGAGAGTAAAAGGACGAACAAGTGTCGAAGTGAAGTGACAACATTGTCCTTCATGCATATCTTCTTTTGTTTGGGGGGCAAAATAATAGGTTTGGGGTACCGGGGCAAAGCCCCTGTGGTAGGGTACAATATAGTCAAGGTATAGTAGCATTTTTGTAATTTATTCATATATAGAGTTATTATAAATACCCTTCTATGTAACCCTAATGCTGATAAGTTAAAAAGCTCGAGTCGTGGTTCATGGATGTGTGCACACTATCGAACCCACGTAAAATTTGTGTGTGTTATTATTTTCTTTCTCTGTTTTTAATGAACATTGTTGTATAAATCATTAATATATATATATATATATATATATATATATATATATATATATATATATATATATATATATATATATAAAATAAAATAAAAATAAATCACCTTTGGTTCATTAAATAAAATAAATCACCTTAATTCATTAAAATAAAATAAAAATGAGTTGAATATAATTTATAAATACTAAATTCGCTCTTGCCTATCATGAAAAGGTAAGACAGTACTACTTCAGAAAAAAACCCGAGAAAATTCTAATTTTCGAAAAGTGGTAAAATAGTAATTTTGGTCAAAACTGAATTTTTCTGTATCTCGTGCGACGAACTGGACACCGTTGAATCATCTCATGAAATCTAACTACCACGTCGAATTTCACCGAATTCCGAGACAAATGACTCACGCTGAGGCACCTGGAGGCGCGGACACTTGGCACATCAGGAGGACCCAAGAGGTGCCATGTGTCATGTACAGAATTCAAACATGAGCTCAAGTGTGGGCCATGAGAAACACATGGCATCATACCATTGGAAGGAAATTCATGTTAGATGGATGAGAGGATAAGGTGTAATCTTATGAGCCAATAGTAGGCTGATATGTGGCAAGAGGAGTACTCTCCCACTTGACCAACTTGACCCAACCGATTGAGTGGGGGGAAAAGAGAGGAAAATAGAGAGAGAAAATGAAAATGTGAGAGATAACAGGATTTGTATAGAATACTTACCTTCTCTCTAGATTTCATGACGGTCCTAAGAAACTCCTGAGGCAAGAAGCAAAGTTGGTCTACGTTGCAAGGGCTACACGTGGATACCAGTTTTGGGGAGTTTCGATAGCTCCGAGAGGTAGGGGTTTTCTCTTACTTCTTTTACTCTTTGGCTAAAAGCCATTTTAATGGATGGGGATGTCTTGAGGCCTGGATGGTCGTGTTTTCGCCTCCCAAAGATTGACCGAGGGGAAGGGAACTCAGAGCGTTGACAGTCCTAAACTAACCGTGGATTGTATGTGTTTCTTGCATATTTCTATGTTTCAAGTACGATGTCAGGTGTTGTCTATGTGATGTTTCTCAGTACCCCATGGATCAGCTTGGATCAGAGCATTAGCCCATGTGAGCTAATTTTATGTTATTGCTATGTATGAGTGAATAACATGTTGATTGTGTATAAATTCTGTTAGTATATGCATGCTTAATATACACATGGAATTGCTTGCAAATGGCATATCGCATTTCATATGCATTGAAGAACCTAGAATAATAGGTGCGAATGCATGACATGAAAAACGTGGTCGCTAAATGGAATTCAGCGAAGATTTTCAAGAATTTGAGAGTTGTCCAACGCTCATCTCTGAGGAAGACCTATGATCAAGTTTTCGAGAGTTACCTAACAATTTACCCCTGACCTGTTGTCCAATAGATTTTAATTAAAATCTCCAGAGCTACTGCCAAGAACAAAACCTGCTTTGAAAATGTTGTTTTCTCATACTGGGTTAGCATGCGTGGAGGAGTTAGTGTGGCTCGAGAAGTGGGAAAGGGTGAGTCACATTCTCATCCATTTCATGTAGACATTTGAGTATGAACATATATGTTTTGTCGAATGTTTGGTTTGCCATTGCATGAGCACTTGTGGTGGAGTAACCCATGGTGATAATTCCACTACTGGGCTTTGCTCACCATGTCGAGGGAAAAACTATTTCAGGTACTGAAGGTTCACTTGGGGATGGGACGCATCCGAGGTCTTAAAGATGAAGAAATGGCCATATATGGCCTTGTTATGTATTTTTGTAGAAATCTGGGTAAAAGACCCAGTTTTGGAAAATTTGTAATAAAAACAAATTGTAAATTAACTCCTTTTGTATAAAATTATATTTTGGTGAGTATGGATGTATGGGCCCGACGTGGCCATTTTTACTCATGTATGGGTCTCATGATATGAGACAAACAGGTTTCCGTAGGTTGACGATGGTCAACGGGACCCCCGGGTTTTTGGGGCGTCACAACTTCTACATTCGTTTTCAACAAATTTTCAACCCACTAACGTATTTGAAATTTTTAAGATGACAATAACTCAATTAGAGATTATAATGAGCTAAGTTTTCTCGGTACAAAACTCGCCTCTTAAAAGATGAGTTTGTGTTTTTTGTAGGAGAGTTTGGATGAGTTTGAGATTTTTTTTTTTTAAACTTGGAATGTGTTTATTTAGAGATTGTTTATCTCATTTCAATTCAATCTGTAAAACCCGAGAAAATTCAAATTTTCTGAAAATGGGTAAAACGATAATATCGGTCAAAATTCGGAAATTTTCTAGATCTCCGATGACGAAACGGACTTCATCGTTGAAATTCTCTAGCGAAATCTAGCTGCAACGTCGAATTTCGTTGAATTCCGAGACAGTTGAAATTTCACGTTTTTTGAGGCACCAAGAGTGACGAGTGACATGTGGCGGTTAAGGCCCTGCCACAGCTACGTAAGGTCAAGTTACAGAGCAAGTCAAACAATGAGCTCAAGTGGGACCCTTAAGAGACATGTGGCAACACATGAGTAGAGGAAAATCCAAAAGGAGTGGATAAGGGGTAATCCTAAGAGCCACTTAGAATGTGACATGTGGCAAGTGAGAGGACATCTCACTTGACATGCTTTAATCCAAACCGGGGCCTAAAGAGGAGAGAGAGAGGGGAGCCACAACTAAGAGAAAGAAAGAGTTTTTAGACCGAGAAGCTCTCACTTCTCTAGATTTCCCCAAATGATCGACCGCGGTTTCCTGGCGGGAGCAAGAGGGAGTTTCTCCGCGACAAGAGCTCTGAGAGATCGAAAAGTGGGGTTTCGAAAACCCGGTGAGGTATGGGCTTTCTCCCTACTTGAGTTAATTCGCTAAGAGCCATCCTAATGGTTAGACGTCGGTCGGCGGGTCGTCTATCCAGCCCAAAAAATTTGACTAGGTGGTAGGAAACTCTGTAGTCAGCTCTTGACAAATCCGAGGACCGACCGTGATAGCCTACGGGCTTTGTGTGTTGATGTGTTATCATTTATAAATGAATAAATATGTTGTTTATAGAGGAAAATTTTATATTATATGCATGCTCGATATATTAACATGTAGAGTATACTGAATATTGCATTTCATGTGCATATCAGTTTTAGAAACAAAGAGGTGTGGAGTGCACATGAAATACTTCGAGGGCTGACCAATAATTATTTATTGGAGTATGTCCACTATGAAAATTTTGGAGGGTTGACCAATAATTATTTATCGGAGTATGTCCACTATGAAAATTTCGGAGGTTTGACAAACAATTATTTATCGGAGTATGTCCACTGTAATAAATCGGAGGGTTGTCCAAAGTACTTGATCGGAGGATGTCCAAAGTACCACTTTAATGTCCACAATATTGAGTATGGGTCCATCACATTCTGAGTAAGTCCACTATTTATATCGGAGGGTTGTCCACAAAATTATTTATTGGAGTATGTCCATTATTTATATCGAAGGGATGTCCAAAAATGAAACAAATATCTTTGTTTGGAAATGATTTTCATACATGGCACAAGCATGTGTGAGAGAGTCGGTGAGGACTCGAGGTAATGGATCAGTACATGTAGACATTCGAGTAGGAATCAAGGATTTCACTTGAATGTGTGTGTTTAAGCATTTTAGGAGTGAAATTTAGGTGGGAGCAACCCAATGTAGGAAAATTCAACCACAGGCACACACACCCCGCCGTGGAATAACACTTTCGTGCATTGAAGGCACCCTTAGGATGGGAAGCATCCGAGGCCTTAGAGGCAAAGAAATGGCTATGATTTTGGCCTGCCTTACTGATTTTGTAAAAATCTAGGTCAAGACCCGCTTATTCAGAATTTGTACTAAAGACGAATTGCACCACGTTTCTTTCAGGCGAAATATGCGAGCTCGCGAAGCCTTCCAGATTTCAATGACCTCAGAGCACAAGGTCAAATTTGTGCGATTTTGGGGAAGGTGTTGAAACCCGAGGAACAGCGCGAAAAAAATGTGCATGGAGAAGTTGGAATGGGCTATTGCCCATTTTCGGCTCAGCGTGCACACAACAACTGTTGTAACAGCCTAGGTGATAGTGCGCGTTTGGGCACACTGTAGGGAGCGACAAGGCCAGGACTGCATGGGTCAGCATGCATGACGACACAGGTTTGCGCTGCCACTGATTTTTCGCCCCATGTCGCGACATCAATTCTTATATCCCGACATAGCTGTAAGGCCAACGTCGTGGTCGCACAAGCTTTGCGGCGCCACAGAGATGCGACGCCAGGGGTCGGGCTTGGGTCTCGATACGATTTTTCGTGTCACGAAAGTGGGGTCATTGGGGTCGCGATATAGCTTTTTTTTGTGTCACGCATTGGAAAGCCTCTTTCACTATGGGCCAGCGATGTCATGACAGCTTTTGGTGTCATGACACAGTTTGGGAGTTTGATGTCACGACATAGTTTTGATGTCACGACATGGTTCAAAAGGAGCTAAGTCGCGACATGGAATTGGTGTCGCGACCTGGCCTAAGCCTGGCAGGGAGACCTCGTGTCACGACCTGAAATTGTTGTCACGACCGTGGCTCCAACGTAGTCAGAACACGGCCCCGTGTCCCGACGTGCCAAAGGAACCTGGACGATGTTGCGATAGAGCGTGTGTGCCCTGCACGCCAGAGGCGCCAATCCGCCGCGCTCACCGACAAAGCTGGCCAGCACGACGCTGCGCACGCACTATGCACATAACCCACTTTACGCAATGCAATCGTGTCGCGCAATCGCTCACAAAAAAAGACCCCGTGATTTAGTACGCCAATGTGGTATCGTGAAAGCCAGTATACGAATACCTGGTGACTCATGGGAAACCGTTAGACTGGGCGCATCCATTATGAATTTTGATGAATTGATTTGTGACGTGTGATTGAATTGTGTGAATATTATGCATGGTGAATTGCATGTACGCTAAGGGTGGAAAACATAACCTTAGTGGTTCGGAAAATTTTGGAAATTTCATTGAATTGTGTTAGTGGTTAGCAATCTGCACTACTAAGGATAAAGATGATGAACGCGTTAGTTCATGATGGTTGAGTCTATTAGTAGTTGGCGTAAGCACTACTAGTTGGGATCAGAGGAATAAGTAACCTGGCACACTCAGAACAGACGAGGTCCCACCCAGGTAACGGTCGCACCACCGCTGACCGCCAGGCCTTATAGAGGTCACGGGTATCGCGTACCGCCGCCATTGCAATGTGATAGCCTAATTCGGGGACGAGGTTTAGGTCACATCATCCTCAGATGTTCACGGGAGGAGAGATCCAGGTCGTGGCGAGACCATTGGTTGTCTGGTCGAGAGAGAAGGTATTGGAGAATTTATGGAGATTACCTCGTCAGACCAAGATCAAATATCGCATTCAATTTAGAGGGTGAGTCCCAAGTGTGGTGGGGCTAGGTCAAGACCTCTAGGGACATAGAGGCAATGACTTAGAGCGAGTTGCAGACTCTTCATGAAGGCGGAAGCTTTGGCCAGCGCTGGGCAATACAAAGGCCCGGTGTTCCTAGAGATGAGGGCTTGAGAACGATGACAATGATGGAATGTGGCCAAGTTCATTGGAGTTGGCAGTTTCTTTGTGGTATGTGGCGCGGATATAGCCAAATGTCAGGATATTTGAGAATGGGCTAAAGTTGTCCATTTGGGGCAAGATTGTAGGACTCTGCCTACAGGAAATGGACTCCATGGTCTGGACGGCTATGACCATAGAGAGAGAGAGAGAGGATGCATGGAGTATCTGAGCTGCGGATACTAGTGAGAAGAGGGAGGATCAGCCTTCTTCTAGTTCGAGAAAGAGACAGAAGACTTTTGCATCGCAAGGATTTCAAGGATAGGGCCGATGTTATCAGGGCCAAGGCCAAGATGGAGCATTTAGTCAGGCTAAACAGGTGACATGTTTCCACTGCCAACAACCCGGTCATATGAGACAGGATTGCCCCTAGAGGCAGTGATGAGCTTGTCATGAGTGTGTAAAATTGGTGAAACACGGGGCAGGTATTAACCGAGTGTGCGCATGAGTTCACGTAGTGTAGTGGCTAGTCAGTGTGCCCCCTTTGAAGAGAAGCGTGTTGAATGCGGCGATGAAAGTTTGGAGCAATATTTTGGTTAGTCACATAGCGAATTATGATTAAGTGCTTGAATTTAAGAGAACCTAAGATTGATTGTACTAATTTAAGCGTGATGAGAAAGTAGGTTTCACGTCTGCCACACTTGATGAATTCTGATTGACTAAGAACTTATTTAATAATTTATATGAGTTATGTTGGCAGGTTGATCTTTCCTATAAAATATTCTCTCTTAAGATATATCTGCCTATCTCGCCAGTGGGGTGTATTGCATCTTTGCCTCAACCCCTCCTGCCTCGAAATCCCTTCCCTTTTATACCTCAGGACACGGGCCCATCAATGGCCTAGAAAATTAGGGTTCATTGCGCTCCCATTTTGGAAAGGGAGACCTTGCTACGCTGCGGCAAAGGGGGCTTCGCTGCGGCGTACCCGAGGCAACCAAACTCTGGCATTCAGATTCGCTGTGGCGTAGGCTCCTTTATTGCTGCGAAGCGCTACGCCGTAGCGTGGGTCTCCTCGCTGCTGCGTACCTGAGACAATCTTTGTTGCCTCTCTTTGTTGCATTCTATGCTTTGGTCCTTTCTTCTATTGCTAGCTTCCTTTTTTATTCCAATATCGCCATGTTCTAGGAAACATTATAGTATCGGGGATTAGCGCAATATCAGTGAATATGAATGTGAATCATGCAAGTTGAGCTATAAAAACACATAGAAATTGTACTGTAATGCATGCATGATTCACTCCGATCATCACCCCTAAACTTAGCTTCTTGCTTTTCCTCAAGTAAGAATATACTCTAACCAAGGCACGCAAGGATAAAGCATAACTAACACTGACGATATGGGTCTAGTACACATGATACCAGCAAGAAGTGGTCAGCGAGGAACCAGGTTGAAAGATCAAGGATACCTTGGTTGTTCAACTTTCAAGAATGCATGCTGGGTTGAGTCTCGGTTGACCGTGAGTCAATCCCATTTTAGTGTTGATAATTTTCCCGAGGGTCTAAGTGCGGTTAAGTGTGATCTCAAATCTTATGGATTCATTGTAATACCCCAACTTGAATCTAACTTCGCCTATTTGGAATAGCTTAACACAGAAGGATGAGAACGCACCAATTTATTCACTTCAACTACTCCTAAGGGGAGTAACTCTAAGACAAACTTGGAAGAGTACTAGTAACAAGAGGTTTTAAGTGAAGGTTCCTGTAGCAGGGATCCATTGGTGACTCCCCACCAGTTGGTTAAGGGCATAGGACATTCAGTTCCCCTAGAACTTCACCCTGAGCACTCAACCAAACCTCGAGGTCCTAGACTGTGGAGATCATCCATCCTCTGTCCCATGTAGCGGGCGGTGGAAGTCGATGTCTGGTGAGTTGGCTCGAGCATTAGGCACAGAAAAGCCCCTCGGTTATTCACAAGGTTAGATTGGATGATCCACTTATTATTATTATTATATATCTTCATTTTTTTATACTGGGGGCTTCTTAAAGGCAATCCTCTTTTCTAAGGTGTCCCATCACTTAGGTGTTTAACTTCCTGTTGGGCTCAGAGAACTCTCGCATGGTGAGCTCCTCGTAGTCAAAGCATTCCCTGAGATCACGGTGTGTGTGCACATAGCCTACTGAATTTGATTCTTAAGATCTAAAAGGGGCGGCCAGGCATGGTCATTCTCAACTTTATGCAATGCGATCCTGATTGTCAAGCTACCTCGAGTCCCCTATGTCCTTGAACATTGGTTTTCTGCTATTCCCACAACTCCCTTTTGTTGCTATCATGATCAAAATTAAGGTGAAGATACTCGATACCAACTCTGGAAACTATCATAGTATAATAGTTTCAATTTTCATACCTGCTGGTGCATGGGGAACAACCTAACACACTCCTAAAACATACAAAGATAAAATAAAACTCACAAACGAAAAAAAATAAACCCAGAGCATTCAAAAAATAGCAAAAATAAACTCAGTCAAATAAAACTAAGCCATACCCCATACACCCACACCTATACCCCCAAACTTAGGACTAGCAATGTCCCTATCGCGTGAAGAAAAATATAAGAGATAAGTCCCGTGAAAGTCATCAGAAGGCGACGGCTACGCTTCCGTGAAAGGATAGAAGTTATGCCAACTCACTGGGTAATCCGTCCCGGGTCGGCGCCGGATCAGGGCCATCTCGCCCATTTGTGTCCATGTCTCCACCAAGGCAACACTGGCGTTCTAAGACTCGCCCCAATAGGGCATCAAAGCGGCGGTGAGCGCATGAATCGGGTCTACCAAGGGACCAGCTGAATTGAAGGGGACCTGCCGGGCCACCCACAGGTAGCTCGCACCTAGGCGGGCCGCGCTGTAACAACATTGCTTCCGGCCCCATCGTCCGACCGCTCGCCCCGAACCGCCCTCGGGCAACTGGAATGGGAAGGCGCCGCCGCACTCGCTCCTGACCCAACATCCGAGCCGGCCGATCGGGCATAGCCGGGAAGTGATCAGGAGGGATGAATCGTGGCCCGCACACACCGCGGGTCGACTTCATCAACCCCGCCATCACCGTCCCGATGTCGAATCGAATCCTCGTCATGGCGTATGTGAGATCTATTGAATCCAACGATAAGAAAAACGCAGTTTTAAAAAAAAAATTTAACGATGAACTCGCACGATCCGCCGCTTGATGAAACTAACAATGAAGATCTTACCTCGTATCTAATCCTTTTCACTCGCTGCGTATTTTCTCGATCACACACACGTTGAACACAAATAACGCCTTCCGAAACGATCCAAATAGCACGAGCCAAGACGTATGTGCAAAGCAGAAACGCCTCTAAAGGTGGTCCACACAAACGACCAATGGATGGGACGGATGTGCTAGCACCCTTATGATAGGTCTGGTCTCCACAAAACCAAAAGGACACCTGTCTTCCAAAACTCTAAAAAGACCTCTCAAAAAACACCCACTTCAAAAGAACCACATACTTTAGATGATAAAACCCTTATATTTATATCAAGCCTCCCAAACCCTTTCTTTTATTAAAACGAACGAAACCATATTCCATTAACTATTAATTCGCTTCGGGCTTCGGGCTCGGGCTTCGTCGGGTCAGCTTAATGTGGCTAAAGAGAGAGCCTTTCTACCATCCCATTATAGCTCATTCTGCTGCAGATCTATGTTCACTAATGTTGGCAATGGCCCAAATCATATTCTAAGCCCACAAGTTATGCAATCGGGTCCTTAGCAAGACATTATAACTACCCAACAAGTGAAATCAATGACTCAATAACCCACATAGTATGATATTAGTCCTTTCGTCATTGCACGATGTCCCGATTAAGCACAAAGCAATGGATGAAGTCATCTTATACAATTCAAATCAAGCTTCTTGATTCTCAAGTAGATCAATTAAAAAATGGATATTTCGATAACTCCTATCAATCTCATTCGAAAGACCGCATGCATTTCTCGCCTTACTTATCATCAAGAGGCCACCGTGACGCCCCACCCATTACCAAGAGCTGACAAATTCCTTCCCTATCACTCACATTCCTCCACACATGATTTCCATCGCGATGCCCAACCATACCAGATACCATCCTGCTAAAGACGCCATTGAGCTACATCAACACGAACAAAGTCTTCATACGTAGAATCCATGGTGAATTCGTAGTCGGCTACCAATAGAACACTACCCGCAACTGAGAATTCATCGATGACATAATCCATGTGCATTTCCTCATAATGGGCTCACCCAATAACATGAACTTAACATGTATTTGTAAGTGCCCCGAGTAACATATTATGTTCATGACCAAGAAAACGTGGTTCTTTCTCGAAAATATAATAGTCTTTACCATTACATTCCCACAATAATGATCGACTTCATGGACTATTTTTAGAATAAGGTTCTTTACGCTCTTAAGGTTTACTATCAAGTCACATACTGATGACATAAAGCGGAGCCAACTATTCAAGGATCTCGATTTTATCAAGTTAAACCACAATTTAAATAACAAGATAAAACGATAAATTTCATGTATATAAACATATAAAGACAATATATGTCACCGGGCTAGATACACTAGTCAGACGTTTCACCCTTGTAATCGTATCGCAAAATGCAAGGGAAGGCTTAATTTTAACACGTAGAAAATTTGCATTTCAAACCTTGTGCTTCACTAGCGTAGTGGATCGTATCTAGAAGGTGGTGAATTCGTCGGTTGATGGTTGGCACTTCCACACGCCCTAGCCTTGAGTGAGCTCCTACATCAAGCTCTCACGCCAACCGCAGGCTGAAACTCGATACCCGCACTATCATCGCCCCATTGTGTGGTAAATCTGGTTGATGGGTTTGGGCGCCGGGCGTCGCACTCCACTTTGCCTCGAACGAATACGCGGTGCCAACCTCAAGGCGTGTTGAAGCGGAACCCCCGCGACGCATCGAGGCTACTCGTGTAATCGGTAGAGGGCGTAAAGTGCTACCAAACGCGGTTGTGACGGGTGAAGTCGAATTCACTGGAGCTGGAAAACTCCGCTCAAACAAGAACGGCAGCAAAGATACTGCGGATAGATCCGCCGCGACCTCCCGGAGAGATAAAGCGCGCCGTTGTCCGGCAGAGGTGCCGCCGTGACGTGGAGCCGATCGCGGGTCGCTTAGTCGACCGACTCACGTGGGGCCATAAAGGGTCGATTTCCCGCTACAACCGCGCAAAACCACAACACCACGGCACGTAGAGACCTAAAAGACGGCAAAAACTAGGTGGAGGGAAATGCATGCCTCCACGAGCATTTATGTGTGGCTTCAAAATATGCGTCGCCTCACCGCGGTGAAGGACCCACGTGTCACGCAAATCCTCACCTCGCAAATGCACGGTAGAGAGCCATTGCCGCGCATCGTATTGTTTGGCCAGAGGCACTAGCTGGTGTAGGGCTCCACGCCGCTACGCACCCGAGGGCCAGAGTGTGGCTCTAGGGTCTCTACGCAAATGCACAGAGAGAACCACGCCGTGGCATACCGTAAGATAGCAAAAAAATGTTGTCAAGACTGGTCGCCAGCCGCGTGAGAACTACGTCGCGGCGTGCCAGAAGGTATGAACCCATCTTTTCTTCCCTCTTTCTTTAAGACTCGCCGACACATTAAAAATAAACAAAGGTAGGACGCCTAAAAACGAAACTTGTGCCGAATAGAAGTTAAAAAAAATGGAAATAATGCAAGTTTAGGGAAAAAAAAAGATTTCACGATACTTGGGTTGCTTCCTAAGAAGCGCTATGTTAAACGTCGTTAGCTCGACATTCCTGAATCTCAATGTTGTGTTTAAGAGGAACTGGGAATGCTACTCATCTCAATAGTGCTCAAAAGCGCTGCTCAAGGCAAATAAACTATTTTTGCTGCCATGTCCTTGATCCTCTTGGTATCCTTCTGTGTAGAAAGAGGCTTATCCCGGGAATTTACCAAGTCGCCTTGCAAGATCTCCTTGGGGTGAAAGTCCTAAGTATCTTCATTAGAATCATCATCTGGATGCTTTGTGGGCTGGACTACATGGAAGGTGATCTCCTCTCCTTGGACTCTCAGTTTAAACTCACCTTCTTGCACATTGATTTGAGCTTTTCTTGTGGCTAAGAAGGGTCTACCAAGTATGATGGGAATTGTGTCATCTTCTTCCATGTCCAAGATGATGAAGTTGGCTGGGAGGGTGAATGTACCCACTTTTACCAAGACATTTTCAATTATACCCCGAGGATGTTGATAGGACCTGTCATCCAGTTGCAACTTGATTGTAGTCGATTTTGGTTCCCAAATCTAACCTTTTAAACATTGGAAAGCTTACATCAAGTTTATGTTGCTTCGAGTAGCAGCGGCTTTTCCCCGATACTGCTTCATGGAGAATGGTATAGTTAAGCTACCGATCTTCAAGTTTGGGAGCTTTTCGGTAGATTGCACTACATTCTTCAGTTAAGGTTATGGTCCCATATTCCTCTAACTTCTTCTTCTTTGCCAATATCTTTGTCATGAACTTCACGTAACTTGGCATGTTCTCTAGTGCGTCCATAAAGGGTATATCAATATGTAGTTTCTTGAAGATATCAAGAAACTTTGCGAACTGCTTCTCTAGCTTACCCTTATTCAAACTACAAGGATACGAGATTGGTATGGCGGGTTCTTCTGGTCTTGCCTGTTTCTTGGTCTCTTTCTTTACGTTATTGTCATCGGCTAATCTTACCTCTTGGCACCGCCTCCTCAGATATGATCTTTCGCGACCTAATTCGCTTATTTAATTTTCGCTCTTGTCGTTGTCATTCCGATATTCCCAACCTCCCCACTCCTTATAGTGATAGCCTTGCAAGACTCCTTCCCTCTCCCCTCTTGGTTTACTCTCGAGTTACTAGGTAATGCCCGCGCTACCTCCTCTCCCCTCCCCTCCTCCTCCTCTCCTCCCTCCGCTAACAAGTGTGGCCATTCGGGCCTATTTGCACTTCCGTGTTTTTTTAGTTAGGCTTCTTAGTTTTGTAATCGTGGTGGGATTGGTTTTGCAAACTGTTGAGCTTGGTTTTGGAATGTAGCCTCTCGCCTCATTCATAAATGTGGTGCGAGAAGCCTAATACATGAGTCGTGGCTTCTTCTAAGTCTACCTTCTTTCCGGTGGGGGTTTTCTGGGCTGGTGGTGGCATATTATTCTCGCACTATTCTCCCGCCATAACCCACTGCTTCCGATTATTCGTTACCCTCCAACCCCCGAAGCCGATTCGACTTGATTATGGCAATTCCGTTCTAATATGCATTGCCTCCATATCCTTCGCTCAATGGACTCGCGATTCACATAATCGAGCCCCGCTCTACTATCATCCGCCCGACCGACAATCCATAGCACCGTGTCAGTCCCCCCCGCAAGATCACAATTTCCCACGGATTATTCTGAATAGCATTCACTTTACCTTGTTGCTTCTACAGTTGTCTAGTCAACTGTGCAACATGGTTTACCAGGTTACTGAGAACCTCTGTGTCTGCTCCTGCTAAGGGTTTCCTAGGTACTGATCATCTCGAGGCCACTGATTAGTATTGGTGGTTGTATCTTCCAAGATCTCATAGGCTTGATATGTGGTTTTCTTCATTAGAGCACCTCCTGATGAGGCGTCAATGATTGTCCTAGCCAAATCACTTAAACTGTTGTAGAACGTATGCACCTACATCCACTTAGTCAATCTGTGATGTGGGCATCTCCTCAGTAGCTCATGAAATCTCTCCCAAGCTTCAGCTAGATTCTCCCTCCAACTCGTCTGATGTCTTAAATTTCCCCGCACTAATCCAGCTATTCTCAGGTGGCACTGGTTAAATTTTGCACCAAGTCAATCCATGAGGTAATGGAATCTAGAGGTTAGCCATAGTTACTGGGCTGCTTAGTCTGGTCAGCTTATGACAATGGGAATGCACGCAATCTCGTAGCTTCTTCGTTACTCCATTATATTTGATCAGACAATATAATTCTCACTAGGAAACCCATGGAACTGTATATTGTTGAGCATTTGCAAAGTTACTCTTTTTAGCTCAAATTTGTTTGCTTGTATGGGTGGTCGTCAGACAATGATCGAACAATCGGTAGTGGCTAAGTAAACTCCTCAAGTAGCATATGCGATTATCCGGGCCGTAATAACGGTGCGGTGGCTCGCATTTCTATGACTCTCAGTTTTACTTGGCTCCACTTGTGGTTCATCTCTATCATGAATTTGTCCTTACTTGATGCTACATGATTTTAGACTAGGTTGCGTGTGCTTCTCTGCATAATCGATGTAATGTCTGTTCTAGTTCAAGATCGGATCGGGCGAATTTCCCCGCACTCGTTTTGCATACGCATCTCACCGCTTCCTCGAAATCGCAAGTATGAAGTCGAGACCTGATTAGTGTCCAAATAGTGCTATTTTGAACCCACTATTGCGTGCTTCGCGACTTTGTGCACTACCTGGGCCAATTAACCTTAGTTGGCACATTAAGGTCCTGCTTATGCTATTTAATGATTGTGGCAAATTTTTGCGCTTGACAGCCATCAGGCAAAAAATTTAAAAAGTAGTTATCATAATAAATCCAAGCAACCGAAGCCGAACTCGTATTTGTGTCGGTTTAAGGAAAGAGGAGCATAAACAAGAAAATGACCACAGCTTGAAAATTCTTGGCATGGTTGCGGAATTTTCGCAGTCACACCCACCTCGCCACCGCTCACCTTTCCGCTTTCACGCTAATTTTGTTATCGCGATTAGTGCCCAAAAGTGCTATTTTTGAGCCCTATTCGAGATAGGTTTTGAGTACTTTTTACACTAATCATATCAATTAAGCCAATCGAGGTGTTCAGTCCACTTAGTATCACTTATGCCATCAAGGAGGTTATTTCTGGTTATTTTAGGTGTTTCGTATGCCTCGCTACTAAGTTCGAGAGTTCGATATCAAGATATAGCCGAATCCATGAAGATTGAAACTATTTTCAACCATCAAAAATATCATGATTCAAGGAAGAAATGAAGGCAAAAGGATGAAAAAGTGGATGCAGAAGAAGTACGGCGCGCTGAAGCAAACAGCAACCCAGAAATTTCTCTATGATTGCGAGACTACTGGATTGCTACCAGCAACCATAGCGAAATTTCGCATCCTAGCTTAAATTGAGGCACTTCGCTAGGCTAGCGAAATTTCGCTATCTAGCGAAATTCACTGTGCCTAGCGAAATTAACCAATTTCGCTATCTCTCATATTTTTTCGCTAGTTAACAAATGCTAGCTACAATATCGGTATAGCTTAAATTTCAATTTCGCTATCTCTAATTTCTCTAGCTGTTTAAATTTCACTAGGCTAGCGAAATTTTCGCTATCCTAGCGAAATTCTCTTGCATAGCAAAATTCCTGCCCCTGTTAATTTTGTGTATTTGTTCCTAAACGACTACGTTTTGGTGTATTACCACCTTGTCCCTTGTATCAGCCAATGTTTTAGGCATTCTTGTATTTTCACACTTTGGGTGGTCTATATAAGTCCCCCATGATTTTGTAACCCTAAGCAACTGAGAAGCAACTTTTGCATTTCAATACAAGTCCCACAACTTTCATTTTAGGGTTTGCTTTTCTCTCTTCTCTCTCCTCTTTCTTTCATTTTCTGGTGTATTTTATAGGGGATGACAACTCAGGGATGCTTTGCCAAGCCTCATATGAGGAAGGTGGCTAGCTTGGTTTTGGGGCAGTTGCAGGTGGTCCTCATGTTTTAAATGCTCGTATGCGTATTTATGGCTCCGGCCTCACCCCAATGCCATTTAATGTCATTACTTTGTGATACTTGCCATGCTTTGAAGTGCAGTGCATACTTGTTATTGTCTGTGATATTCTTTCTAGATAGCCTACGAGGAGCCCTTTGAAATGAGGTTGAGTGTTAGGGTTTTAAACTGAAAGGGGCTGTGAATGCATGTTACTGTGTTATTTCAGGTAGAATTGGTTAGGGTTGGGTTTTATAGTTAAACAAGTCAGGTTATGGCTTGGACTATAGGTTGCTTGCCATAATGCGAGGATATAACCAGGGACACTTGTTAACCCGTGTTATCAGAAATTTAGTGACCTTTCGGCCTTGAGGTTACCATTTCACACTTTCAGATTAAGCCATTACGGTTAATAGTCGGTAACGAAGCGACTCCTTTGTTTTGAAACAAATCCACAAAATCCAAACAAAGCCTCACCGTTTTTCAAACACTTGTCTGAGTCATTCATAGGATGAAAACCAATCCTAGTGTTCGACCCTGGCAGCTATCTTTGCGGTAGCTTGACTACGTGGGAGGAAACATGGGAAACAAGAATTTTGTTGATTCCGCTCACCTGCAAATTAGCCTGAATCAGTTACATTTTTTTTATTTCTTCCCAATTTGTCCCTTGTATAGCTTTTACTTTTGGTTTTTTTGGTATTTTGTGAAGGGGGTTTGGCTATAAAAGCCTTAGACAAGTACTGTAACGGGACCTCTCTTTTTGCTCATTAATAAAATTAGGTGGGAACCTTTCAGCAGTTCCTGCTTCTTTTCATTTTCCTTCATTTTCCCTAACTTTCTCTCCTTTCTCCTTGTGAGCACCCTCAGGGATGAATGACTCGGAGGATGAGTGAATTAGAACCTCTTTCTCCTTGAGGTGGAGGCTCTTGGCGGGGGATAAAGCCAAACGAGGTTTCCGTGTTTTAACAAATGTATTTTCTACCATTTATGGTTTCATTCAAACGTCGGCTTTAATCCCTTCAGGTTTCTTTGAATGATCAATATTTGATAAGCTTTTAGGTTCATTGGATGCTTATTGCTAGATCCATTGACATAGTTGATTATCATCTATGGGTTGATAGCGATCTGAGATGTTTTATTTTCTCAAGTACCCAGGTTTGATCCCTTCGATTCACTTTAATGGTCAATACATGGTAAGCTTATAGGGTTCATTGTATGCTTATTGTTAGATACAATGATATTCATTAGTTATCATTTATTAGCTGTTGGAAAGTGAGTCAAGGTGATGTTACTCGTCGAGACCATGTGGGAAGCGAATGCGATTTTTCAAAGATATTTATTTAGGGTCTGTTTTACAGTTAAATGAAGAACCGGTTCCAGAGATGACTATAGGTCATCCTCCCCAACGCGAGGAAAGGACCTTGGAGAACCTCAGTTGCCCTAGGACTCCAACTGATGACCTAACACTCTGAGAATTCTATTTTACATTTTACTTATTTTATTTTCGATTTCGGCCTACCAAACCTCGCATTTACAAACCTTCAAATCAAATCAAATTCTGGCTAAAACCAATTATAAATCATTTTCACGAAAAATCGTGTATTATTCGACCACAGAGCCTTTATACTCTGATGCTATCAGCCGGTGGTAGGAGGAATTAGGTTTATAAATTTTATTGATTCCGGATACCTACTGGCACACGAATCAAATGGCGTCGCTGTCGGGGATGGTGCCTTAGTGCATTTGATGAGCAATTGAACACTTGTGATCCTCATCACAAGTTCTGGTGAATTTTCCTTTTTCAGTCTTTTTAGTATTATACAGTTAGTTTTTTTTTTTTCATTTCATTGAAAAAGAAAAAAAAATAAAGAAGTAGGATTGTTTCTCTGTTGTCTTGTGCTTGCCCTGTTCTCGCCGCAGGAGTGCAATTTCTAGTGGGCTTGGATTGTGATCAAATGAAACCCCCATATGAAGAGCAGCATAGTCAGTATCCAATGGAGAGAAATCCAAATGCATATAGGTCCATGAGGGACTATAGAAACCCTCCATGGGTGAGTGCACCCTCTTACATGGTGCCTCCAACAACAAATGCACCATAAGGAAATGCTTACAACCACCCCAGTTAGAGACCACCTAATTTCATCCTTAGAACGAAGACCTCCTGATATGCCCACCTTCTCCATCTTATGCTTCAACTCCTCAACCACCTGACACATAGTTAACTTCTTCGATTGAGCAAGCAATGCGAACTTAAGTACATGGTGGATGCACTCATAGAGGAGTAAAGAGGCGGTGAGCGTCAGCCAATCGGAGAAAATTGACACAATGGAGAGTTCCCTGAACAAGGAATTGGATGGGTTCCAGAGCGAAATTGATCAGAAATTTGACAACTTGCAATGCCCAATTTCAAGGCTTGCCAGTCAGCAACATGTTCATCAAGAGGAAGAAAATCCAGAGGGAGAGTGCCTAATTGACCTTTATTTTGGGTGAGCGGGACTGTGCGGCGGCTTCGGGAGGACTTGATGAAGTAGGTAGAAGCAGAATTTCTGAGGATGCCCCATAATCATTTGTTGTCTATGGGCCATGGAGGAGAGATGAAGAAATTCTTCCCTTGTTGACCGAAGAAGGCAGTAGAAAGGAAATAGTGGAAGAGACCCAAAAGTTTATCCAACAAACCCTTCAAAACTTTGAATCCCCAGTGCCACTACCCGAGCTCCCTTGCCGATGTAGCACCCTCTCGACCCGAGTGCCTGACACACTAAACCTGCGACACATTCTACACGACATGCCATCAATATACCTTTACACAATGTGATACTATAGAAAATTAGTAGCCATTGTTCAAACTTTTTGCCATACATCAGACATTGGCTATTATCTGCATGACCTGACGGATGGATTCAGGTCTTTGGTTCGGATTTGGAGCATCTGAACCTCAATGATTCATAGCTACCGATTAATAGCCTCGAAAATTTAGAAGCGGTTTGGGGGAAACTCGAAGTCTCCCAGCACTGTTACGATTTTCACATTTTATTTTTATTTTGGTTGGATTAATTTTCTTTAGATTTTCTAATTTTAAGTTAATCTTTGTTTTTGGCTTATTTTTGTTTCTACATTTTTTATTTTTTTCTATGTTTATTTTGAGGTTTTACTTAGTTTACGCAGCGGAAAGCGAAAATCCAAATTTTGTAGCCTTCTGAAATTTCACGGAGTTAATAAACACAGAAATTCATAAGCGTGAATTTTTTGCAACGCCCTTCTTAGCGACCTATCACAAGGAACAAATTCGGGAAAGCAATAATAAATGCTGTGGCATCTACTATAGCATAAACGATTGAAAAAAAATTTCTTTTATATATATATATAATTAAAAAAAAATTTGTCCTTTGAAAAATTTAAAAAAATTCGCGGGGTTGCGGAATTCGCGACCTACGTGATTTTTTTCGCAGCTCCACTCTCGATTTTGTGGCAGTTTTTGTTTTGACCATAACTTTTTCATCCGAACTCCGTTTTGGGTAATTTTGGTATCGTTGGAAATCTTAGAGAGTGTATAATCTAAATATATCTAGAAAGAACACTTTTGAAATTATGAGGAAGGTGTAATTTTCAAAATGCTCCAACTGGTCACTTTTTTCCTCTCTTTTCTTCTTCTAACTTGTTCATTTGAAGCCCAAATGGAATGAATAAGGTCTCGGTGGAAAGCTTGCAAAGTGTCCTATCCAAAAATGGGTACATCTAATCAAGGAGGTATCACTTCCTTCTCTAACTTTCCAATCTGAGCCCCATTGCGGACAATGTGAAATTTGGTTAGGGGGAAAGTTAGCGAAGGAAGTGGCTTTTACATTTATGCTTTTGTTACTATTTTGAGCAAGCCCATTTTGTGTTGTTCAATGGCTTGTTGTTTGTCTTGTTTGTGAATTGTTTTTGAAAAGCTGAAAATATAGCCATTTATTTTTATATACATACTATACAGCTTGCTCTTGCAGTTTAAAAATTGCCCCTTTTTTTGTGTTTTTCCATCCTACAGTTTGAAAAATTGAAACCTTGTCCAATTATTTTGATGTTAGATTGGTTCCATGCCTAATTGAGTAGATGATCAGTTGAATTTTTGTCCAATTATTTTGATGTTAGATTGGTTCCATGCCTAGCCTCCTAATTCTTGTAAAAGACTAGCCTAGTTTCATTTACTACCTTGATGGAGTTAGGACCCTATGAAACGAAGGCCCAGTAGGTCTTCCAAAATAAAAAAGATGAAAAAGAAAAACAAAATCAAAAGAAAGAAAAAGAAAAGAAAAATTGCAACGCTTTGCCTTGAGCAGAGCACGGTCGAAATTTATATGGCGAAAGTCTTTAAAGCCTGGTGCCCTAAGCCAACTGGTTGGGAGCCATCGACTTAGTGCTCATTACATGGGTGGATGGGTGAGGTTTAGCAAGTTGTAGGTTCTTGAGTCTTGAAATCATTCACAATCCGGGGTGGGGCTTTGAAGTGTCATGCAGTTCAGGTCTGACCCAGATTAGAATTGAGCCGGTTTGAGTGCAAAACCATATACTAGGACTCTTTACCTCTTTTTTTTTTTTTCTTGTTAGAGCTGAACTTTTACTTGTGGGTATACAAACAATTTTTGTAATAACCAAAAATCATTTACATATACAAAAGAACTACCACCGGAGTGGTGTCCATCAAAATCTACATATACTAACTCCCATTTATATCTGACACTTATACATACTTATATGTCTAATCTGAGCATCGAGAGATCGCGGAAAGGTCTTTGGTGAGCACCTATACCGAGATGGCCGTCTTTGTGGTGTGGAATGTACGTCCTCTTTATCTCCTCTTCGGTACCTACGCGGATTAGAACACTCATGCTAAACTGCGCTTAGTGGGGAACATATAATTGATAACGACCCGATAACAATAATCAGCGAGTCACAATCTTTTCATTTACTTTTCCTTATGCATATAAATGACCTATTCTTATGTGACTTCTAACCATATCATATTATCGTGTAGATTTTATCCTTTTGATTCCATATCATTATCTTGTTCGTATTACTTCTGTGTCATGTCTTTTACGGGTTGTAACTCATATCTTCTACATGTCTGACGGTCGGATCATATTCAAAGTAAACTTATAATTATCTGATATGTCAGACATATCAAAGTCATATCAAATACATACGGATCAAATTAAGGCGTAGTTTAATTCTTTTAGTTATCGTTTATTAAATTTTCATTTTCAAAAGTGTCGCGACCTGAATCTGAGCTACGACTGGTTGGCGGATCAATGGAGCAGGTTATACGACATTTTCAATTATCTTCTCAAAACATTTTGTTTGGTTTTATTATATTTTCGTTTTCAAAAGTGCTCGCGACCCAAGATCCAGAGCTAATGGGTTGGCGGATCAATGAAGCTGGTTTTACTCAGAGCATTTTCCAATTATCTTCTCAAAACATTTTGTTTGTGTTATTCCATTTAGACATTATTATCTTGAAGCACTTCATTATGGGCAAGCCAGCAAGCATTTTACAATTAACAAAATGCATTTACAAAATAATGCCTTTATATCCATATACTCATGCTATTCATTTTTCGCATGCTTTCATTTACACATCATTTATCATATCACAACATGCATTTTCAATGCGATAATTCAATTCTAATTCAATTTATGAGATTTAGCATATACATAAAATCCATTTACACTTTCGTCAATGTTGGTTATTTCACTTTGACTATTCAATTCACATTCGCCAGTTAGTTTAATGAATCCAGCCCTTATTATCCTGTTCGATGTGTACTGCATTTCCTGGTCGGTCTCCCATCATGATGGATCTTTACATTTGGTGCACCCTAGACATGTAGTATCCCTTATTCGGTCTCCCATCATGGCGGATCTTAGTTTGGTGCACCTCGACATGTGGTATACGTTATTGGTCTCCCGTCATGGCGGATCTTTGTTTGGTGCACCCAGAGCATGGTATCACTTATTCGGTCTCATCGCGTGAGGATGATGTTTGGTGCACTGCGACGTAATGGTAATACATATTCGGTCTCCCATCATGCCGGATGCCGTTTGGTGCACCCAGGCATGTGGTATCAATTGTGCCATACGCCATCGCGAGATCTTGGGTTGGTGCATCGCCCAGTGGGAACATTTCTTCGATGCCGTACACCATCATGACGGATCTTGGATTGGTGCATCTCGCGAAGTGGGACATTGGACAATTTCGGGTGCCGTTGACGGATGTCGTTTGGTGCATCGTCGGCGGTTTGTCGATATATCAACCCGATTCACATTTATGGCCAGTTTCGTTTAATGAATCCCGTCTTTATCATCATTCCCACGTTCATTCGGTTTTCAAATATCACATTTTGATTCCATTTCCTTTCGTATTCACATTTATAGCCAGTTCGAGTTTGGAATCGAGTCCATATCATCCAATTACATTCATTCGGTTTTTCAAATATCACATTTTCAATTCCATTTTCACTTTTGTATTCACATTTATGTGATTAGGTTTGATGAATCCGAATCCTTATCATCTCGTTCACATTCATTCGATTTTCCAAATGCTCGCATTTCAATTCCATATTCACTTCGTATTATCTTTCAAAGATATACTCAATCCTATCATACTTATTTCATATACTCATTCACGTGCTCATTTTCATATACTCATTCCTTATGTACTCATTCCGTGCCTCGTTTTCATATACTCATTCACGTCTCATTTCATATACTGTTCCTTATACTCATTCACATACTCATTCACATACTCATTCACATACTCATTCATGTGCTCATTTCATATACTCATTCATGTACTCATTTCATATACTCATTCATATACTCATTCACGTATACTCATTCACGTATACTCATTCATGTACTCATTTCATATACTCATTCACATACTCATTCACGTATACTCATTCATATACTCATTCATGTACTCATTTCATATACTCATTCACGTATACTCATTCATGTACTCATTTCATATACTCATTCACATACTCATTCACGTATACTCATTCATATACTCATTCATGTACTCATTTCATACACTCTTTCACGTATACTCATTCATGTACTCATTTCATATATTTCCTATCATTTGTTATCTTTTTCTAGTTATATGTGATAATAATCATATATAACTTAACTATATTATGTGTTCATGGAAAATTTCCTTTCATGTTCTTATTCATGTTTCAGTTCGTTTTCATTTTCCATATCACATTCATGTTTCATGAACACATCTATACATTTTGCATTTCCTATACTTTTCTTGTTTCATGCCTATTATATATGGCATTCCATATACTTGTACAGTATGATGCTTATGTATTCACACATCATTCATGTATTCTTGTCCCTCAACGAACCTATTTTACTTAGAAATTGGAATCATTCCAATTGGATCATCCAAACTAAAGTTATGGCATTTTCATGCCAAACTAGTCAATTCTGAATTTTGCAGGGACAGTTTTCAATAAATCATTTCTAGTCCTTGACTCCATATTTGACACTGGTTCTTTATACTCCTTTAAAGCTAAGGCTAAGGGTTCTCCTCAACTGGAATCACCCAATCGAGCAAGGAAACTGAGAATCGTCAGAAACAACCGGTTACTCTATGAATCAAGCGGAAGCAAAAATTGGCTGAAATATAGTCCCACTTTGAGTGAATTTTTGGGCCACCTTGCTTCAGAATTTGAAGGTACCTATTTCAGGATGTTTGGTTTTCCTTGAAGTATGTTTTAACCAGCAACTTGAATCACTAAAATCGGATAAGAAATGGCAGAGTTATGGCTAAAATACGATGTGGTAGCAAAAACGAGAACACTACATCTGGGTACAGCTCGACCTTTGCAGGGTGCAGCTCGACCTGGCTCTTAGAATTACGGCCCCTCGAATTTTGCCAAGAATGTGGGTTTTTCTTCCCTTTTTCCATAGATTGCTACCCAAATTAACTCAATACTCTATATACACTTCAAAACCACTCCAAATTCTAAATGCGCAATCTGATTTTACTCGATTCATCTTTCATTACATATCTTTCTTCAAAACTTTTCCATGAATTACTCCCAAAACAAATCTATAATAGATTATAACCCATACATAAACTAAATACAAGGATTTGTTAGGGTTTGTTCTAACTGAGCTCCTTTACTTTAATTAAACCATGAATCAACCTCGAAAGGAGGATTCCATGTTTCTTGTACATTTGGGGTTTTACCCACCTTAGTCTCAATAATTTTTGGGTTAGGATGAAATCCTATCAAAACCCTAAAAAAAAATCAAATGCTAACAAGAAACCCATGTTGGGATAAAATTTTATCAAACCCTAGGTTTGGGGCAAGCTACTAACCATGCAATTGTATGGAAATTCATACAAGAATTCATAGTTCTATACCTTTTTGCTTTTCTTTTCTTCTTCTCTTCCTTTTCCTTCTTCTTCTCTCTTTTCCTCTTCTATTCTCTTCTCTTCTCTACGTTTTTCTCCCATCCGTTTTTGAGCTCTCCCCTTCTTGTTTTGTAGACCAAAAGATATTTTGGCCTTAGTAATAAGGCCATGTTTGGCCTTATGCCAATTTGCCTTCTTTCCCATTTTTCTTTAAGTTAAGGCCATGTTTGGCCTTTGCATTATCAAATTGTTTTCTCATTTGTTTGCATTTAGGTCCTTCCATTCTTTCCAATTTCTATTCCAAATTTCCTCAAATTCCATATTTGCATATAACTTATTGTTTTATGCCTTTTATGTCAGTGGTAAAGACCACTTTACCGCATCTTTCCCATTTCTTGACCACTAGGTCTTTCAAGTAGTAAATTACATATTTACCCATTTGCTCTCTTATTAATTTTAAGGTTCATCGTTTTATTTAGAAAAATTCCATTTTAGCTTTTAATATACCTAAACAAGTCACTTCTTTTGGTATATTTCGGGGTGTTATGAAGAGTTTGTGGTTGAAAGATCCTTGTGCCAGTGCCTGGCCTTAATTGGTTGGGAGTCATCGGTAGATCCCCGTTATATGGACTTTGGTGAGGTCGATTCCTCGATGTGCACCCACAACACAAGAATTGTGGAATAAGTGGGTCTGATCTCTATTTAGGTTGGTTAGTGTAAAACCCAGAGAAAATTCTAATTTTACGAGAAAAAGTGCAATGATAATTTCGGTGAATCCAGAATTTTCTAGATCTCGGATAATGAAACGGACTTCAGTTGGAATCATCTCATGAAATCAAGCTACAACGATTGAATTTAAATTAAATTCGAAGCCGATGGGAATTTCACGTTTTTCGAGGCACGAAAGATAATGTGGGACACGTGGCACACATTGCATAGCCCAAGGGGAGACAAGTGCCAGACTGTGAGCTAGTCAAACATGAGCTCAAGTGTGGGCCATGAGAGACACATGGCATCATGCCATTGGAAGGAAATCCATGATAGATGGATGAGAGGATAAGGTGTAATCCACATGGGCAGTAGTAGGTTGACATGTGAGAGAAAAACGATTCTCTTGGCCGTGCTTGGCCGTCCAATTTGGAGGAGGATAAGTAGAAAGGAGAGAGAAAAGAGAGATTTTAGAGAGAGGCTCTATCTTCTCCTCTGAATTCGATGATAGAGGCAAGTGAACCGTGAGGCAAAGCGAGTTGATCCTTTACGAAGCTAAGCGATAGTGCTCGATTTTGTGGATTTTTGACAACTCCGGGAGCTAAGGGTTTTCTCCTACTTGTTTTATTCTTTGGCTAAGAGCCATTTTGATGGATAGGGATATCTCGAGGCCTAGATGGTCGTGTTTTATTCAACGGATATGGGCAGTGAAGAAATCCACTAAGTGGTTTCTCTCCGCAGTCGGCTGACCATGGACTGTTTGGTAATGCGGCTTTGTGTGTGGACATGTTATTGCTTGATTGAATAACATGTTATGTTATTTGTGTGATCACGATGGGCGGGTCGAATGGATTGCCGAATTTTATATTAGCCCACGTGAGCTAATTTTATGTTATTTCTATGAATAAATGAATAACATGATGATTACGTATAAATTCTGTTAGTATATGCATGTGAAATGGCATATTGCATTTCATATGCACCAGGATAACCTAGAATAATAGGTGTGAGTGCATGACGCCTTGAAAAACATTGTTGTTAAATGGTTCAAAGGAAGATTTTCAAAGAATTGCCTTGGAGGTGTCCAGCAATTCATCTCGGAGGAAAACCAGCCCAGGCGTTTCGAGAGAGTTTACCCAAACAAATTCCTCAGAGGGTTTTCCAATAGATTTTACCGAAACTCGGTATTATGTTTTCAAGAACAAAAACATTTTGTTTTGAAAATAGTGTTTTCTCACACTTGGCTTAGGCATGCGTGAGGGAGTCAGTGAGGGCTCGAGAAGTGGGAAAGGGTGAGTCACATTCTCATCCATTTCATGTAGACATTTGGTAAGACATATATGTTTGCTTGAATGTTGGTTTGCCGTGCATGAGCACTTAGGTGGGGAGTAACCCATATGGGATAATTCCACTCTTGGCTTTGCTCACCACAATCGAGGAAATTTTATTTCGGTGCGAAGGTTCACATGGGGATGGGATGCATCAGGGTCTTAGAGAGGCCGAAGAAAGGGCCATGTAGGCTTGTTATGTAATTTGTAAAAAATGCGGGTAAAGGTCTTGGATAATTTGTAAACAAAACAAATTGTAAATTAACTCCTTTTTGTATATAATATACATTTTAATGAGTATGGATGTATGGGCCCGATGTGGCCGTTTTTACTCATGTATGGGTCTCATAATATGAGACACACAGGTTTCCGCAGGTTGACAGTGGTCAACGGGACCCCCGGGTTTGGGGCGTCACAGTTATTGTCCTAGGTGGAGCGGTAAGCCCAGTTGGGGGAGAGTGCGGTTTAGCGGTTTATTGTTGGCGATCAAACAAACATAGGTTTTGGTGGAAGTCTACGGTTGATTCACTAAGAGGGATGCTCTTTTGAAACTTCGATTACGTATGGCATTCGTTCTCAGAGATTAGTTGTAGGCCCGAGGTTTTGTTGATTCTTCACGAGGGTTAGGCATTACTCATTCACAGCCTTTTGAAATACCATTTGTGAACATAATTTTGATTTTGTTTTGATTGCTCTCTTCTTTCATTCTTCAAGGGACTAGCGATGTCTCGGTTGAAATTGTGTGATTAGTGCACAAATAGTCTTTATTTTGAACCTGTTATTACGGGTTTGAGCAGATTTTGTGCACTAATTGGCTTAATTAACCTAATTGGCACATTAAGGTCCTTGTTATCTTACTGATAGCATTTTGTGCAAATTTTTCAGTTTTTGCGAGCTAATCGTGCCAAAAATTTCAAGTCGACTAGATCATAACAAATCCAAGCAAATTTGAGTCGAACTTCCCGGTACTTGGTCGGAAGCTAGAAGGAAGAGGAATGACTTATAAGAAAAGGACCTGACAAAAATTTTGCAGGGTTGCGAAATTTTCGTAGCCTGCACAATTTCTCAAGTTGCGAAATTCACCTCTTGCCACTATTCACCTTTCATGCCATTGTTCACCTTTCCTGCTTTTTGACGTTTTGGCGTTTTTGTTTCTTCCCAATTTGTCCCTTGTAATAGCTTTTGCTTTGGTTTTTGTAATTTTGTTATGTGTAAAGGGGTTTAATTTTATAAAAATACTGAACAAGCCTTTATGTAAGGACCCTCTCTTTTTGCTCATTAATAAAATTAGGTAGGAGCCCAGTTCGGCCAATTCAGCTTCTTTCATTTTCCTTCATTTCCCTCTTCGCTCCCTTTCTCACTAGCCAAACACCCTCGAGGATGACAACTAGGAGGGATGAGTGGCTAGAACCTCTTTTCTCCTTGAGTGGAGGCTACTAGCCCGGGATCTAAGGCAAGCGAGGGGTTTCCATGTTTTAACGAATTATTTTCTACCATTTGCGGTTTCATTCAAACGTCGAAGCTAATCCCTTGGGTTGCTTTGAATGATCGATGATCGATAAGCTTTTGGGTTCATTGGATGCCTATTTCTAGATTCATTGACACCAGTTAGATTTATCATCTATGGGTTATTGAAAGGCGATCTAAGGATGTTTTTATTTTCTCCAAATTTTAGGTTTGATCCCTTCGGTTCACTTTAAATGGTCAGTACTTGGTAAGCTTATAGGGTTCATTGTATGCTTATTGTTAGATACAATGATATTCATTAGTTATCATTTATTAGCTGTTGGAAAGTGAGTCAAGGTGATGTTATTCACTGTCTAAGACCATCAATGGGAAGCAAATACCAATTTTTCAAAGATATTTATTTAGGTTTTAGATTTCTGATTAAATATAAGAGGAAATGCAGGATTCGGGAGGTAATATAGGTCATCCTCCCAACCTTGAGAAAGAACCACAGAGAACATCAGTTGCCCTAGGACTCCGACCAGGTGACTGCTCTTTGTAAAGAATTCTATTTTACATTTTACTTATTTTATTTTCAATTTTGTTACAAACCTCCTTTGTTTTTGCAGGCCATAAAATCCAAAATCAAATTCACGATTTTAAACCAGCGTAAATCATTTTCTTGAAAAGCCCATCCACGTGTTTGACCCTAGAGCCACTATCTTGTAGTAGCTATGGTACGGCCGTAGGAGGAATTAGGTTTATAAATTTTATGTTCGGATACCTACGGCACGAGAATCAAATGGGACGATTCACATTTGTAAAATAAGGAATACTTAAACAAGGAATAATAAAAATGATCAATAAGTAAGAAGAACTAACTAAAATAAAATTGATCCAAAGTACTATCTATGGCACGGTTGTCAATATCAACACTAAACTTCTCCCCGGCAACGACACCAAAAACTTGACGGGCTTGTCGTGAGTGTGTAAAATTGGTGAAAACGCAGACCCGTGCGCGGAAGTGTACGCATCGAGTTTACGTAGTGTAGTGGCTAGTCAAGTGTCATTCCCATGAAGAGAAGCGTGTTGAATATTAGCTTGATGATTTAGACAATATTTGGATTTAGTCCTATAGAGAATTATGATTAAATTAACTAAATTCAAGAGAACCTAAGATTGATTGTACCAATTTAAATTAATGATGAGAAAACTAGGGTTTTGCCGTCACCTGCCACGCCTGATGGATTGCAATTCAAATAAGAAATTATTTAATAATTTATATGAGTTATGTTGGCGGGTTGATCTTTCCTACAAAATATTGCCTATCTCGCCGATTAGGGTGTATTGCGTCTACGCCTCGACCCCAAGTCAAAGTAATGCTAAATGTGTAAACCCGATACCACACTTGAAGCCTGGAATATCTCTATTCTTCAACTACCTAAGTGTTGCTTCACCCATGTCCCTAAAAGTCATCTTCTCTCGAATTCAAACTTCTAGCTTTCGCATGTCAAAGTTGGCCGAACAATCTCATGTAATTAAATTCAGGATTAAAGCAAACATATAAACTCATACTAATATCAAATAAGTCAAAACTGAACCATCAATCCATCATGTTGCGGCTAGGGTTGACAAAACCCTAGAGAAAAGAATTAGTTCGTCATGTTATTCATTACAGATTGGAGAGTTCTTATCATAATGTAATTAGGGAAGAGCTATGGGAGGCTGAGTCTTGCGATCTCTGCGAATCAGTCTCTGTCAGGTCTTCGTGCTTGTAGCCCGATTACTTTAGATCTCAGAATTCCCCTCCTACCAAATCCCTTCCCTTTTATACCTGGGACACGGGCCCATCAATGTGCAAATTAAGGTTATTCGCATCAGTTTTGGAAAGGAGACCTCGCTCTGTGTGAAGGGCTTCGTGTAGCGTACTGAGGCAACTAAACTCTAGCACATTCGGATTCGTTTGTGGCGTGGGCTCCCTTTCTTGCACCAAGCGCTCTGTGCATGACGTCGTCTCCTGTTCTTTACATACTCAAGACAATCTTGCCTCTCTTTGTTGCATTCTCTACTTTGGTCCTTTCTTCTATTGCTAGCTTCCTTTTTTATTCCAATATCGCCGTGATACAGAAAACATTATAGTACATATGGGGTTAGCAATATCAGTGAATATGAATGTGAATCATGCAAGTTGGGCTATAAAAACACATAGAAATTATCTTTGTAATGTAGCCATGATTCACTCGTCGGGGCGGGGATCGGGTTTGGGATAGTGCAATCCCGGTCGTTCGGGCTGAGCGAGGACCTGATTTATTCCTCCACACCCCCCGAATGGGTAAGAGGAATCGTGTCAGTCTCGAAGTGCTGAGCGAGGCACCTTGGATTACAGACGGGGCCATCGGGGCTAGAGTATGGGGTGAGGGGCGGGAGGACGGGAGCCCATAGGCGGACATGGATTCACGGGCATGTACGCCATGGTACCCGCAGTTGAGCTTACATATCGATCCCGAATGTACAAGGTATGTTTTCGATCCTCACAAGGTATCGTTTTAAATTCGGAATCATCATATTCATGTATTGTTGCATCTAGTGTCGATGTTTGGGCTTAAATTTAGAAAACCCGAAAATGATTGTAAGTGAGGTTCTCACTAAAGATTTAGGTAGTATAGATACGATATGTCGAGTTATGATCGAGAGATCTCTAGGATTCTACTCACAGTGGACCCCGAGGGTCATGGATATGTAAGAGTTCGACGTCATCCTTAGAATGGACTGGTTGACAGCATACTGAGTCGTCATTTATTGTGAGCGTAGGAGAGTTACCTCCTATTCACAGGACAGTACGCGGTTTAATCGTTTAGAAATTAAATGACTAGTTTACATGCATGACATAGTGCACGTTGCGTATGCATGAAAGTTGATGTATAACTGTGTGGAATTTCGGGACGAAATTCTTTTAAGGGGGGAAGAATGTAAAATCCGAGAAAATTCAAATTTTACGAAAATGATCAAAGAAAGCGGTAATTTCGGTAATCCAAGAAGGGTGATCTCGGATGTGAAACGGACTTCACTGTTGAAATCATCTTGCGAAATCTAGCTACCACGTCGAATTTCGTTGAATTATGAGACAACCGTAATTTCAAGTTTTTCAAGGCACCGAGAGTGACGAGTGACACATGGCAGGTGTTGAGTGGCTCACATTGGGCCATGTGTCAAGTTGTGAGCAAGTCAAACAATGAGCTCAAGTGGGACCCTTAGGAGACATATGGAAACACATGAGTGGAGGAAAATCCAAAAGGAGTGAATAAGTGGATAAGGGGTAATCTTAAGAGCCACTTAGAACTTGACATATGGCAAGTGAGAGGACATCTCACTTGACACATATTTTGACCAAACCGGTTTGGGGAGAGGAGAGAGAAAGGGGGAGCCAACGGAAGAGGGAGAGAGAGTTTTTAGAGTGAGAAGCTCTCACTTCTCTCTAGATTTCCCAGCAATCATACCGGCTATTTCCGGCGGAGCAAGAGGGAAAGTTTCTCCTCGCGACAAGAGCTTCGCATAGAGACCAGAAAAGTGGGGTTTCAACAAACTCTGAGAGGTAGGGGCTTTCTCCTACTTGAGTTAATCTTTGGCTAAGAGTCATCCTAATGGTTAGGGATGTTATAGGGCCGAAGTGGCCATTCATTCAGTTCCAAAAATTTTGACTAGGTGGTAAAATCCCTAGAGTTGCCCTTGACATTCCCGAGACTGATCGTGGACTATTCATGTGGCTTTGTGTGTTGATGTGTTATTGCTATGAATGAATAACATGTTGTTTGTGTATTAAAATTTTGTTAATATATGCATGCTTGATATATTAACATGTAGTGTATGAAAATGGCATATTGGGACACCTTAGAACAGTAGGTGTGAGTGCATGAAATAATTTCGGAGGGTTGACCAATAATTATTTATCGGAGTATGTCCATTATGAAAATTTCGGAGGGTTGACCAACAATTATTTATCGGAGTATGTCCACTATGAAAATTTCGGAGGGTTACCAATAATTATTTATCGGAGTATGTCCACTGTAATAAATCAGAGGGTTGTCCAAAGTACTTTATCAAAGGATGTCCAAAGTACTATCTCAGAGAATGTCCATAATATCGGAGTATGTCCACTGTTATCGGAGTAAGTCCACTATTTATATCGGAGGGTTGTCCATAAAATTATTTATCGAAGTATGTCCACTATTTATATCGGAGGGTTGTCAACAAATGAAAAAAATATCTTTGTTTGGAAATGATTTTAATACATGGCATAAGCATGTTTGAGAGAGTCGGTGAGGACTCGAGGCATGAGATTGGGCATGTAGACATTCGAGTAGGAATCATGATTTCACTTGAATGTGTGTGTTTTCCATTGCATGAGCACTTAGGTTAAGGGTAACCCGATGTAGGAAAATTCAACTCTTTGAGCATTGCTCACGAAATCGTAGAATAACGATTTAGAAATGTGATGCAGCAATAAGATGTGATCAGCAGTCCATAGAAATGATTGGCCTTAGTTCTGGATTTTGTAAAAAAAATATATGGGTTGAAGGCCCAGTTATTTTTGTAATTTGTAATTAAAGACGAATTGTAATTAATTTCGTTCTTTTTGTATGAAATATGCGATTTGGAAAATCTTCCAGATTTCAATGACCTTTGTAGTAATAAGGTCAAATTGTGGTGATTTTAGAAGGTGTTGAAACCTATAGAACAAAAGGAAAAAAGATAATGCCCGGGGAGAAAGTGGAGATAGACTCTTGCCATTTTGATACAGGTAAACACAGCAGCCAGTGTTCTGACAACCGAGCGCGATGTTTCATAGTGCACGAGAAAAGAAGCGCAACCTTAACGGGGCCTTACGTAAAGCGCGTGAGCGCATAGCGAACTTCTTGCACGTAGCGGCGTGCCACGTTGATATTTGCGCATGCATGACGATTTCTTAGCCCCCATGTGTGACATCAATTCTTGTGTCGCGACATACGTATGGGCAATTGGGATCGTCTTGTGTCGTGACACAAGCTTTGTGTCGCGACAGAGGTGCGACGTTGTGAGATGGCTCCGGGTCGCGACATGATTTTTCGTGTCGCGACAAAGGGGGGCTATTGGGGGTTGTGACATGGCTTTTTGTGTCACAACCGGAAAGCCTCACTGTGGGCTAAATTGATGTCACGACACAGTTTTTGGTGTCGCGACACAGTTTTTGGTGTCGCGACACAGTTTGGGAGTTTGATGTCGCGACACGGTTTTGATATTGCAACATGGTTTAAAAGGAGCTAGGTCATGACATGGAATTGGTGTCACGACCTGGCCTGGGCCTGGAGAGGAGACCTCGTGTCACGACCTGGAATCGATGTCGCGACCGAGATGGCCCAACGATGCTTAGCGACCGCGGCCACAGTGTCGGGGCAGGCCAAACAAGCCCGGGCGATGTCGCGATTGAGTGTGTGCCTAGGCGCCGCAGTGTATAGGCTTTGCTGCGGCATGCGCGGCGTGACGCGAGCTATAGACCCACCCCTGCGCCCAGTGCATTGTGTTGTGCCTTTGTTTAGGTCACTATTTGAACCTTTGTTCATGGACATTTGTTTTACAGTCCACTGTTGCAAAAAAAAAAAAAAAAAAAAAAGATCCCGAGTTTAGGCCGTCACACAAATCTATAAATATTTTAGAAATTAAATTATATATATATAATTAAAATATTAAGAGTATTTTCTAAAACAATTTTTTTAAAAAGTTCAAATGGATTTGAAATCCCATCTTTATTCATCTGCCTGGCTGCCCCGGGTCTATCTTTTCTTATTTATTTTTTATGACAAATGGGCCTATCCTATTTATTTATTTAATTTAAATAAACCGTGAGGTGGGGCTAACGTGACTCAACTCTCAATTCCTTTTTAAAGTATTTTTCCATATGATATATTGATAACCCTAAAAATCATTTTCATCATTTATGTTCATCATTTATGCCTCAACTTTATTTAGATAACACAAATGTGAGAAGTTGAAATAGAAAACAAACTAAATTAAATAAATCCTAAACTAAGGTCACTAAAATGGAAAGGGAAAATGTAATTACAAGAAAGCCTAGGGTTTTGATTTCAATTAACAAATTCCTAAGGTAAAGCTCTACTTGTTCCCAATGATGCCTAAATCATATATTAATGGCGATTCCACCTAAGTACATGCTATTCTTTCTCAAGAAATAACAATATATCCTTGGAAAGGTTCTAATGTATATCTACGTCAAACCATCATAACCAAGGATGCATTAAGTAATTGAAATCCATAAAGCCACATGTAACCCACAAATATCTCTATTATATGGTGAAACATAACATTCCATTCATGGTCTATCCTAATTATTGTTTCTCAACCTCAAATTAGGTCACAAATTATGTTAATGGTGATTAATCATCAACAAGCATGAGAAATTGAATAGAAGATTCAATATATAAGAAAATCCACACATCAAATATTACAAATCAAGTTAAACACCATGGTTCATTGTTTAGACTACATCAAAACCCTAGAAAATGGGATTAGTTCATCAAAGGGAAAATACAACCATTAAAAGAGAGGACAACAAAAAGGGAAAGAGAAGATATGTCGCGACAGAGCTTTCTTGTCGCGACAGAGGAGGCTGGGTCTGTGTTGCGACAGTCCGAGTGTGTTGTGATAGGGTTTGGGTGTTGGGGCTGATTAGTATCCAAAAAGTGCTGTTTTGAGTCCTATTTAAGGTAGGTTTTGAATGCTTTTTGCGTACTAATCATATTAATTGGGTCATTGATATGTGCGGTGTCCTTAGTACTACCGATTTTGTTTCGAGGTTGTTTTTTGGTAGTTTTACAGGTTTCGTAAACCTCCACCATCATATCAAGCTTGGCATCGAAATTTCGCTGATTTATGCCGAGTTCGGTTGAATTCTCATCGATTTCATCAAGCCTGGGATGAAGAAATAGCAACCATAGAAGATGAGAAATGCAGGCTGGAGGATGCAGAAGATAGAGGGAGTGGCAATTTCAAGGTGGTATAGCTAAATTTTTCGCAATGATAGCAAAAATCCAGTTGATAGCTTGTAATGCAATCATAAATAAAATTTATGGCCAAAATTTCGCTTATGATAGCTACTCGCTATCATAGCGAAAATTACTATGCATAGCGAAATTTTCAATTTTCGCTATGACTGAATTTTTCGCTATGACTGAATTTTCGCTATGATAGCAAAATTTCGTTATCATAGCTAAACGCAGCGAAAAATTCCGTCCCTGTTTTGTGATCCAAACGACCGCTTTGTTTAATTCTCTTTGCCCTCAATGTAAATCATATTATTTAGGTTAGTTTGGTATTTTCGCATGTTTGTGGGGATATATAAGCCAAGTTGTTATGGACAATTTGTAATCTAACTATTCAATTCACGCAGCTTTTCATACGGCCCCTGTTTTGGTTCCCCTTTTCTCTCTTCTCTCTCATCTTTCTCTCATTTTCTTGGTTGCCAAACACCCTCCAAGGATGACAACATGGAGGATGAGCGGCTAAAACCCTTTCCTCCTTGAAGTGAAGGTTGCCGCCGGGCATGTGATCCGAAGGCCGCCGGTGATTCCCTGCTTTTCACGCAGCAGGTTTTGACATTTTGGTTCCCAAATTTTCAACTTATAGGTTTAAAGCTTTTTGATGTACTTTTACAATACTTGGCAAGCTTTTAGGGTTAAATGTATTCTTAGCTTTCTTGTATACACTGATATCCATTAGCTTTCTCTGGCATTTAGCCACCTGGAGGTAGGTTAAGGGGTTATATTTCACCGTAGATGGTCCTCTTGATCAATACTTGGTAATTCTTGTGGTTCAAGTGGATGCTTATTATTAGATCCACTGAGATTCATTAGTTGCACTTACGAGCTGTAGGATGGGTCAAGGTGATAGTTTTCACTGTGAGGGAACCATAAATGCTAAATGCTTTATATCAAAAGGAAATTATTGGGGTGGTTTAGTTTTTAATCTAAATGAAGATCCGGGCCTGGGAGATGACTATATGTCATCCTCCCCAATACGAGGAAATGAACCCGGGGACCTCTCGCCTGCCTTAGGGACCTAAAACCAAAGTGAGCCCAATGCTTCAAGGAGTTCTTCTATTTTTCTTCATTTATTTTCAATTTGCAAAACCACCAACCCCGTTTTTATCACTCACCTTAAAATCCAAACCACAAATTCAATTTCACTTCACTTAAATCATTCATCAAGAAAAACTCCATCCTTCGTGGTTCGACCCTAAACCACTATATTGCAATAGCTTTGCTACTGTGAGTAGGAGTGAATTTCTAGATACAAATTTTGTTGATTCCTGACACCCTACCGTGGCACGACCGTGGGCGGCCGAGCATGTTACATAGAGCGCTTTCGCGTGGTGAGACATAGAGCCAAGACACATGACAAATAAGACAAGAAATAAGGCGTGATGTGCTGCATGTTCGAGCCAGAAGTGTGCAATGCATCAGTACACGAGACCGTGGACCTTGCACCGTGTTGTGCACCGCCAAGTTACTATTCATGAAAACTGTTCATGGGCACTGTTCATGGGTACGGTTAAAAATAAAATAAAATGACCCCCGGGATTTAGGGTGTCACAACTTGGTATTAGAGCTTAGGTATACGAATACCTAGGACTCGATGGGAACGGACTTAGATCATGCATCCATTATGCATTTTGATGTATTTATGTGTGCTTGAATTTTATGAATACTATGCATGATAAATTGTATATGGAACAGTAGGGTTGGAGAACAGAACCTTAGGGGTTCGAAAAATAGAAGGAATTTAATAAATTGTTGCCATTTGACATTGTGGATGGCAAGTCGAGGACGAGGACATAGAGGACGTCCACGGGGCGATAGTAGGCCATTGCCCCCTTTTCAATCGCCAGGCCTTACGAAGGCATGAAGGCATTTTAAGCAATTTTTGCACAAAGCTAAGGTAGCCGAGTCAAAGGGGCTCGAGCAACCCCTGAGATTCAAGTCATATCATCCTCCAACATTCACAAGCTGAGTGAGATCCGGCGGTGGCAACCATCGGGTCGTACAACAGAGAAGGCATTGGAGGCCATGGAGATTACCCCGATGTGACTGTGGATTAGGCTAGTTAAGGTTTAGTTAGAGTGGAAGTAGTCCCATATATATGGTGGACTAGGTTAAGACCTCTAGGGACTTAGAGGCAATGACTGGGGCAGTTCCATGAGCTCTTCATGGCAGTATTTTTCCGCCTAATTTGTGACATGCAAAGGCCCTGGAGTTCCTCGAAAGGAGGCAAGAGGATGATGATGTTGATGGAGTACGTGGCTGCTCCGCGGCTGGGGCCCTTTTTTCGTGATGATTACATGGCCACAAACATGGCCAAGGTAAGGAGGTTTGAGGATGGTCTAAAGTTGTCCATCTGAGGCAAGATTGTAAGACTCCTCCTACAAGACATGGACTCTATAGTCAGGACGGCTATGGCCATAGAGAGAGAGATAGAGGACGCACGGAGCATTCGGGATGCGGGTACTAGTAGCAAGATGAAGGAGAGTTAGTCTTCTTCCAGTTCGGGAAAGAAGCTGAAGCTTCTAGTTCACGTGGGTTCTAGAGTCACGACCATCAAGGCCAAGGTTAAGCCAAGGTCAATGTGCAGACAGTGATATGTTTCCCATTGCCAACAAATTTCCTGAATGATATGAAAGGCGGATCATTTCTGCAGCAGGATCCTGTGGTTTCAAGACAATGCAGTCCCAACATCGCGGGATAGGCTCGAACACACCATTCCTCCACTTCCCACCCCCCATAATGAGGAGCCGCACTAAATCCTGTGGATGTCGCATGTGCGCTTCCATGACGTGCAAGCCAGAGAGGCCAGAGATGGGGCCGAGGCCGAGGCAGAGGACAAGGCCTACGTTTCGACAATAGTGGATTCAAAGGTTCACGCTATCATCGATTAATGCCCAAAAGTGCTATTTTTGAACCCTATTTTATGGTTTCAGCGCTTGTGTACTAATTGTTATAATTAACCCAATTGACATGTCTGGCCTTGCATCAGACTGGACGCATTTCGAGGCCAAGCTAGAAGTTTCAAGGAATTGAAAGCCAAATCACTTATGTCAATCCAATCATAACAAGCTCTGCCGATTTCCATCAATTTATATATGTTCTATCAATTTCAAAGAATGAATGAAGAATATCAAAGCAAGAAGAAATGGAATATAGCAATAGGGAGCAATGGAACAAATGATGAACAACAGGAGGAGATTTCACACATCGAAATTTCGCTATATAGCTTAAATTTTCGCTATATATGTACCGCTATGTAGTGGTACTCATATCATAGCTAATTACTATGTAGCGAAATTTTCGCTATCATAGCGAAATTTTGCTATGTAGCGAAAATTTTGTTACATAGCGAAATTCTCTGTGCTTCCTGTTTTCGTGTTCAAACGACTCCGTTTTTGGTTTTTCTCATTTCTACCCTTGTAATAACTTTTGTTTTGGTTTGTTTTGTACTCGTCCGCGCACTATATAAGCTAGGAGTCAAGGTTTCAGAACAATCAATCAAGCCTAATAAATTCTTTGGGAAAAGCCACCTCTCCCGCTTCTACTTTCTCGCCCACTTTCTCTCATTTTCTCTCCTCGCAAAAAAAAAAAAAAAAAAAAAAAAAAAAACACCCTCCAAGGATGACAACCGAGGATAAGCTAAATCCCTTCCTCCTTGAAGTAAGGTTGGCCGGGTGCAAGATCCGAAGGTCACTGAGGTTCCCCGCTCAATGCGAGGTACGCACCGGCACTCAGGTTTCCTTTAAACTCTAGGTTTAAATCCTGACCACTCTCAATGACCTTTATTTGGTAATCTTTGTGGTTCAATGGATGCTTATTTGTATCCACCGAAATTCATTAGTTACCTCTATTAATCATTATAAGGTGAGTCAGTGAGAATCAGCCACTGGTTTGCGACCACTGCACGCTGCAAGAAACACCATCTTTCAAAAGGATAATTATTTCTGGGGTTAGGTTTTAAAGTTAAATGAAGATCCTGGCCGGGAAATGACTATACGTCATCCTCCCAACGAGGAAATAACTGAGGACTTAGTGACTAGAACTCTAACCCCCAAAGTGGGACCTAACACTTCAAGGAGTTCTATTTTACATTTTAACTTGTTTTTATTTTCAGTTTTAAACCCCAAAACCTCCCCTGTTTTTACCAAGCCTTGAAATCCAAATTAAATTCACCACTGGGCACTTCACTCATATCATTCAGATGAAGAAAATCCATTCTTGAGTTCGACTCTAGAATCAAGTATATATCAAAGAGCTTTGCTACTACAAAGAGGGAGGAATTTAGGGATACAAATATCGTTGATTCGCACTCCATCGTGGCACGAATCAATCACACCACCTGGCCACGCACGCCTAGTCATATGAAAATGCTTTTTCTAATTCGCCACGGGAAAAGTGTTATTTGATTCTCAGCATCGTGATTCATTCATCACGCATCACCGCCGTATCGGGCTTGTAGCTCGAGGCTTTCGAGGAGCCCTCAGAGGTGAGTTCTCCCCAGGACTAAGGAGTGCAGATATAATATGTCATAATGCAAGCCAGATCTTCGTGGATTCGCTTCGCAGACCGAGGGTCATAGGACTCGCCGAGTTCGATGTCATCCTCGGATGGACTGCCGATGAAGATACCGTCGCCATCGATCAGGAGCGATGAGGGTCGCTACAATAGCTGTGATCTGCACTGTTATGTTTAGGGGACAAGCACAATGTTTTTCCTGCACCGTACGACTCCGCACACCCGCAGTCGATGGTCGGGTCGCTAGCCTTTACCCTTAGAGGACGAGGTAAGACATGGTTTGGATCTGCCTAAAGTAGTGTGCAAGTACGAGGATGTATTTCCAGATGAGCTACCAGGATTACCTCCACAGAGGGATGTAGACTTCTGTATTGAGTTACACCCTGGCACATCGTCCATCTCTATGACTTCGCATAGGATGGCACCAGTTGAGTTACAGGAACTCAAGGTCCAACTGTAGGAATTGTTGGACAAGGGTTTCATTAGATCGAGCACATCACCATGGGGCTCCTGCTTATTTGGTAAAGAAGAAAGACAAGACCTTCGATCGTGCATTGATAAATCGATAGTTTGAATCGATTACGATCAAGAATCGATACCTATCATTTGTGATCGATGACTCGCTTCGACCAGCTTGAGAGGAGCACGAGTCTAATCAAGATAGACTCACACAAAGTTACCATTAATGAGGTTAAGGAGGCAACATCCTCATGATGTACGCTCAAGACGCTGCAGACGGGTAACTCTCGAGTTCACTGCGGATGCCCTTCTTCAGTTGACAAATGCACCAACAACATTCATGGATCTCATGCATAGGGTATTCCAACCTTATCTAGATCAGTTTGTCATGGTCTCGTGGATGATAGTTTGATCTACTCCCAGTATGAGGAGGAGCATGAGAATCATTTGAGGGTCGTTCTGCAGCTTTTAAGAGACCATTAGTTATATGCCAAGTTCAGTAAGTGCGAGTTTTGTCTTACTGAGGTAAGATTCTTGGGGAATATGATGTCAGCCTCAAGAGTGTCAGTGGACCCCAAGAAGGTATAGGTCGTGATGAGTCAGAGAGGCGGGAGTCACTTTCAAGATACGTTTAGGATCAAGGTGGTACTATAAGGTGAGGTTCATCGAGGATTTCTCCGTGACTAGCAAAGACTTATGACGTAAATTGACCTCGAAAAAGAGGTCAAGTTCAAGTGAGATGATCACTGTGAGAAGGTATTCCAGGAGTTGAAAATGAGGCTTACTACAGCTCCTATCTTGATAGTTCTAGGGAGGGGACACAGGTACATAGTGCATTGTGAAGCCTCGAGGGCCAGATTGGGATGCGTTTTGATGCAATTCGAGAGGGTAGTGGCTAATGGTTCCCGCCAGTTGAGGAATCATGATAATTACTCCCACACACGAGGCATGAGTTTGGCGCGAGGTCTCGCTTTGAAGATTGACGCCACTACGATATGGCGGTGGGGCAATGGTGGAAGGTAAAAGGTAACTGGGTAATCGAGGTGTTTAGAGACCACAAAAGTCTGAAGTATATCTTCACACAGCGGGACCTCAACATGAGGCAACGCAGATGGATGGAGCTCCTAGAGGATTATGACTTCACTTTGCATTACCACCCTAGTATGGCCAACGTGGTGGTTGATGCGCTCAATCGGAAGTCACGGGGAGCATCAAGCAAGATAGCTTCCCGATGGCAGACGGAGACCGCGGGACAAATAACTACAGATAAAGGAGTAAGGCTCGTGGATACATTGGGGAGTCTGGTAGCTACACCGTCCCTCTTGAGTAGAGTGATTGAGTCCTAAGGGCGTAACGCAGATGTCCACGTGGACGGCATGGGCCAAAGTACAAATACTTAAGGCTTCCAAGCATCCACATCGATGGTAGTCTCTGTGATAAGGGACTCGCCAGGGTTCCCCGGTTGATGGATTTGAGGGAGGAGATCCTCAGGGAGTTCCACTGCTCCCGATTTGATGTGCATCCAGGTGGCACAAAGATGTACCGTGATCTTCACCACCAATACTATTAGAGTAGAATGAAGAGACATGTCAGGGACTTTGTTCGACGATGCCTCACATGTCAATAGGTTAAGGCTGAACACTAGAAGCCAAGAGGGCTACCCGTACCATTGGGAGGTAGTCGAGCGGAAGTGTATACGTTACGTGGATTTTTGTGACTACTTACATGTAGATGACTGCGAAGACATGACGTTAGCCAGCGATAATGACCGCCATGAAGTCGGCACATTTCCTACCCATGTGGATGACCTTCACACTGGAGGAATTCTGCCGGTTATATCTCCGAGAGATTATCCGGTTACATAGAGAGCCAGTGTCCATAGTGTCAGATAGAGATCCCCGATTTACGGCCCACTTTTGGAAGAGTTTCCAAAGGGCTATGGGGACGCGGTTGATGATGAGCACCGCCTTCCACCCACAGACAGATGGTCAGTCGGAGAGGACCATACAGATTTTAGAAGACATGCTGCGAGCATGTGTCCTAGATCATAAGAGTAGTTGGGAAGGGCATTTGCCCTTAGTGGAATTCGCCTCTAACAATAGTTATCAAGCGAGTATACATATGGCACCCTATAAGGCGTTGTATAGGAGGCCATGTCGATCACCTATTTGCTGGACCGAGGTGGGAGATAGCTCCATTACTGGTCTGGACTTGATTGAAGACACCCTCAAGAGCTTAGTTTGGATACGACAATGTCTCCCACTCCGCCAGCCGATGCAAGAGCTACGTACGCAACGCCGACCCTTTGGGAAACTCGAGGTCAATCACGCTCTCAAGGTGATGCCTAAGAGGAATGGTCAAGTTTAGCGTTTATGAAGCTTTCATCGAGATTCATCGACTCTCTCGAGATACTCGAGAGGGGGGCGGGCACTCATAGCGACGGCTTGGCACCTACCGCCAGCGATCGGGTGTCCATGAGGTGTTCCACATTCCATGCTTCAAAGTATACTCCGTGATCCAAATTTCATAGTGGATTAGGGAGAGATTATGGTTGACACATATGGGACCTCCAAGGAGGGACCAGTGCGCATCATGGATAGCCGAGATCAGGTTTTGCGACGTAAGACCGTGAGGCTAGTGAAGGTGATGTGGCAACACCGTGGAGTGGAGAAGGTAACGTGGGAGTGCGAGGACACGATGCGGGCCATCTATCCCTTCTTGTTTAGGGATGAAGGTACGCAGTTTATTCGTTTAGTAATACATGATCTCGCCTACATGCACGATATAGGACAGATTGTACGTGCATGGGAGTTCATTTGATTTGCAGGAATTCTCGTGACGAAATTCTTTAAAGGGGGAGAACGAAACCCGAAAATTCAAATTTTCTCAAAATGGCAAACAAGACTCGGGCCAAAAATCTGAAATTTTTCTAGATCTTGGATGACAAAATGGGTTTCACCGTTGAAATCGTCTCGCGAATTCTAGCTACCACGTCGAATTTAGTCGAATTCTGAGACACTCGTAATTTCACGTTTATCGAGACACTGAGAGTAGTACTGGACACTTGGCACGTGTTGAGTGGCTCACGGTGTGCCACGTGTCAAGTGCAGGATAAGTAAAACAAAGAGAAAGGCCCATGTGAGACATGTGGCAACACACGATCGTGGAACTTGGGCGGATGGATAAGACGATAAGGTAATCCAAACAGCCAATGAGAGAATACCGGGCACGGCATGAGGATCCCACTGACCCATCTCGACCTACCGCCGAGATTGGGAGAGAGGGGGAAAAGAGAGAGAAAGGTGCAAATGTAGGGAGTTTTGTAGAGAGAAACTTTAACTTTCTAAATTTCCTGCTGACAGACGGAGGTTTCATGAGCAGGAAAGTTCATCCGCGACAAGAGCTTCACATCGAACTGGACCTGGGGAGTTTTGACAAAACTCCAAGAGGTAGGGGCTTCTTTCTCCTACTCGGGTTTAGTCTTTGCCTCTAAGAACCATACAAATGGTTAGGTACCTGGTTGAATGGTTTGGTAGATTTCACCCCAAAGAATCGGGACCGAAAGTGCTAGGATTTTAGGGACTGCTGATACTCGGATTGGACTTATGGATTGTTTCGGGCAACACTGAGATATTTGATATTGATTAACATCAAACACAAATGTTTTTTAAACACACAAAGTATGAACATATTATTATAAATATAATATATACTGATATATTAACATGAATTGACATGGAAATGGCATATCGCATTTCATATGCAAAGGGACACAGTAGAATGTTAGGTGTGAGTGCATGACATGGTTTGGAAAATTTCATCGGAGGGTTGACCAACATAATTATTTATCGGAGTATGTCCATTAAAATATATCGGAGGGTTGTCCACACAATTATTTATCGGAGCATGTCCACTATAATATATCGGAGGGTTGTCCACAAAACTAATTATCGGAGTATGTCCACTAATTTATATTGGAGGGTTGTCCACAAATAAAACAATATCTTTGTTTTGAAAACAGTTTCCCATACATGGCAATTGCATGTGTGAGGGAGTTGGTGAGGACTCGAGGCATGGGGATGGCATGTAGACATTCGAGTAGGAATGTGCATAATTTCTCTTGAATGTGTGTGGTTGCCATTGCATGAGCACTTAGGTGAGGAGTAACCCATGTAGGAAAATTCAACTACTAGGCATTGCTCACCCCGTTATGGGAAATAATTTCATGTACCGAAGGTGCAACGGGCGACGAAGCTCATCCGAGGCCTTAGTGGAGTAGTAGAGGCTAGATTAGTCATTGTTTTTTTACTTTATAAATTATGGGTGGAAGACCCAGTTTCTGTAATTTTGATTAAAGAAAAATTGTAATTAAACTAGTTTTATATGAATTATGCAAATTGTAGAGTTTCCGGACCTTCGGGTCGTCTTTGAAATAATAAGATTCACCTATGTTGAATTTAGGGTGATTTGGTGAGAAAATGAAGGAGCTAAAAAAAGGGAGTCGAAATGGTGGTGGGCTGTAACGGGGCTACCGCCTATCTTGAGGCCTCTGGCCAAGGAGCAGAGAAAGTTTGTCGTAATAGTGGTTTCCCCGGGCGCCGTGTCGCGGAGAAGAGTCTTTGTCGCGGCAAGGCGCGGCCAGAGGCGCAACCAGCCCGTGTGTGCACGACAGTTTGCATAAAGCAATAGACGCATATAAAGACAAATACATGGAACAAAATTTCGCTTTGTGTCGTGGACAAATTTTTGTGTCGCGACAGTGGTCGGCTGGAATCGAAAGCACCCAAGGTCGCAACAGGGGTCTCCTCATTACAACAGGTTCCTCCCGGATCGTGGTCACGCACCTCGCTGTGGCCAAAGTCAGCGTCCAGGCCGCGACATGAAATTAGTGTCTCGACAAAGCTTTCCCCACCTCATGTCGCGATAGAAAATTCCTTGTCGCGACAGGAGGTCGGGTTCGTGGTCGCACAGGTTCGCGTTGGGCGGCCGATTGTCGCGACAGAGCCTATGGCGCGCGAACATAGCGCTTAGTGCACGACGACAATGGCGCAGTTGAAAGACGCGACACGCATGTCCGCACGACAACGCCAGCAGTGTGCATACACGATGCACGGCGACAATGCACCGCGGTTGTGCATCGCTTAGGTCACCGTTCATGGGCACAGTTTAAAAAAAAATGACTCCTTGATTTATGGCGTCACAAGATAAGAAAATCTCAGTGAAAGCCCCATCTTCTCCTCCATTTCCTTCTTCTTCAAGCCTTTCTTCCCCCTAAATTTGTGCTCCCGGGTGTTTCCACCCTAAGAGCTCTCTTTTAATGGCCAAGTAATGAGATGGGCTTCAACAAATGTTGGGCCCGAAAGGCATGATACAACGTGGGAGATCCACGCTATAGCGTGGGTGATCCACGCTACAACGCGGGTGATCCACGCTACAGCATGAGAGATCCACAATGCAGCGTGGAGGAAATGGGAAGCTGCTGGGAGGTTATAACCTAAACCACACTACATCATGAAAATTTCACGCCCCAGCATGAAAAGTCACGCTACAACGTGAAAACAATCACCAACTTGCCTGCTTCCTCCTTCGTCTCCGATGCCATCTTTCTCACTTAGACCTAAATCGAAAAATTCGTGTGTACAAAGCTTAGAGAGTTTAGAATATGGATACGTTCAGAGAGAATACTTTAGAGTTGATGGTAAATACTGAATCCACAAAGTGTGCCAACTTGTCAGATTTTGAGCACTCTTCCTTATTCCTACAACTTCCAAAATTTTTAACTTGATCAATCAAAGTTCAAATTAAGTGAATATGGACTCTTTGGAAATCTTGGGAAGTCTACTATCTATCCATACAAATATTTGGGCCATTGGATGTAAAATTCGGGAAAATTAGAAATTTTCAAGAAAAATGGCAAAATAATAATAATAAATCATATAGCTATTATAAACCTTAAAATTTCATTCCTGACATTAATTAAGTTCGCCATTGGAATCATCATGTGAAATTTAGTTACCTGGGGTTGATTTCGCGCCAAATTCGAGACAATCGGAATTTCCTCACGCTTTTCGATAGACGAGCAGTGATACATAGAGAAGGACACATTGCTGAGAGCCATGTGGTGTAGAGGGTGACACATGTCACTTAATGCATGGTCCATGGGTAGACACATGATATGTGGGAGGAGGTCCCTCTCATCCTAAGATAAGATCAACAAAGAAAACAAAGAAAAAAAATGGAAATAAGAAAAGTCAAAAGAAGGATAAGGGCCATTTTTTGGCAGAGTCAAATAGAGGGAGGGAAGAAAGAAACGCGAGAAAGAGAGAGAGAAGAGAAGAGAGGTATAGAGAGAAGCTTTACCTTCTCTTTACGATCTACGGAGATCTGGTCGTCGGTTTTTGTTGGAGCAAGAAGCAAAGTTCATCTACGCAACGAGGGCTACGCGTGGGCACCGAAATCAAGGAGTTTCGACATAGTTCCAAATCTCGGGTTTTCGGGAAGTCGAAGGTTTCGAGATTAGGGAGTGCCCACTAGACTTCCTAGAGTTCTTCTATGCCCCAAAATGTAGGGGTTTCTTCCTACTCGGTTTATTTCCAGCTTAAAGGCCATTTAATGGCATGGGTTTCCTTAAGGCCGTGAGTGGCTGTGCGGTGTGGTCCCAAATATTTGGGACTAAATGTTGGGATGTTTAAGACTGTTTTCGAATAGTCTAGGATTGTGTTGAAGCTTGGTTTTGGTCCAAGGATTGAGGTCCTTAGGTTTTGTTGTGTGTTTAGTGCTTAGGGTTATTTTTGGCTCAAGTTGGAAATGGTAAAATGGATTGAACCGGGACTGGTTCAGGGGGTGCTAAGGCTGGATGATGCCTTGTGGAATTGAGGTCCTAAATTAAGGATCTTTTATGTGTTATTTCTTGGTAGTTGAATAGCATGCTGGTTGTGTGAAAAAATCATGTTGGTATGTGCTTATATTATATACTGACATGGATTGTATGATGGATGCATATTATATGTAGGAATTATAATTGTCCATGAATTATTGATGTCGTATGTAGCTCTTATTGTGCATGTAACATGATTTGGCATGAAATGAAATTCTGCATTTCATATGCACAAGGACACTGCATTATATTGGGTGTGAGTGCATGGTAGAGACCGACACTATGTTGGGTGTTCGATGTTATGTCGTGAGTACATGGTTGTTAATCAACACCGCGCTTCGTGTTCATCGGGGCGGGCCTTGCTAATGGACAAATGTCTAAAATGAGTCGCTCGAGTAAAGGAAATGGTAGCGATACTATGTGCCTGCATCGCAGTTGGGATTGATCTCCTAAGGTGAAAGACCCATCAATTATGAAGTCGACATAGTTCCCAAATGCAAGGTGCCGTAAAGTGTCCGGCTCAGGAGTCCATCGCGGCGACACCAAATCCACTACCCACAAAAGGCGCAAGGTTGTAAATGGAAATATGAAATGATTAAGAATAATCATTGGTGGTCATTGGAAAATGACAATTGTTCACACTTGGCAATTGCATTTGTGAGGGAGTCAGTGAGGACTCGGGACATGGGATAGGGTGAGTCGCTTTTCTCATCCATGGCATGTAGACATTCGAGTAGGAATATGCATATTTTTACTTAATTATGTGGTGCCCCAATTTCCGAGGGTCATTTTTTTTTTCTTTTTTAACAGTGTCTGTGAACAATGCTCATGAATAGTGAACTGTGTCAAGTCTATCGCGTGCATAGCTGCATTCATGCTGTGTGGGCTATTGCGCATGCCATGCGTGTGGTCGCGCACTCGCCTACCGCCAAGCGCGCCCCTCGTCGCCTCGCTCCTCGTCCACCCCACCCCCTGCCTCGCTTGCAACACAAAGCCGAGCGCTCGCGAGACGCAGAATTTCTATCGCTGATAGAGTAACTGGCAGAAGTCTGTCGCGACGCGCACGTGCGCCCCTATCGCACGGCTGGCCGCATGCGCGATGAGCGCCTCAAAGACTCACATGCACTGTGATTTAGCGAGATGCGGGATCGCTTTCATATTTATATAGCCGTGTTTTGATTACTTTTCTAATATTTAGTTTTTATTTGGTTTTTGTAGGAGAAACATGGGAGAATGCTCAAAAGGTAGCCTAACAGGAAGCCTGAAGAAGAGTGGTGCAGAAATTGGCCCAACGTTGTGACGTTACAACGTCGCGAGTTACAACGTCGTGACGTCCCAAAGTCACGACGTTGCAAAGTCTCAACAACCTTATCTCTTGGAGAGGCTATAAAAGGAATGGGAGAATCACATTATGGGGGTTCAAAAATTTTCTACAGAGCTAGGGTTTGAGGAAACAGAGCCAGAAACAAAGGAAAGAAGATTGGAAGACCGATCCAAAAGAGAGAGAGACTCGAAGAATCCGAAAGATCATCACTTCCTCGATCATTAGAGTTTTCTCTATTTTTATTCTTATGTCTTTCTTTTCATTTGTACTGGAACATATTATAATGAGGTTCTAATTTCGTGGATTAGGGTGTTGGTAGAGGTTTAGACATGAAAACTATGTTAAGGTGTTAGTTTTCTTACAATTCCATTATCTTATATATGTTTGTTTACTATTAACTCTTACTTTGATGAAATCATATTAATTTATGATCAATCTTAATATGTGAGTGGTTCTTCATAAGATCTAAGAAGTGAATGAAGAATTAGACATAGTAGGGTTAACCTAATAAACTTGGTAATATAGGATTATCAATAATTAGGAGGCTTAGGAGTCTTTGTACACTATGCACCTTTAGTGCTTGGGGTTGAGCCAAGTAGCAAGAAACCTAGTAATAAGGAGAGATTAGATGACCTTGAGAAAGGCTCTAATTACATTAGATAAGAGTCGCCTTGGAAAACATCATATTGGATAATGGAACGGAATTGCAACATCACATAGTAGGATTGTTTAACGACACCAACACCCTAACCTTTTCGCATCTTAATCACTTTTACATCTGAAGCGCACAATTACAGTAGTAGTAGTTAAATTTAGTTTTGTTTCCACTAAGCCATCACAATTGCTAGTTTGAATATTAGATAGGTATTATAATTTTGGTACTTAGCCCATTACGAGTAAGAATTTTCCTTGTGGATCGATAATTGTACCTTGAGTACACTATATTACTTAACAAGCGTATACTTGCGCGGTTAGGCTTTCATTTCATATTTCATCTCACATATGTTAAACACAATCACGCAAAATGCCTATCAAGTTTTTGGCGCCATTTCTGGGGAACTTATTCTATTTATTCGTGGTGTCTATGCTAATATCAATACTAAGTACTTATTTGGTACTTTTTAGACATTTTATTGAATCTAATTTTTCATACTTTTGAATTTTCTTTTGTTGCAACCTTACAGGTTTGTTAGGTTGTATGCGATAAGATTTTACTAAAAATCTTGTTCCTTTGGATCCTAAGATCAAGAGAACTTTGAGAAGAATTTTAAGGGACAGGAGAGAAGCAGCAAGGATGGAAGAATTACGTATAGGACCGATGAGAGAACATAGAGAAGATGATGTGGGTTCGACTAGAGGTGGTAGTATACACCTGATGCAGCAAATCTGGATACTATAGTGCCACCCATCAGATATTATGGCCTTCCGTCTGTAGTTACCCCACCCGTGATTAGGAGACAAGCAATACAAGCAAACAACTTTAAGCTCAAGTTAATTACTCTCCAGTTACTGCAAGGAATCCAATTGCACGAGCTTGCACATGAGGATCCGAATGCTCATATCCTTAATTTCTTGGAGGTATGTGATACAGTGAAATATAATGGGGTGAGTGATGAGGCTATTCGGCTTAGATTGTTCCCATTCTCATTGAAGGATAAAGCCAAGCATTGGCTCGTGTCAAAACCACCAGATTCAATAACTCTATGGGAAGATTTATCGAACAAATTTTTGGCAAGTTTTTTCCACCAGCCAAAGCAGCAAAGTTGAGAATTGACATCAGTAGCTTTTATCAATATGAAGAAGAGTCGTTTTATGAAGCGTGGGAGAGATTCAAAGATTTATTGAGGAAATGCCCCCACCATAGTTTCACCAAATGGATGCAATTCCATCATTTTTACAACGGTTTGAATCGCCCCACTAGGACTCTTATTGATTCTTCTGCTAGAGGAGCGATTATGGTGAAGAACAAAGTGGAAGCTTATCAAATTCTAGAGAACATAGCCTTGAATGATTGTCAATGGCCAGTTGAGAGGGAAGCACCAAAGAAACCAACGAGGGTGTTTGAGTTAGACGTGTTCACAAACTTATCAGCTCAAGTATCTACACTCTCTAAGCAACTACAAGTTGCTCAACAATTGGGGTCTCAAGTGTCAGTGAATAGAGTTGAAGAAAGCCCACTAGCATGTGAGCAATGCTATGGACCTCATCCCACCTCTCAGTGTCTAATAATGAATGCCATGGGAGATTTGACCATTGAATAAGCTCAAAATATGGAAAAGTTCCCCCAAAATTAGAACTTCAACCCATATGGCCAAAGCTACAATCCGGGGTAGAAGAACCATCCCAACTTTTCATGGAAAAATCAGAATGCAGGTAATCCTATGGAGCAAGCCAAGCCTCTCTAACCTCCTCATGAGAAGAAGTCAAGCCTAGATATGAAAATGAAACAATTAGATGATATGCACATAAATATGATGAAGCCAGCGACAAGTCTGGAATGAGACTGCACATCACCGAATAATCAAGCAGCCTGGCCCGAATTTGAGATTCAAATGGGCCAAATGGCTTCGTTGTTGATCAAGAGGCAACATGGAAATCTACCCAAGATTTAAGTCAACCCAAGGAGGTAAGAACTGGAAACAAACAATCAGTTTCAAGAAAAGGAAGAAAACGCGCTGAAGTGAGAAACAAGAATACCGAGAGGTAGTCGAAGAGGGTCGAAAAGCAGAAGAAACAAGTCGTGGGCATACCAGAGAAAGTTGAGGCTCATAAATCTCCTTATGATGACAAGCCTCTAACTCGTATCCGCAGAAATCGAAAGAATAGATTGACAAGTAGCTCGGGCAAGCTCCATGGATATCTTCAAAAAGCTTCACATCAACATCCTATCAATAAGCACTTCTTGGAGAAAATGCAGATACGTGAAATCATGAAGGACGATTGTCCAAGAAAAGGAAGTTGGGGAGGATTGGTGAGATTCTCGCCCGTCGAAGAGTAAAGGCTATATTGAAAAAGGTTGCCTGCTGAAAGATCCAGTAGCTTCACAACTCAGGCTATTAGAATGCAAAGATTTGAAAGAGCCCTGTGTGATCTAGGAGCGAGCATTAATCTCATGCCATGGTCGATCTTTAAGAAACTGAAATTGGGAGAAGTGCGTCTGACGACAGTAACTTTGCAGTTAGCAAATCAGTCGCTAACTCATCCACGTGGTATTATAGAGGATGTGTTAGTCAAAGTGGATAAATTTATCTTCCCCAAAGATTTCATCATTTTAGATATGCAAGAAGATAAAGAGGTACCGATCATCCTTGGACGACCATTCTTAGCCACGGGAAAGGCAATGATTGATGTGCAAAATGGTGAACTGAGGTTGAGTGTTCAAGAAGAGGAAGTGACATTCAATGTCTTCAATGCCATAAAGCACCCACATGATACCGATAGTTGCTTCCAAGTGGATATGCTAGATGCGATAGTGTCTAGCCAATTGGTCCCTTCAAAACCATTAGAGACTAGCCTGACTCATGATGATCCGTCCTCTTTGGCAGAAGAGATAGTTCAAGAATATGTAAAATGGATGGATTCGTTCAGTCCGAATAGAAGGAAGTACTTTGAATCTTTGGGAGCTAGCCCGAGCCGATTGACCCCCTCTATTGAGAAACCTCCTATTGTGGAAAAGAAGCAACTCCCCAACTGGCTGAGATATGCTTATCTTGGGAGGAATCTACACTACTAAGATCATCTCATCCTCCCTCTCTAACATGGAGGAGGAGAATTGTTAAAGATCCGAGGAACATAAAGAAGCAATCGATGGTCCCAGCCGATATAAAGGAATAAGGCCAGCTCTATGTGTATGCAATAAGATACTATCGAGGAAGACAAGAAGCCGAGCAAAGGATGCCTGCAGAGACGCTTTTAATCCTTCCATGAAAGAGCAAGAGGTCTCAAATGAGGTATCGATGAGTGCAAAACTCATCTATGTTTCTGAAGTTCATTTCACATGCTATTTTGTTCATTTTATATCCATATTCATGTAAAACTCATAAATTTCCTAAACTTGGTTTTGTAGGATTATTGATGAAAGCAAGTGATTTGGCAAGAAATGAGCAATATATTTCCAAAAGAAGAGTCAACCGAGTCTCACAGCGCGCTTACTGAAAGATGAATTTTTCGTACCATATAGAACAACAAATGGTTCAAATTCCTCACGGCTGCATTCTACATTCAAAGAGCTTTCCAACGAGTACTGGCACGCCCAACCGAGTTAAAACGAAGAAGTTATGGCCCCGATGCTGCAGGTTAAAACCGCCACGTCTGTGAACGACGTCGCGACTCAGATTTGATGTCGCACTGCACTGATGTCGTGACCGCACTGGATGTCGCGACCAGATTTGATGTCGCGACCTGTGTCACGACCAAAAATGCTGCAGAAACCTAAAAAAAGGCCGAAAAGTGATATTTTGACCTAATTTCAAGCCCATTTCACCCTAAGACCATATATATACTCGTTTTTTAGGTAAAGAGGCAAAGGGGAAGATTGGAGAGCCTCTCTCATGGGGTTTCTCTCTCTAGACTGCCCATTTTTCCAGTTTTTCTACAGATTTTGATTCTTTTTAGATCTGAGAGTAATTTTTAAAGGTGATTTTATTTTTATCAAGAGATTTCAAGGTCGTACTCAGATATTCAATTTATTTATCAAGTTGAGGCTAAGATTTAAGCTCAAATCGGTTTTTCTTCTTCTTGATTCTTTCTTCATTTTCTTACTTTGTTTGATTAGTGATGATTGAATTCAAGAATGGAACATTAAACACCTCAGGTTGGGGTTTAATTGTTGAACATTCAGATTTGCAAATTTCTTTAGTTATTTTGTGGGTTTGAATATCGAATTTATATAATTTGGGTACTGCTCTATATAATGAATTGTTGGAATATTAGTAGCTTATACCCAAAAAGAGTCAGATTTTGCTCGATTTCTGTGAGGCCCTCGAGGACACAGAGATGGAGATTCCTGAGTAAAGAGCTGCAATCTCTAGGGAGTATGTTAGACTAATATCTTGGAACTAATGAACTCTGAAAAATTACTTCAATAGATCACTAATTTACTCATGGTGTGAGGATTAATTTGATGATGTATCAATTTAGTTGATCATAGGTTTCTCCTTAGTCTGATGAAAGGATCTTGATCCCGTGTTAGCAAAGATCTAATCAAGGAGATAGAAAATTTTATTAGATTTGAAGGACGAGATACCAATTACATCGAGAAGGCTTGCATTATCCTCGTCTTATGGGGGCAAGAATTCTTCGCCCCGAGAAATGGTCATGAAGTATTGAAAAGAAAACAATCAAATCTTTAAAGAGTGCCACCCATAAGTAGCTATTTAGACCCATTTGTCCTAAAAAGGAATATGGTGTGTTAGATAGTGAAATGTATGGTGTATGAGAAATCCAAGCTATACTACACGCTTCTCGACACCAGCATTCAATCCCCACAAATGTTGCACTTTCAAGGAAATGCAACCTGCTTTGTAAATAATTATCCCCATCCTCAGTGACTCCCTTCTGTCTTTAGAATTAAGTAGTTGTTTATTTGGTAGATTTAGGATTAGTTTTAAATCAGTTTTTGTTTCAATTAAATTGATTTTATTCACATCCTACTTGGTCGCTTAACAGCGGTTATTCTTTATAATCAAATAAGATCAAATTCCAATTAGAGAGAACCTCCAACTCGTGGGTACGATATCCTAATTCTAGAGTCCACTTTATTACTTGTATGACCCGCACTCTGCGAAAGGGGCTGAGTGTTCGTAATACTCTTCTATTTCAGTTTTCGAGTATACTTACTTTCGTTTCAAATCGCTTTGAGTATTTACTACATTCACTCCCTTGGCCATATTTCTTCACATATACATCAATTCGTCACCTTACAGTACTTTAAATGGTTAGATACGGAGGATATACCCACTTCGACAATTCATGGCGAACCGTCCAGCGGCAGGCCTAAGAAAGGAGGGACTATAGTGGTAGCAACGAGAAAATGAATTGATCCTAACCGTATCAAAGCACAGTGGTGGAGAGTTTGCATTGACTAATGAACTAAACAAGGTGACTGAAGGACTATTTCCTATTGCCATGACATCGACCAGATGCCGACAGACCGAATGAACGATACTGTCGATGACATCAATCAACGCCATCATTTGTAGGAAGATCAAGAGAAGACCACCTTCATGTGCCCTTATGGCACATTCGCTTTTCGGAGAATGCCATTTGGGCTGTGTAATGCCCCGGGAACCTTTCAAAGATGCATGATGGCAATATTTTCTGATATGGCTGAAAAATCCATTGAAGTCTTCATGGATGTTTTCTTAGTGATTGGGTCTACGTTTGATGACTGCCTTTATAATATGACGTTGGTGTTAAAAAGGTGCATGGAAACCAATTTATTTTTAAATTGGGAAAAGTGTCACTTTATGGTGAGAAAAGGCATAGTATATCTGAAGAGGAATTGAGGTTAACCGAGCTAAGATAGAGATCATAGAGAAATTGCCTCCTCCCACATCACTGAAGGGAGTACAAAGTTTCCTTGGCCATGCGGGTTTTTACAGACGGTTCATCCAAGATTTCTCCAAAGTTTCAAAACCGCTGTCTAATCTTCTTACGCAAGGTGTTCCGTTTGAGTTCAATGAGCTGTGCATGTATGCATTTGAGTTGCTAAACGTTGTTGACTTCGCACTTATAGTAGTCACCCAAATCGAATCTTCCATCAACTTACGTATGATGCAAGCGATTAAGTGTTAAAATAAGCTTGGGCTAGAGAAAAGAAAACGTCTTTTATACCATCTATTATGCTAGTCGAACATTGAATGATGCCCAACTCAACTACGCCACAACAAAGAAAGAACTGTTAGCCGTTGTGTTTGCATTTGACAAATTCAGACCTTATCTTATAAGAAACAAAGTCATTGTGTTCACAGATCATTCCGTAATAAAAAACTTGATGACTAAAAAGGACGCAAAACCTAGACTTATTCAGTAGGTGCTCTTATTGAAAGAATTTGATGTGGAGATTCGAGATAAGGGTCCGAAAATATGGTGGCTGATCATCTATCGAGATTGGAAACACCAGAGCAAAAGCATCATTTGTTGATTAATGATACATTCCTAGATGAGCATATTCTAGCTTTGTCACATGGTGAAACAACCCCCTGGTTTGCCGACATAGCCAATTATCTGTCTACCGGTGTTATTCCACCTGACTTCACTTATCAACAAAAGAAGAGGTTCTTTGCCGAAGTGAAGCACTACTTCTGGGAAGACCCAATCCTTTTTAAACAATGTGTCGATCAGATTATACGAAGGTGTGTGCCTGAAAGTGAAGTGGGTGAGATACTGATGCATTGCCACTCCTTAGATTATGGGGGTCATTTCAATGGACAGAGAACAACGGCCAAGGTTTTTATTGGCCTTCTATATTCAAAGATGCACACTTATTTGCAAAGTCTTGTGATCGGTGTCAAAGGATTGGGAACATTGGAAAAGGGAATGAAATGCCATTGACGAATGTTCTAGAGGTAGAATTTTTTTATGTCTGGGGCATTGACTTTATGGGTCCATTCCCCTCGTTCTATGGGCACAGGTACATACTTTTGGCAGTGGATTATGTGTCCAAGTGGGTGGAAGCCATTCCAACCATTACTTGTGATGCCAAGGTGGTATCAGGTTTCATCAAAGAGTAACATTTTTTCAAGGTTCCTGGACTCCTAGAGCTGCACGCCGATGAGGGTTCACATTTCAGAGTGGTAAGCCGGTTTTTCAGACGTCCCGGCCAAATATGGGGTGAAGCATCAGGTGACACTTTCATACCACCCCCAAAGCAATGGGTAGGCTGAGGTATCAAATAGGGAGGTCAAGAAAATTTTAGAGAAGACAGTCAATGTGACAAGAAAAGACTGGGCGAACAAAATTGATGATACCATGCTTATCGCAGACAACTTTCTAATACTCCCATTGGTACGTCCCCCGTATCGAATTGTCTATGGTAAGGCCTACCACCTACTTGTAGAAATGGAGCACAAAGCATACTGGGCAACTAGAATTCTAAACTTGAATTTCAAAATGGTCGGGAAAAAGAGAATGCTTCAGTTGAATGAGTTGGATGAACTTAGGCAGAATGCATATGACAGTTCAAGAATCTATAAGGAGAAGACCAAAGCGTGGCATGATAAGCACCTAATGCATACTGAACTAAAACCGGGCTAACAAATACTTCTATTCAATTCGAGATTGAAATTGTTCCCATGAAAACTTAGGTTAAGGTGGTCAGGGCCGTTTGAGATCACCCAAGTCTTCCCATACGGTAGTGTCGAGCTAATGCATCCCGAGGGAGGTCGAATTTAAGGTGAATGGGTAGTGCGTGAAGATTTATTTTGGCGGTCAATTCGAGAAGCACAAATCCACTACCAGTTTAGCGCCCTTATAAGAATTGCTCAGAGTCATGCAATTGCGGTTTGCTAAAAGTTTTCTATGGTTGAGCACCAGTTAGGCGGACACAGCTTGGTCGAGCTAATGACAGTAAACAAAGCGCTACTTGGGAGGCAACCCAAGCCTTTGAATTTTTTATCATCAATTTTTACTATTTTACTTTACTAAGTTTCATATGGTTTGTTTTAATTTTGATGCATTTGTGTTATAGATTGCGAGGTTCCAAGGTTGTCGTGGTGAAGGAGAGCATGACAAACTTTGTACACGTGTCGGAAAGTGTAGATTTGAATGCAAGGATTTCTTCCATACTTAGTAAAATTTTGAAAATGCACCTCTAGGGCACATCACGACTTTGGATTCGAATGTCACGACGTTGAAAACTTACCTCTCTGCAACATCGCGACGTTGAAAATTGCCTTCTCTTCAACGTTGCGACGTTGGATTCGAACGTCGTGATGTTAATAATCCACCTCTCGGGAGCGTCGCGACATTAGCCTACACGTCGCGACGTTGGCCCGAATGTCACAACGTTGAAATTAGAACGTCAGCGACGCTTGTCCAACGTCACGCGACGCTGTCTCGCTTTTACCCAAACCATTCGCATTTCTCCTCCCCATTTCTCCAAAACCCTAAATTCTCTCATCGACTTACAGGTTTTCCGGCCATATTTCGATCCCAACACTTCCAAACGCTCCGATCAGGCGTCCATAGCCCTAGCACTGTCCTAGCTCCCGTCCTACCTAGTGTTCATTGTCCTTCGAAACCCCTCCCTACGGTCCAAGCTTTGGCTCCGTTCAGGTTTGGTTCCACTACACTCATCTTTCTCTGGGTACTTTTTATCTTAGTTCATCTTCTCTAGGGTCGGGTCGGGGGTTCTAGACTGCTCTTCGTAAGGCCAAGCCTCATCCCACCTTGTGCCTATCATGTTCGTTACTTGGCCCGAGTGGGTTTTCTGGGTGCTTCTCAGGATCGTGTTGGTAGGGTGCAACCCCACTAGGTGCAGAGTTTCCAGCCAGAGTTTTTAAGCCATTCTTCGTTAATCCAATGTACGATCCCAGTCAGTCCAAACGCCGATCAAAGTCACATCTGCTCCCTGCAAAATATTGTCCGACCCATAGAAGAACCTTCTCCGACCTACGATAAAGATAAATTTGTCAATGAGAGCATGGCCAAGCGGTTCGGGCTCATCTCTACTAATCGCTCCTTCATTAAGGGAGAAGGATTTGAACATCCCGATGAGGGATTTTTCCAAAGACCATTGTCTTGGCGGGGCTGGTGCCCTCAGGCCAACCCCGCACGGCTACCACTATGATTGTGCGAGAATTCTACACCAACCTAGCCTCCCATATGCTCAAAAAGGTCCGCATCCGTGGAGTATGGATAGACTTTAGCACGAAGTCTATCAACAGTTATTACAACCTTAAGCCAATTCACCCCGAGGCCTTTGACGGCTTTCCCACTTCCACCCCGCCATTCTAAGTTCTTTGTCGATAAATGGGCAGGTGGAGTGGAATTGAACACCAAGGCACGCCAGCCCATAATTTTAAGGTCAAACACTTGGTCTATATACCTAAGGTGTGGTGAATTAATTTTTTATCACCTCTCTTCTCATTTCGACGAAGAACGTTTGTGAGGTGACGGTGAAGCTAACGCCACCCCGCTATAATTCAGACATCCCATTTGATAGCCCACAGTTATAGAGGATGCCATCCTCTATAACCGAGATGCCAAAATGAACCTCAGCCTTTCTCATTTACGACCTGTGCAAGAACACCGAGGTACCACTCGAGGACAATGAGGCCTGTATCCATCCCATAAAGGCCAAAGTAGTAAAAAAGGATAAGTCGGGTGTCCCTCGTTCCGACGTGGTTTATGACTCGGGTCATGAACCCTCTGATGAGGAGGAATTGACCGCATACCATACCTTGTTTGGAATGCGTGAGAGGACCCCGGGTGAGGACGACCACCCATCCACCTCCCACCCCCCCTATAAAACCCGAGAAAATTTCATTTTTTCTGAAAAATGGAAAAACGATAATTTTACTGGAATTGTACAAGCTAAAACTTGGAAATTTTCTAGATCTCAGATAACAAAACGAACTTCATCGTTCGAATCATCTCACAGAATCTAGCTACCCTGTCGAATTTTGTTGGATTCTGAAACAATCGGAATTTCATGTTTTTCGAGGCACAAGGGGTCGAGTGACACTTGGCATGATGCCACATGGCACCATGAGCTGGTGCCACATGGCACCATGGAGGGACACCACATGGGTGGTGTGGAAGAAGCCACCCAAGGTCCACAAGCAAGTGACACTTGACATATGCATGTATGGCCACTATTATGACAAGTGTCACAAGTCAAAATATTTAGAAAAAATATCTTATAGGGGGAAAACCAACAATTCGTGTAAGAGAAAAAAAATAATAAAAGGAAATCAAGGAGGAACAAGAGCAGTGCATGGAAAAACAAAAAGAAAGTTGTCCAATATTTTTATGGTGTGTCGGTGGCCGGAGTTCGATAGTCTGAGAATTAAAGTTGGTCTACTCGACGAGAGCTACGAATAGGTACCAAGAACGGGAGGATTCGGTGTTTCACGCTCCAAGAGGTAGGGGTTTCTCCTACTCAAGTTCCTTTTCATTTAAGGGTCGTGTGGTGGTGTCTTTCCCCAAGGGAAATGTTTGGTTGAAATTTGAACCAAGGAAAATTACCCTATTTTTTATCATACGCACATTAGCTAGACTTTAGGACTGTTTTTTTGTTGGGAAATAAAGGGAATTTGGTAGTGAGTCCTTTATGTAAATTGTAGCTACATCAGTGAACTTGATGTTAGGCTTTTGAAGTTCTCCATTCGGACCTTTGTAGCCCAAGTTATAATCTGTTTACCCTGAACAATCTAAATGGAAAGGGTTACTACCAGAGTCACCGGCGACTAGAGGTCATTTACCATCTGCCAGTGGTCGCCAAATTAGTAGCTGTGACTGTCGCTGTTTAGTCACTGGGGCTTAGCGCTAGGTAACCTGGGTTAGCTGCCAGGCTTCACTCTGGCCAGTCAGTTAGGTCTACTCTGGGCTTGGGCGGTGTTAGGGAGGCGCCACATTACTAGTGGCTGGTCCACACGGCCACAGTGGCCACCCGGCCCTACTAGACACCACCAGCTGCCAGGCTGAAGGATGGACTCCATGTGAGACCTCCAACTCTCTAGAGGGTCATAACTTCTGACTTCATTGAAACCCATTGAGTCAAGATTTCAGCAATATTCCCTGTGGAGGATGAACGATCCGCCTGGGCTAGGGTCAGCTTCGCTAGGGTCGGGCTTCGACCAGGATTGGCTAGTCATGTGAGACATCCAACTTCGGACAGCCATAACTTCTTCGTCCGAACTCCGTTTCAGGTGTTCTTGGACTCTATCGAAAGCTCATTAAGTCAAGATTCAAGCCATATGCCCTTATAGGATAGTGGGTGATCATAACTTTTCTGAAAATCTATGTTTTGCACCAAGTGTGCGTGTTGTCGGGTTGTGTCGACTTTTGAATAATGTTTTGACATGACCATTGCATGGTATGTCAGAGTTATTGTATCAGGGTAGGGAATTTCCATGAGTTAGCCTAAGGAAGGTTGTATGACATTATTTTTTTAGTCATGGATTGATGCATACTAATATGCTTGTTATGATGCCTATATATATTGGCATGAAACATGGGGAACTTATGTGCTTGTAATATATATTTTTGACATGAAGTACAACTGATAAGAATGGTTCATTTAGTGTGTATCATACATGTAACATAAGAACATGCAGTGGCTTTAGCATTATGTTGGGTGTGTGTCCTGCGGTTGTGAAATTTCACACACACTATAGTAGGTGTACCTTTTTTCCTTATTCTTTATTATTATTATTATTTATAAAAATTTATTATTGCTTGTATAAGAAAATAAAAAAATAAAAAAATAAAAATTTAAGCTTGTATATATTTTTTTAAAAATTATTATTTGCTTGTATTGTGAAAAAAATTTAAGCTTGTATAGTTTTATTTTTTTTAAATTTATTATTTGCTTGTATTGTGAAAAAATTCGCCCCGTGTATCAATATATATATATATATATATATATATATATATATATATATATATATATATATATATATATATATATATGTTATTAAAAAAATCATTAATCGTATGGGTTGTGAAATTTCACAATCAAGTAAACTTCTCCATTTTGTAACCCAATTTTGTTTTGGCCATAACTTTTTCATTCGAATTCCGTTTTGGGTAATCTTGATACCGTTGGAAATCTTAGAGAGTGTAGAATATAAATCTAGACAGAAAGAACATTTTTGAAGTTATGATAAAGGCGTAATTTTCAAAATTCTCTAGTTGGTCACTTTTTTCCTCTCTTTTCTTCTCCCAACTTGTTCAAGCCAAGCCCAAACGGAGTTTCTAATAAGGTCTCAAGTAGAAAGTTTCAGAAGTCCCTATATCCAAAAATGGGTCATTTTATCAAGGGAGGTATCACTTCCTCCCTACTTTATTCCACAACTACATTGAGATAATGTTGAATTTGTCAGTGAGAGTTAAGGAAGGAAGTGTTGTTTTATGTTTTTGAGCAAGTCTCTTTGTTTAAGTGAATGGGTTGTTTGTTGCCTGGTTTCCTTTACAATATACTATGTTTTTAGTTTAAGTTCATGCTTTCACCTCCCATTTTCAAAAACTTTTTTGTACGCCCAACTTGCAGTATGAGAAATTGAAATTTTGTTCCAATACTATTAATGTTATATTGGTTTTATGCCTAATTGAGTTGATGACCAGTTGATTTTTTTTTTGTTTCCAACCTTTTTCTTCCACTTTGAACTAACCACAAACTATACACATTAGGTTTCAATGATAATATGAAAAATTGCCTTGCCTCCTAAACCTTGCAAAAACCTGTCCTAGCACTGTTGACCACCTTTAATAGGTTAGGACCCCGCTGAAAAGAAAACCAATGAGTCTTCCAGAAAAAGAAAAAGAAAAAAAAAATTATGACTTTCACAAACCCAACACTACCCCAAGGGGTATATGGCGAAGTCTTTAAAGCCCAAAGGTCTAAACTAGAATCGTCGGGAGTCACCGACTTTGTTGCTCAAGCATGGGTGGATAGTAAGCACAAGTTAGAGATGTTGGAGTCCTCAAACTCATTAGAAGTCCGGGGTGAAACCTGAAGAGTTCGTAGTTGAAAAATCCTTATGACGGATGCCCTAAGCCCAGAATCGGTCGGGAGTCATCTGGGTGATCCTCGCCATGGACATTTGTAGTCTATTCCTCAAGATTGCACCCTCTCTACAACACAAAAAAGAGTTGTGGTAAGTGCGGGTCCCGGATCATTTAGGTCGGGTTAGTCCGCTAGGGTTTTGCACTAGCTAGGTCAGTGCCAGAGTGCAAATACAATTCCTATCATCAAAAAACTAATCAAACTAATACCAGTTTCGTGAAGTTCCAAGTCATTCTTCTATAGAAGAAACCTCTGGATAATTTGATTTTGCAGATAGCACTCGCCCCTCAAAGATAGTTATTGGGCTAAGTTTTGGTGACTCTTATTGCTGTCATACTACATTACCCATTTTTTTTTAAACATCAATTTTGTGAGTACACATATTTGATTTTATTTTGTTTTTCTTCCATCAAGTATGGGACTAGCAATTTGTCTAGGGGAGTGATTAGTACCCAAGCATTTTGAACTCTGCTTATCACAGTTTTGAGTACTTCCTTGTGTACTAATCGCCTTAATTAACCCAATGACAAAGAAGGTCCTCATATACTATCGATCACATTTCAGGGAAAAATTTGTAGTTTTTGCAAGCTAATCATGCCAAAGTTTTCGAGTGAGCCTCTATCATAGTAATCCAAGGTCCCAGTTGGAACTCAGAGTCAGCAGATCGTAAACCGAAGAAAAGAGAAGTAGAAACCAGAAGAAGAGAAGAAGTAGAAAGGTGGTCGCGAAATTTTTGCAACTCGTATAAATTTTCGCAGCTGAATTCGCAACCTCGCGAATTTTCACCCCGCGATAATCGTCATGCCGTTTTGACTTTTGACTTTGTTCCTCCTTTTCCGACGCTTCCCATTTTGTTCCCTGAATAGTTTACCGCTTTTGGCTATTTTGGTATTTGCCAGCTACTCGGGCAAAGATATAAGCCAAGCAAACACTGTAAAAAAAAAACCTCTTGATTATTAATAAAAGTTTTGGACGAGAAGCTTTCAGCAGTTCCTGCCTCTTTCATTTTCTTTCATATTCCCTCACTTTCTCTCTCTTTTCTCACTAGCCAAACATCCTCTGAGGATGACAACTCAAAGGATGACCGGCTAAATCCCCTTCTTCCTTGGAGTGAAAGGCTACTGGGCAAGGGATCTAAGGCAAACAGAGGGTTTTCCATGTTTTTAATGGAGGTATTTTCTACCATTTATGGTTTCATTCAAACGTTGGCTTTAATCCCTTTGGGTTGATTTGAATGATCAGTATTTGATAAGCTTTTAGGTTCATTGGATGCTTATTGCTAGATCCATTGACATTCGTTAGTTATCATTGATCGGGGTGAATCATGCATGCATTTTAGTTGAATTCTCGGTGTTCTTTATAGCTCAATCGCATGATTCACAGTCATTTTCAGTAATATTACACTAATCCCTCATATTATATTGTTCTATAGAATGGCGATGTTGGAAACAAACGGGTAGCTAAAAGACAAAAATAACAAAACAGAAGCAGGAATGACCAAAAGGCAAAGCAGCTAGAAGACACTCGGTACGCAGCGAACTACAGCACCTTCGGCTGCAGCCAGAAGACTTCACCGCAGCGGAACCAGAAGTTAAAATTCGAGGGCCTCCTGGCCACCTTCGCCATTTTTTACTGCAGCGAGGTTCCCTTTCCAAACCCGAACTCGTTGTAACCCTAATCTTCCTGGCCATTGATGGGCCCACGCCCCTGTGGATAAAGAGGAAGCAATTTTAGCTGTGCAATTTGATCAATGAGAAGAAGGAGAAACAAGGAGAGGGAGATAGAAAAAGACAAACTTGAGAGAGATCGTGAAGACAGATTTTTCTATAGTTCTTCCCTTAACTTACTTCATGCTTCTAGTTTTTCAATCAGTAATGAATAACATGATGAAGTAATTCTTTTCTCTAGGGTTTTGTCAACCCTAACCGCACTGATGGATTACTTCGCCTTGACTTATTTGAATATTAGTATGAGTTCATATGTTTGCTTTAATTCTGGATTTAATTACATGTTATCGTCTGGCCAACCTTGATATGCTAGGGCTAGGAGTCTGAGATCAAGAGAAGATGACTTCTAGGGACATGGTTAAAGTAACACTGGGCAATAAGAAATGTGAGATATCCCACGCAAGCTGGCACTGGGTTTATACATTTAGGCGTTTCGTAGTCAAGGGGTTGAGGCAGAGATGCAATAAACCCTCACCAAGTAGATAGGCAAATATATCTCGGTGATAATATTTGTAGGAAAGATCAACCCACAACATAACTATATGAATCTTCAATAAGTCCTAACTAAACTGGAGCATCCATCAAAGCGTAAGGTGATACTTCCAAGAATACCCTAGCTTTCTAACATCATATAATTCAATACATCTAATTTTCGCTTATTATGCGACTTAGTTGTAATTTGCTCTAAGACTAGATCCAAATATTATCGAAGTCATTAAGCCAGTATTCAACACACTTCTCTTCAAGGGAACGACACTTGACTAACCAATACACTCCGTACTGACGCAGATATCATACGCCACAGTCTACGTTTTCCATCTATTTTGATACACACTTACCGCCTATCAAGTTTCTTGGCACTAAGTATCTGGGGAGAAGTTTAATGTTGACATTGACAATCGTGCCATAGATAGTATTTTGGATCAATTTTTTTTCCAATTTTAAATTTTTACGATTATTACTTGTTTAAGAGTTCTCTTTTATTGCATCCTTGTTGTGATTTGGTTTCGATCTCATCCTATGATTTCAGGAAAGTATTTAGGGTGTATGCAAAGACAAGATCACAGGAACTATTCATCTCGATCTCCGAACCGCAAATCTGACACTACAATGATTACGAAGAGAGACACACAACCTACCAAATCATGCAAAGACCTAATGTATCGTAGGATGATTCACGATAGGATTGAACTAGCTGTGTGGAATGTAATGGATGCAACTATAGAAATTAGGCCACTACACCCTTCGTGCAGCCTGACAAACCCCATATGCTACTTGAGGAGTTTGCTCTGCCACCGACAGTTGTTTAGTGAGTTATACAACGACCACCTATACAAGCGAACAACTTTGAGTTAAAAGGAGTAACCTTGCAGATGCTCAACAATATATAGTTCCATGGGTTACCGAAAGGAGAATCGTAATGCACATTTGATTCAACTTTATCAAGTCTCGCGATAAATAAGTATAATGTGGAGTAAATGTATGAAGCTCTCAAACTGCAGCTATTCCCATTGTCACTTAGCGACTAGGCTAAGCATCGGTTGACCAACCAGCCTCCTAATTTTATCACCTCATGGAATTAATTTAGTGTGAATTTCGACTAAATTTTTCCCACCCTCAAAATAGCTTTTAATTTGCAAGAAATTAATACATATCTAGATAATTTGAGGGAGAACCTCGCCGGCTAGAGAGATTTCATGAGCTTATCGAGAGGAGACGCTCCACTGCATATCGACTATGGATGTAGGTGCAATACATTCTACAAACGGTCTGCGATTCGGGCTAGGGACAATCGATGCCTTCAAGAGGTGCCTGATGAAAAACCACATATCAAGCCTATGAGATCTTGGAGGATACAATTTACTAATACTAATCGGCCCGCAGGGATAGATCGCACCAAGAAACTCAGAATAAAGAACACCAGAGGCTCAGAACCCGTGAACTATGTCGCACGCTTAATCAAACAATCAGCAGGCAACAAGGTACAAGACGTTATTAAGAGTAATCACGGAATGGCGAACTCAGGGCGTGGATGCAAGACAAGACTACATGGAGGTCAACAGTAAGGCATGACAATGGAATAAAGCCCAATATGTGAATCAAGTAGAACACTGGCGCGCGTATGGAGGAAATGCTTATCGCATCGTATACTAAAATCATAATCAAGGCTCGTGGTCAGAAGGGCAAACCAAAATAACTGTGAGCAATCAGAGTTATGAATGGAGAAATAGTCAGAATAACACGCCACCACCTAAAGTGAATGAACCACCCTCTGAGAAAAAGTAGACTCGAGCAAGCACCAGACAAATGCTCACCGTGATACCGCCTTTGATGGTTCAGACAGCGCGCGAATTTGCGTAACTGCCACCCAATTGAACAATCAAGTAGCACAACTGAGAAATCTAGAGGTGAAAATGGGCCAAATGGCCAATCTGTTGACAGAGAGGCAACGGGGAGCATTACCGAGTAATTCTGAAGTGAACCCAAGAGGAGAGGGGAAGGAATATTGCAAGGCTATCACTCTAAGAAGCGGTAGAGAATTAGAAACACCAGGGCAACAACCAACAGTAAGGGAACCGGAGTTAAGGAACAAAATCGGGTCCGCTCGAAAAATCAAATGCAAGGGGAGTGGCCTCGAGAGACGAGAGCAGCCAATGACAACACAGTAAAGAAATAGACCGAGAAACTGGTAAGAGCAGATGAACCCACCATCCTCAGAGGTTGAAGAGGTGTAAGTTAGGGAAGCAATTTACAAAGTTTCTTGATATCTTCAAGAAACTACATATTAATATACCCTTTATGGATGCACTAGAGAACATGCCAAGCTATGTGAAGTTCATGAAAAAGATATTGGCAAGTAAGAAGAAGTTGGAGGAATATGGGACCATAACTTTGACTGAAGAATGCAGTGCAATCCTACAAAAGAAACTTCCCCCAAAACTTCAAGATCCGAGTAGCTTTGTGTAGACCCTAAAAAGCAGTATTTTTTTTTTATTTTATTATTTTATTATATTATTATATTATTTTATTATTATTTTATTGTTTTTTTTATTGTTTTTTTATTTTTTTTTTAAGTTAGAAATGAGCAAAAATAAATAAATAAATAAAATAAAATAAAATAAAATAAAATAAAAAGTCAAAATGGGGAGCCAAAACGAGTAGAGGGAAGAAGGGAAGGAGTAGAAAACAAAAAAAAAAAAGAAGGAGGAAGAAGAGCATTTGTTTGATAAAATCAAAAAAATTATTTATTTATTTTTTATTATTTTTAATTATTTTAATTTTCTGTGAAGATTGTTAAGATAAAAAGGAACAAAAAAGTCAAAGTGGGGAGCCAAAAACTGAGGGGGAGGAAGAAGAGAATATTTGTTTGACAAAATCAAAATTTTATTTTATTTTATTTTTATTATTTTAATTTTGGTGGAGATTGTTAAGATAAAAAGGAAATAAAATAAAAAAAAAGTCAAAGAAAGGGTGGAGCAGAGCGTAAATAGGGAATTCTGGGAGAAGGGGAGGGGTGGAGGTCCAAAATTTATAAGTGAAGATCTTGCGGGCTTTTTGGCTTTGAAAGCAAATTCGTGATCCTGCGCTGAGAAGCACAGATGTTCTATGATGATCCCACTTTACAAAAGCCATCTACAGTAGGCATTCTAAGGATTAATTGTTTTCAACTATCCGACCAGAATTGCTAGATTGTTTGATAAATGTACTAGTGTGTTATGCTTGAAATTTAATTTCTCATAGTTTTTTTTTTCTTTGTTTTGTAGCATGTGAGGCTAGTTTTTTTTTTTGTGCTTAGTTCTTGTTAATTGGTATACTATCATGGTATTTGTTTGTAAGAGTGAGTAGATTGGAAGTGTGCATTCATGATATGGAGAAAAGAGTACATTTAGAAATGCTTGTTGATATTTAAGTTAATTGATATTAGGTTAGACTTTTAGTTGGTCTTATTATCGCTAATGATCAATAATTATTATGATGTTAGCAAAGAGCCATGTATTCGAGGCAAGAAGAATATATCTCTTCGGGTGTTGATCGAGAACTCGCATGGAATGAATGCATGACTCAAATTATATAAGGAAGAAATTTGATGTGTAAATTTTAGACTTGACTTTCTGTGATCACCCGGTTGTTTTCAAGGTTGTTATAATCAAATAATTTAATCTTTGCATCTCAAAGATTCAGGGTTTCAAGATTTTCGTCGTTTCAATTTGAGCCAAAATAGGCATGCTTTCATTCTAATGTTTTGTTTATTATTCCAAAACCTGTGGATTTCCTTGCCATCGACATATGCTTTTCTTTGTATAGTTTTTTTTTTATTTTGATTGTTGCATATGCATATATTATATTTGTGCTCTGACGTGAATAACGCTGGATTTCAGGCCCAACTCATTTACCTTGTACTAACTCAACCTATTGCGACCACAAGCCCACTTCCCTGCGCCCAACCCATTTACCTTGTTTCCATTAACTTGCGCCATCCCATATTTGTAAACTCATCCACTAGATCTAATTGGTACTCATCCATTTGTTTCAATACATTGGGCTTTATGTCCAACCCACTTATAAGACATCCTATACTTAGATGCTTATCCAATTAAGTCCAATTTATTAAATTAAGCCACATATTTAGAAGTCCAACATAATATCTCCAACCCCCAGTTAATTTATCGAATTTTTAGGTCATTCGACCAAGCCTCTTTGCCACGTATTCTGATGAGCTCTTTAGCTTGTCAAATTTCACTCTTAATTTATTCACAATTTATCATTTTCTAAAGTTAAAACAGGTAAAAGTTGCTCAAAAATCAATTTCTAAATTTTATTTTTATTTTCTAATTTTCAATTTCATTTTTAAGTTTTTAATTTCAAAAATAATATTTTTCTAATTTCTCAAAATTCAAGATATCTAATTTCAAAAGTCACTCACTGTATTTTTTTATTTTATTTATTTTATTATTTTATTTATTTTGGCTGTATTGTATTTTATTTTTTTATTTTTTTTATTTTTATTTTATTTTTTTATTTTATTTTATTTTATTTTATTTTCTCTCTTTCTTTTTCAAGTTTTCAATTTTAAAATTCAATTGCCTCATTTTTCAATTTCATTTTTTTTAGTTTTCAATTTTAAATTTACAATTTCCCAATTTCAAAATTCAAAGTGTCACAATTTCTAAATTCAAATCTCCCAATTTTTAATTTCAAATTTCTAAAACTCAAATCTCAAATTTATAAAATATAACTTCCAATTTCAAATTTTCAATTCAAAATTCTTAAGCTTCAAATTCATTTCATAATTCTTAATTTCCAATATTTCAAACTTTCAACTTCAAAATTTCAATTTTAAATCAGTTTTCAAAAATTCCAAACACGTGATTAATTCTATAGTTCCTATAAAATGGGATCTGTAGCTAATTTAAGGCGCGACATATAAATGGGCTTGGCTCGACATCTCATTTATCCTTTAACAAATAATTCGACATCTAATCAGAACCAATTTCAATTAAATGTGAATATTTCATATTTACATTATTACACTAACATTGTCTCTAATTAGTATCACTTTGGATATATCACCCAAGTACGCATTTTCTCATCTAATTTCGCTTATTCATATATTTATTTATTTATTTATTCATTTCTATGCCTTGTGTGTTATTATATTGATACTACTTGTTTTTGGTATCCACTAATCGATTAATTAAAGTCGGTATTTTCCCTGAAGCATTTGGTGGTAGATTTTATATGGGCTTAAAGGGTGCTCTGGCTCACTCTGGGTACCTTCCCAGATGGTAACGACCTCCGAACCTAGACTTTGTTTTCCTAGACTTGTCTTTTCTTATCAGGAGTCATATTTAGGGTTTTTTCTTCCTTATTTTGTTTTTCCCTTTTAAAATAAAACAAAAATAAGTGGCGACTCCAAACCGTTTTTTAAATGGTTTTCCAAATACAAAAAAGCGAGTCTCGCCCATCGGAGTGGGACCTTGTGGCAGTGGTCCACAAAATGAGCGACTCCACTTTGGGGTGTGAGGGGTCAGCTCGAATACAAATTGGGAAAATGTGAGCTTTGATGTGATTGATAGATACCTATTTTTGTGTTTTTTTTTTTTTTTTTGTATACTTGATTATTGGTGGCATATTTTAGAGTTTTGATTTACTGATTGTACCTTTCACATGCTTGGTTGTTGTACCATTATTATTGGTTGGTTGACATCCTTGGTTGATTCTTCTGTTAATCTAGCTATGTCACTTGTTTCTCATGGTTCATTATATATTCATCTTGTCCATCTTATATTTCTGCTTAGATTGTGTGTAGATATAGATGATATACTTGTGCTTTGCATGATTGGCCCCATTGCATGACTACCCATCTTGCTTAGCATGTTGCTTGTCTATGTGGGACCACATTTATCCCCTTATCTCAACTCCCTAGTCTCGGTCGACTATGTGTCTTTTGTTGTTGTGATTGATATTTGATTGGAGACTTGTTGCTCCTTGTTTGCTCTTCGACCGAGCTAATGATTAGGAGTAAGGTCTAATGATGGGCTATACCTTTATTTGGGAGCATTCCAGAGGTGGTCGACATATTGATGCTGAGGAGTCCGATCTTTGAAGTCTTGTATAGCCCAGAGCTAGATTTCAGGATATTTGTATGGCCGGTGTGCTCTTCTTTTTGTTGGATTTAGTAGGTTTTTCGGATCTTGTGTATTAGTATACTTAGTTTGTCACGAGTGCGAGGAGTAAAGAGAGCCTTCACCATAGGCCGCCTTGGGATGTCGAGGAAGTGCATGTGCGGAGTTGATGACCACCTTGCATGGAAGCGCCCTGTCGCTTCGAAGACGTGTAGGAGGTTGTGTACCATTGGAGGCTGTCGCTCTGCTAGGGACCCCTTTAAAGTACCTACCCTTGTCTTTTTTAGAGCCACCACGACATAGGTTGAGTTTAGATCTTATTGATTAGGACTCCCATCCCTACGGCGTGGGTGCATGTATGGAGCCTTCTAGGCCGGTTAGTCATGATATGGATCGAGGAATTTCTCCATTGTGGTTTCCTCTCGGGTATCTGATTGATCAGTATTGAGTTTAGTGGGGTAGTTTTTTGTACATAGTGGCTTGGATTGTTTATTTCAATTTCATTATAACAACATTCTTTTGGGTTCGACTTGGACTTCACCTTATTTGTTTCGGCTACACTTTTAGAATTCACCGTTATACAGTTTGAGACCACCTTTGTGGATCGAGTTGAGCCGAAACTAATTCCCACTTTCCGGGTGCATCCTAGGAGCTTTTGAGGCCACTTTAGTCACGCTTGGATCTAGTCCTCCTCTCTTAGTCTTCTTTTGGGGAGTAATAAGGGTTTTTGGTTTTTAAGTTTTTGGGTTTCGGAAGCGCTTAGACATGTTTGGTTGTTTATCCTTGATCCGAGTTTAGTTTTTTCCTCTCGTGTTGTATCTTATCCAGTCCTTCTGTGCTTTGTAGAGGTAGTTCTTCCTTTTTCAGTATGGGTTCATCTTCGTAGACTAGAGTTGACGGCAAACTAGTTCGAGTATCAGATCAGAGAGACATGGATTCACAGTTGGTCATGGTTGATCAGTTAGCTTCAGCTATAGCATCTGTTCAGGAAGATATAACTAATTTGGGACATAGGATAGATGGGCGACGGGCCAGAAACCGAGCACCTCGGGAGGATGCTGGTTTGACCCGAATTACCGCGCGTACCACTCCCCGTGCTTGATTTACTCCCACCACGTTCCGTTTGTTCTCCACAGTCAGACAGAGGTTGCTCCACCTCTTGCCATAGTGCCTACCTTGACCACTGACGACACTCAGGCTCGCATGGAGAAGCTTGAGCAGCGTATGCGTCAGTTGAGGACCACGAGGGATTAGCGAGTTGGGATGATTTTGATGGCACTCCTACAAGTGGTCTCCTTGGGTTCGGGGATGCCCAGAGATGGAGAATGCTGGTGTAGGTTGCCCTTGTATTCATCGAGAGGTGTATGGCACGGCTCATGAGCTCATGGCTTGGACGAGGCCCGGATGGTTATGCTTTTCCCCATGTCTCTGAGTGGCATAGCACAGAAATGGTATGTTTCGCTAGATATTTCTCGCAGACGCACATGGGATGACCTCACACAGGAATTTTTACGACAGTTTTCCTTTAATACTGTCATTGATGTTTCACAGAGGGAGTTGGAGGCTTTGAGGGCGGGGCGATGGGACCGGTTACATCATTTATCTCCGAATTTGGAGGGAGAAGATCTTGAAGAGATCATTGATAGACCATGCGAGAGAGATCGGATCATTATGTTTGTGAGGGCTTGCGGCCTCGTTTCTTTAGACACTTGATAGGATCTAGACATACTGATTTTGGGACATTGCTTCAGGCCCTTTATGACATCGAGGAGGCTATTTCGCGTGGCTTTTGGGTAGAGTCTTCCCTTACTGACCCTAAGGGGAAGAGACCTTTAGGAGGACCACGATCTGATGTAGGTGCTATTTCGCATAGACCGAGACCTCGGATATCGGAGCATGTCGGGCGGGGACCTGTGAGCCAGCGTATCGTGATCATTTCGTGGTCTTTTAGAGCCGCTCCCCTTATGAGCATCTTACCGTGCCGGCCCCGATCACGAGTTCCTACCCGCGGACTTATGATCACAGACTTATCTGTATTCTGCTTTACCGCAACCATGCTATGCTGCTCAGGCTTTTGATAGGCCTCCAGGTATCTATCTTTGGGACCCAGGGCACTGGGCTCCCCTTTGTTGTTCACCTTGCAGACCACAGCGGCGGTTTTCAGGTTAGGGATGTCATTGGGCTGAGGCCTTTAGGAAGCTTCGTTGATCACGGGATTATTGACACAGCCCCTCGACCACATCACCTCGGTTTCTTTCGCGCGCCGAGTTCCAGTAGATCTTCATTGTTTGTATCACCAGGGTCCAGGACATGATACAGATAGATGCACTGCTTTGCGACATGCCATCCAGGACTTGATAGACCAGGGTTTGGTGAACTTGGGACAGCCGAGTGTCACCACTAACCCTTTGCCAGCACACTCTACGCACGCAGTGCCACCACCGGCTGGGGGTATTCACTTCATTGATTTTGATGGTACAGATGATTTTATACACATGATGAGTTGGGATGACCCATTACCTGCAGAGCCTATAATGCCCAGTTGAGGATTGAGAGGTTGATGGTTTTGTTTTTGGTCTGGTTTTGCGCCTTTCGGTGCGATTCGGATGCACCTCCTTTTCAGCTGTCTTATTCTCATGATTTGGTTGCTGGGCATGATGTACCTCCAGCTTTTGTTCTGATGCCAGAGGATACTGTTGGGTTTGATGATCGAGATGTACACATAGTTACCGGGTAGGCCTTGGGGTAGCCAGCCAGAACTTCCGAACATTGCGGGCACGGGGCTCCTAGGGATGATGTGTCTGAGAGGATGATGAGATCATGGGACAGTGCAGTGCGGCTGCGCATTTCTATTTGGAGCTTGTTGTTGGCTTCCTCTGTATAGGGATGCACTTATTATATCACTAAGTCGTATTAGAGTCGAGTATGCTATATCACCTGATGGTTTGATTCATATGTTGACTGCGAACAGAGCTACTTGCATTGTGTTTTCAGGCGATGACCTGTTGGAGGGCTTAGATCATACCCATGCCACTTTATGTATCATAGTTGGTTGTTGGGGCATCGAGTTCCCAGCGTCTGTGGACCAATGGCTTTCATTTGAGCGTGTGTCAACTGGCTACGTGGCACTTTTCGGCCCATGTCGGCTTCGGGCCATCTCATAAACTATGGGACATCACGATAGTACTCGAGAGAGGTTCCGGCACCTTGACACTTTGGGTTCTGGATTACTGGACCGGTTAGCATTCTCCACTATGTTTAGGTCTTGAGGATACCCATCTTCAACTGTTAGGCGAGGCCATGGATTCATGTTTGGTGCCATACCATCTTCCCTTTATCGAAAGTGAAGTTCATATCACGAGAGTTATTTCTATGTCTGATCTAGCCGGGACATATACTCATCTTCGAGCCCCGATCCACAGAGATTAGTCATGGTGATGATGATTTATTTTAATGAGGCTTCACATTTGATGATATTTGGATTGTGGTCATTGAGAATCCCCATGGAATCGGGTGCCTTACCATTCGATCGGCACGGTGGTACTTTTTGTTTTTGGATATGATGAGGGCATCCTTTTATCTCACACGGCAGGATTAGTCGGCGTCGGCGGGCGTCGGTGAGTTCACTTAATACGTGAGCCATGATGTGCCATTCGGTTTGGGTTATACACCTACAGAGGCTGACTACCGGTATATGGCATCTATACGCAGGGAGAGGCTTAGGGCTTGTCTACTCCATATCCCTTTTGATTACCCAGTTCGACCATATCAGATGATTATGACTGATTATTTTGAGAAAGCTTATGGGGTGCCTTCGAGATCGGATATTAGTCTCGGGGGATCAGGGATAGTGGCAGTTGAGGAGCTTTTCCGACGATTCTGGGTTGGTGATGAGTGCACGCTGGTGTTCTATACGTGTTGGTTGCTCCACCATCTCCGGATCGTGCTAGTATGATGACACTTTACTTCCACGAGGAGATGGCGGCCGCTGAGCCGCCGCTTCTATTTATGGGCATGTCGATGGAGTTTTCTTGCTGATGATTTTGGGATGAGATAGGCTGCGAGTGAGCACGAGTCGAGATGGCGATACTACTCTGGCTAGTGTGACACTTGAAATATACCTAGTAGTTATCGGACTTGTTTAGGGTATTTTGTAAGTATAATTTGATTGTTTCGTGAGTTAAATGCGAACCACAGAAACGAGACCGGAAAGTTACAAAACTTAAGGACAAATTTGTAATTTGTCCAAAAAGGGAACCAAAAAAAAAAAAGACATGGATTAAGAAGATTTGAGGCCAAAATGAAATAAAGGAAAATTTTAATTATAAATAGAAGGAGTTATGGGCTTAAAGCGGATAAAGAAAGTTAACCCAAAGAAATGGAGTTTATTTGGAGGGCTTGAGCATGGCCTTAGCAAGCATGGGTTTAAAGACCAAAGTTGGTCTCATTTGAAGGAGCGAAAAAATCGTGAAGGAGGAGGAGAAGAGAAGAGGAAGAGAGACAAGAAGAGCAAAGCAAGGCCAAGCTCCAAGGTATGGAACTACTAACCTTGAGTATGGAACTTGGATTTTGCATGGATCACATGGATTTTTGTGGGATTCTAGAAAGTTTATGAGTTCCAAATCTAGGGTTTGTTAGGATTTCTTCTAATCAAAGATTTATTGAAGGTAGGGTTGGAAAAAACTCGTGGCTCCAAAGATAAGTATAAAATCCTTCTCTTAATGATTGATACATGTTAAACTAACAAGTAATTGAGCTAGGGTTTTAGGGGGCAAACCTAAATAATCATCATGTTTGATTTGTATATGGGTTGTGACCCATATTAGAATGATTTTGAAGGAATTCATGAAAGAGTTTTGAAGAAAGACATGAAATTGAGAGATGAATTGAATGGAAAAGAGATTCCAAAGTGAAGTTGAAATGGTTTTGATGATGTGTGTTTGAAAGTATAGAGTTGAATTAGAGGATTAAAAATAATATATGGAAAAGGAGAAAAACACATTTGGGCATTTCGGGTGACATGTACCGGTACAGCAGACATGTACCGGTACAATTTTACAGTTCAGGTCGTTTTGTGACTTATGCAGGTCTGAAGTTAGACATGTGCGGTACAACCATAATTATTTTCAGTTTGACCCGATTTTTCGTATTTTGCCATAACTTGCTCATTTAGCATCCGATTTGAGTGATTCAGTGGCCAATTAAAATAGACTTCAAGGAAAACCATCCATATAGAAATAGACATCGTCAAATTATGTCTAAGTGGCCCAACAATCCACTCAGAAGTGGGACCATGTGCAAAGCCAAATTCTAGTTTTCCGAGTGTTGAACATAAGAGAAGTCCGGGTTGTTTTGGACGTAACTTGAGTTCCGGTGCTCGAATTGGGTGATTCCAGTTGGAATAGAACCCTTAGCACCTTAGCTTTAAATTATTACAAGGACCTAGTGTCAAAATATGAATTTAAGACCCTGGAAAAATGAGTGATACAAACAGTCCAGAGGGTAATCGGTAAACCGACTAGTTGGCATGAAAATGCCATAAATTTAGTTTGGGTGATCCGATTGGATTGATTCCACTTCCTAAGTGAAGTAGATTCATAGAGGAATAAGAATATATGAATGAGGTGTGATTCCACGCTTTACATCATACTTCACAAGAATATGAGAAGTGCCATATGTAATAGGCATGAAACAAAGGAAAATGTAGAAAATGAGAAATTGTAAAGATGTGTTCATGAAACATGAAGAAATGATTATGGAAAATGAAAATGAAAACGAATTGAAACATGATTGTGAACATGAGAGGCAATATGTGATGAACACATAATGTGGTTAAGTGATATATGATTATTATCACATATAACCAGAAAATGATAACAAATGATAGAAGTATACATGAATGAGTATACGTGAATGAAAATGTGGATGAGTGTATGAATGAGTATACGTGAATAAGTGTACGTAAATGAAATTATGAATGAGTATACATGAATGAGTATACGTGAATGAATATGTGAATGAGTATTTTTGAATGAGTATACATGAATGAGTATACGTGAATGAAAATGTGAATGAGTTTATGAAATAATGTACATAGATTGAGTATATCTTTGAATGTCTGAAAGTGATTATGAGAGGTGAAATGTGATATTTGAAAACCGAGATGAATGTGAATGATAAGGACGAGATTCATCAAGCGGAATCAGAGTCATAAATGTGAATACGAGTGAAGATATGAAGCTCGAAATGTGATATTCGGCGAATGAGCGTGAGATAATAATAAAAGCGGAAGGATTCATTAAAGCGGAATCCGTCGTAAATGAATTGAATGATATGAAGAATGAGACACTTTGACGGGATGCACCAAGCGGCATCCGTCACGAAGGCACCCAGAAAATTATCCAATGTCCCACTTGGCGGGGATACTGTGCGGCATCCCCGTCATGATGGCGTATGGCATTGAAGAGAAATGTCACTTGGCGGATTCACCAAGCTGGATCCGTCGCGTGGGCGTATGACATTTAATTGATACCACGTGTCGGGGTGCAGCAAACGGCATCCGGCATAATGGGAGACCGAATAAGTGATACCACGTGTCGGGGTGCACTAAACGACATCCGGCATGATGGGAGATCGAATAATTGATACCACATGTCGGGATGCACCAAATGACATCCGTCATGATGGGAGAACCGAATAATTGATACCACGTGTCGGGATGCACCAAACGACATCCGTCATGATGGGAGGCAGAATAATGTACCACATGTCGGGTGCACGAAGCGGCATCGTCATGATGGGAGACCCGGGTGTAAAATGTGTAGGCACATTACCCAAGCGATGATAAGAGCGGGATTCATTAAAAGCGAATCCGTCAGTAATTAAAATAGTCAAAGTGAAATAACCAACAATGGCGAGTGTAGTAGGATTTTTATGTGTATGCTTAAATCTCATGAGTGAATTGTAATTAGATTGTGCATTGAAAATGCATGTCCGTGATATAATATAATGATGTGTAAAATGAAGCATGCGAAAATTAGTAGCATGAGTTTATGTGGATAAAATGGCATTATTTTGTAAATGCATGTTATTTATTAAGTGTGAGTTATAGGTCTTTTGAATTTGTAAATGGTCATGGTTTCCAAAGAAGTGCTTTCACTTAATTAAAAAGGTCCGAAATAGAATAACATAAACAACATGTTTTGAAAGATAAATTGAAACGCCTGAGTAAACCTGCTCCAATTGGATCCGCCAACCCGCCAAGCGCCTGTGGATTCGTCGCGACACTTTTTAAAAAATAAAAATTTAATAAGACAAAATAAATGCTTTGATTGAAAACGTCGAAGTAAACCTGCCCAGCCTGATCCCACAACTGGGGTCAAGCTCTGATCTCTGCCGCAACACTTTAAAAATGAAAATTTAATAAAACTAAAACTAAAAGGGATTTAATCCGCATCCCATCATGAAATGTAATTTAAAGGGAGTCGGGATTAATGGTCACTGGGTGATAACGATAAGAGTCTAATATGAATTGGTATTAGTTTGATCAATCTAATATGTATTTAATATGACTTGATATAGTTTCGATTTACCATCGATAAGTATAAGTTTGTTTCAATATGATCTAATATATATACATGTAGAAGATATGAATTGAAAACTTGTAAAAGCACATGATACATGGTAATACTTAATAAGATAATGATATGGAATATGAAAAGGGCAAAATCTAATGTATAAAATGAGATGAGTTAGAAGTCACATAAGAATGATCGATATACGATAAGTAAAAATAAAAAGATAGCGATGGCGATTATCATATTGGTCAAGCATCGGTTTATATGTTCCACTAAGTGTAAAGTTTAGCACGGTAAACTAATCCGTGGTAGTAATCAAGAGGAGATAAAGAGACATATATTCACAACAAAGAAGGCTATCTAGATAAAAAGTCACCAAGACTGCTCCGCGATCTCTCGATGTTTGTTTTAGATATGAATTTGTATAAGTAAATGGACTTAAGATATGTGTATAAACTTTAATGGATACCACTCCGGTGGTAGTTCACAAGAAATGTAAATGATCGGTCGTTAGAAAAATATCGTTGTATAAAAAAAAAAAAAAAAAAACGGTAAGAAGTCTCGCGATATTGTTGCGACCGAAACCTGCTCGATTCTGCGAATCTGGGTCGTGACCTTGAACCCGGTCGTGATGTATTTAGATTCGCTCGCCAGATTGATGAGACGCCCGCTGAGGTCTCCGATGTCGCTCGTAATCGACCCACTCCGAGATGCTCTCACAAAGGATGTCGCTTCACGATGCTTTCACAAGCCGAGGGCGATGTTATCTAATGGTAAACCACTCGCGGACTCACCCCTCTTTCGACGTGTTGGATTCGCTCTCCCATGTCAGGATGTACTCACTTCTTCATATATGGATATGAGTCTTTTTGAGTATTTTTCTGTCTCTCATGTTGATGATGTTCCTTCGTTTACAAGTTGCTCACCCACATCACATGTGTATGACATAGATGGTGAGTTCATGCAAGATGATTTAGATGAGAACACCTCCTCCATTCCCCGATCACAAATTCCACAGTCGAGAGTTTCACCTACCATGTGAGATACCGAGATCGTGGGATTCAGACCACAGACTACCTTGTAGAGTCAAGCCTGGCCGATTTAATTCCGCCGATGAGCGAGAGAGATTTATACAAATTTGTTCTGATCATATTCGGGATATTTTCGCACGGTCATGAGATTACGCCAGCTCGACCGCCATAAGCTCAAAGATCGTCACACTTCCTCGCCTCATGTTAGACCGCCAAGGTAAATTGAGATCTATCAGACCCTAAATGAAGGCCAGCGTGAAAGAGGATCCGTAAGGTACTCAGCGGGTTTCTTATCGCCGTCTGAGGCCCAGTGGTCACAATGTTGTCCCGCTCCTAAAAAGGATGGCAAGTGTGAGAGCTCAGGTTGATTTTCGGTGATCCAACGCGCCACTATAAAGATGATTTTCCTCTCCCCACATATGGACTCATCGTCGATAAAGACTGTAGCAATCTTCTATGCTGTCATTTATGCATGGGTTCTTCGGGTATAATCAAATTTCACGGCCTCGAGGATATGGAGAAGACCGCCTTCGTCACCGAGCGGGCACTTATCGCTACAGGTGGTCATGCCATTCAGGTCAGCTGAACGGTGCATTTACCGTGAGTCGAAGTACTACTCGCTTCATGCTATAGATGATGTAGATGTCGAGGTATACGTGGGCTTATTATGATCGCTAAGTTCGAAGGTGTGATCACTTGAAGAGCATTACGAGGTTCTCGACAGATCAGCAAGCCAGATTGAGGTCGAACCCCAAAAAAGTGCAATACTGGGGTGACTTCGGAAATTACTGTGGACACATGGTTAGCGAGCGAGGTATGCAGGTCGATCCCGACAAGATCGAGGCCATTCGCATGCCTGCACCGAGGACTGAGAAAGAGGTTAGAGGTTTCGGGTAGACTGCAGCGTATCGGCGATTTATCGCATTGACAGATATCCGTGAGCCCATTTTCAAACTCTGAGGAAGATTCAGTGTACTGTTTGGGATGATCAGTGTCAAAGAGCATTCGAGAGGATCAAGGAGACTGCGGTCCTCCGCTTTATACCTCCTACACTAAGTCGCCCCCGCTTCAAGTATTTATCGCCCCGACATAAGACGGGATGTATGTTGGCCGCCGATGATTTTCGTGCAAGGAGCAAGCTATTTACTATCCGAAAGTAAGAGGATGCTTGAGCACGAGACCAGATGCATATCGCGGATCGAGCCGCCAGTTTCGCGTCGCTGCCGCCACCCGAGATCGAGGCATTATATGACGTAGTACTCAAGACATTCGTATCCCGTCTCGATCCTTCCAGATATTTATCTCGAAGGTACCGCATCGATCGGGTCGAATTTATGAAATGGTTGCTTCCGACAGTTCGACATTCACTATGATACTAAGTCCATCGAGGAGCATCGTTGCGCATCACTCTGTACCTTCCATCGCGCTGATGATGAGCGACGATGATGATTTCCTGACGAGGAGATAATACACCCGCTTACTGTGTCAGCGCATGTACTTCGATGGTGCACCCAACCATTTTGATATGGGATAGAGTATTGCCGATATCCTCATGGAGATCATATTCCGAGATCCCCGTCCGTTTGGCATTTTCAAACATATATCCTGCCACGAACAATATCAGAGTACGAGCTGCATATCGGGATTGTGACAGCCAGCCGGAGTCGGGATGCATGGTGCTCGAGACTCTAACCCGGTAATTTAGACGCATCTGTGGATCAAACACCAGTGATGCAGTCGAGCCATCATGTTTATTTTTGTGAAGCTACAGTCGAGGTTCGATGATCCGAGATTCGCTCATTCACCGAGAGCACATAACCACTCACGATGCCTTAGCTACTCTAAATTTTTACGATCACCCATGATTTCCAATCACGTTGTTATCTGTCCATTGATTATATCAGGACCCAGACTGCCATCAAGCCACTGATTTGACAGCTGCAGATTCAGGATGGTTTGCCTGCATCATGACATTTACCAGTCATATTCTATGACATATCTCCGAGGTCACATGTTCCAAGGATGTGGAGAGCTTGGGTACGCTGGGCTATTGGGGACGGTGACTAAGGGGAGACCTTCAGAGAAAGCGTCACCTGACTCGCATGTTATCGTTATGTTCGATCGCACTCCGCGATGTGAGTGACGAGAAGATCCATGTATTCATGACCGGGCCATTGGAGTGACATATGTTAGCACGTTAAAGATTGGCGAGGACCGACTACTTTCGTCGACCTCACGGAGATGTAATCGTCATTGGTTCGTGAGATGTCTGTAGAGCAAGCCGATGCATGGCGTATCTCTATCTGGCGTACCAATTATTACATGCATTGACTTCACCGTGGCCATTTTCGCATGGGCATTGATATCGTTCTGAAGATTTCACCAAAATCTCTAAAGGATTACACCATCTTCGTCGCCATCGATTACTTCACCTGGGCTTGCGAGGCAGCTTCGTATGTTAGGATCGACATCACCCAAGGTTGCTAAGGTTTACTAGGTCACAATACTTCATACATGGAGTCCCTCATGAGTTGGATTTCGATGGGGGGTTTCACATTTCCTCGCATGCAGCCCACACTTTCGTCACGAGGAGACGATTCAAGACTGATAGTCGCCCACATGTTTAATTAACGGAGCAGAGAGTGCTTAAATAAGAACATTAAGAGGATTTCGAGGAAGATGGTCGAGGACTTCATGATCGGGTCGAAAAGCCCCCTGCATTATGGCCACTCGAGACTTTTCGCACCCCACAGAGCCACAATCTCATCTCAGATATGGTACGAGACAAGCATACCAATCGAGATGAGATGTGGATCTCTGAGAGTAAATACTCAGAGCAGCCAGACATTCGAGACGCAGGGTCCAACCACGTTTGGATCAAACTTAGTCTCCTTAGATGAGAGGAGATTGAGAGCCACTGACCACGCACCAGCTCTATCGAGTAAAGATGGCTCATAAGCCAAGAAGCGGTCAAACCTAGCTACTGGCTGCAGAGGAACCGGGCCTGATAGGATCTCAGAGGATTAAAGGTGAGACCCTGCAGGGAAGTCAAGCCCACTCGGAGCGACCATACATCATCGCAGGAGTTTCATCCGCATAGAGCAACATGAATTACTGATTTGATGGAAATCTCGCTCTCGAGTCACCAATGCATCACTAAAAAAGATACGCTTCAGACCATGGTCGAGGACGGTGGCCACTACTGCTAGTCATTATACCTTTAACCCACATTGATTTCTATACCGTCGATAACCCATCGAGCCTCGCATGTGCATTATACTTTATTTTTAACTCACTACATTTTTTACACCGGATAGCCTCTGTGTATAAGTGTATGCTTACTAGGAAAGTATCATGAGCTTGGACTTAGACCTATCTTCTTATCCTCTCAAGTGACATACCACATCACCTCATTCTATTATATTTCATCATCATCTCATTTTCATCTTTCTTTATTTTCACCATTATTTATTTCATTCTTCTTTTTCCTTACTGGTGATGATCCTTCGCATTTTTCGTACACAGAGGATAGTCATATCACCCCCCCTTTTCATTCCATTTCCATCATTTGATATCGAGTCTCGCAGGATTTTAGGGGCTCGAGTTTATCTTGGCGGCGAGGATTCGTGTGTGTTCATCCAAAGGATCAGAGAGTTTTATTTATTTCTTATAACTTCCCATGGAGTTTGATTTACGTCGACGGAGTATGCACTCATTAAAAACAAAAAAAACAAAAACAAAAAACAAAAACAAAAAAAAACAGAAAAATAAAAACAAAAAAAGAAAAGCGAAGATATGTTTCAGGTCTCATATATTACTCCATCGATTTTTTGTCATGTCCATCAAATGGGTTCGAGGAGATTTTTAAGTGAGAGATGAGTTACGAGAGCTCTTTGCAGGTCTGCCTGGATCATGACCGATATGCATCCGATCCGAGATGAAAGTAACCTTTACTGTGGTTTTCTGATCATTTGTTTTCTCTACCATTCTACCATCAGATAAGGATTTTTATTTATTCAGATCGATTCAAGGTTGATCATCATTCATTTTACTTTCTCGCTGTCTTCCTTTGCTTTCATCACATCTTTCCACTTTTGTTTTGTTTTTGTTTCTACCCTTTATCCTTTCCAACATTGATACAAACACCATTCATTATTTCTCTCTTTTCACCATTGGACATTTTTCAGTTACTTTTAAGTCCATGACTCATGATATATTTCTCTACATCACATCTTATACACGAGGGTAATGGGTTTGATCGTTGGTATTTGAGCTAAGTTTCCTCTATTTCTTTCACCTTATTACCCTGCCCACGTTACGTCCCCGTGTCATAAGACCACCCCGAGGCCATGAGATCGATAGTACTGGACAGCCTCTACTCAAAGGTTCGGGATTTGGCTGGTGCCATCTGCACGTCACCTTGTTTCCTCTCTAGGTTACGTCAAGGATTGAGGTGACCTGATGGATGTGAAGGCCGATCGCCCTCAATTTACAGGATATTGATGCTATCCGGGCTCCCCCATTCTACCGCGGCACAGCTACCATATCATCATATTTCCCCTATCACGGGGTCCCCAACCGCCTTCGTGTCACCGGGCTTACGCCACGCAGGGATTGTCGAGGCGTCGTATGTCAGACCAGGCATATTTTCATCTCTTTCTTCGCCGAGATACGAAGTTCAGTGAAGGCTTACTTTCTCGAGATCGACATTCATATCGACTGTGAGCCATCACGATGGACGGCTCTTCTTCCTGCGGGTACCTTTCTCGGGTGACTTTGGCATCACTTGCCACACCGGGCATATTCTCCAATTATTAATAGTCAGGTTTTATAGAGGAGCTTTTCCTTCATTTCTACATGGAGGATGTTTGAGTCATCTTACTGTAGTATTTCAGATGTCACGCTTTGATAGGTGTTTTCTAGCTTGATACTCTAGATGATGTGGTATCGTTTCTGTTAGCATTGTATCGACCTCGTGACACCCGTGTGGGCATACTCCCGCTACGGAGATCATAGCTCAGCCTTTGATTCTAGCTTGATTCCAGTTTTGAGTAGCCCGGTCTCAGAGCATGCACGCCCGTGAGCATGACGCTGTAGCCCCAAGATCTCGCAGTAGAGGCATGCCTCAGAGCACTATTTTCGAGATGCTCGCAGCCACACGTAGTCACGCCCAGCTTATGATCGATCAAGGCCTGTATCACATTCCTCCTACGGCCGACATAGACGCTCGTGAGTCGGCTGTCAGAGCATTAGCGCTCGTGAGCCATTATTTTTCGTGAGGCGCCAGCCATTATTTCTTTCTCGTGTGAGTCGCTCGGGGAGCTTCTATGATCGATCGGGCTCAGGTATCACATTCTTCACGACCGATTATGACGTTAAGAGTCACGTCTGCAGCATAAAGGCCGTGAGCCATTATTTTTCGTAGGCGCTCGTGAGCCGTTATTTTCCGGTCAAGATTCGTGAGTGTAGGCTCAGAGCCATTATTTTTCAAAGTTAGCGTTCGTGAGTACAGCGCTCGTGAGCCATTATTTTTCGTAGGCGTTCAGAGCCATTATTTTTCGTGAGCCGCCGTCGTGATCTTATGATTGATCGTATTCAGTATCACATTCTCCTTCACTGACATGTAATGCCTGCAGTCGCCGCTCGCAGCGCTGGGACGCTAAGAGCACAGCGCTCGTGAGCCATTATTTTTCGTAGGCGTTCAGAGCCATTATTTTTCGTAAAGCTACCGCTCGTGAGCATAGACGCTCGTAGTCACGTAAGAGCATACGCTCAGAGTCGCGATTCGCAGTAGAGGCGTTCGAGCCATTATTTTCTCGTGAGTCGTACCGCAGCATGTAGACGCCTTCGCAGTCGCCATAGAGCATGACGCTAGAGTTAGCATTCAAGGTAAAGGCGTTCAGAGCCATTATTTTTCGTGAGGCGCTCGTGAGCCACCTTTGCTCTTTCGTAGTCGCAAGATTCGGGATTATAGACGCTAGAGTCGCGTCAGAGCATGACGCTTAGAGTCACCGCTCAAAGCATGGTAGAGGACGCTCAGAGTCACTCAAAGCATGCATGTATCCACGCTCAGCGTATGACATAGATAGTCCGTATCCAAAGCATAGGCATTTAGAGTCGTGTTCAAAGCATGTGCATTCGTAGTCGCGCTCGTGAGCATAAATGTTCGTGAGTTATCGCTCGCAGCATAGGCATTCAAAGTCATCGATCCTTCATCGGTCATCTTCTTTTGTTCGCTAGTTTCGTTGTTTTTAGCTTGACCTATAGAATCGTTATTTCCTGGGCTTTTGCTTCCATAACTTTTCTTTAGGTTTGTGATCTAGAATCTTTCCTCTCCCGCTACTCCGTATAGCCCTTTGAGCCCGTAACATACTGATCATATCATGGGATACCCTACGCTCACGGCCCTCATTTTGTAAGTATTAGACTTCCCTGAGCGTTTGTTTTCATGCTCTGGTGGTTCGACTCTTACTTTACTTCGACATTGGTTCTGCCACTTTGGAGACCATTCGGGAAGCTTTGACTTACAAAGGTGACTCTTAAGTGGCCTAGATACATTCGCTTTATCGGCTGCCAAGTGTTTTTGCAGCCCTTCCTACTTTTTCGGCTTTAATCGAGTCGCGTTCTCAGGGACACTTTGGTGGGTCTCTTTATTTTCGATAGAGTTCATCTCGTAGCACTCACCGCTTACACTTCTCACTTCATTTCATCGCTTCAGCTATCTGCTACACTCATAAACTCTATCAAGAGTGATATTTGTAAACTTAAAAGTTGAGCATTTTTTTATTATTTTATTATATTATTATATTATTATATTATTATTTTATTATTTTTTTTATTGTTTTTAAGTTAGAGTCGAGCAAAAATAAAATAAATAAATAAATAAAATAAAATAAAATAAAAGTCAAAAAGTGGGGAGCCAAAAACTAGGAGGAAGAAGTGAAGGAGTAGAAAAACAATTAAAAAAAAAAAAAAAAAAAAAAAAAAGAATAGGAGGAAGAAGAGAATATTTGTTTGACAAAATCAAAAAAATTTTATTATTTTTAATTATTATTTTAATTTTATGGAAGACAGCTAAGATGTTAAATAAAATAAAAAGTCGTGCTGGGAGCCAAAAAACTGAGGGGAGGAAGAAGTAAGATAGAAAATGCAAAAAAGAAAAAGAAGGGAGGAAGAAGCAGAGTTTACTGATAAAATCAAATTTTATTTTCATTTTATTTTTATTATTTTAATTTTGTGAGACCATAAGATAAAAAAAGGAAATAAAATAAAAAGTCAAAGAAAGCAGCGGAGCAGTGAGCCGTAAATAGGGAATTGGGGAGAAGTGGAGAGCGGGTGGAGGTCCAAAAGATTATTATAAGGAAGATTCAAGGCTACGGAAAGCACTGGGCTCATAGCTATCGAGAAGCACGTATGTCTCTATGATGATCCCACTTTACAAAAAAGCCATCTACAGGCAGTATTCAAGGATTAATTGTTTTCAACTATCTGAATCAGAAGTTCAAGCAGATTGTTCGATAAATCTAATTAGTGTGTTATGCTTGAAATTTAATTTCTCATAGTTTTTTTTCTTTGTTTTGTAGCATGTGAGGCTAGTTTTTTTTTTTTTTTTTTTTTGTGCTTAGTTCTTTAATTGGTATACAATCATGGTATTTGTTTCAAAGAGTGAGTAGATCGAAGTGTGCATTCATGATATGGGAGAAAAGAGCACATTTAAAATGCTTGTCGATATTTAAGTTAATCGATATTAGGTTAGACTTCAGCTTGGTCTTGTCACGCTTTCTCTGATTATCACTAATTATTATGATGTTAGCGAGCTATGTATTCGAGGCAAGAAGAATATATCTCTGGTGTTTGACTGGAGAACCCCGGTGATGGAATGAATGTAATGACTCCAAATTATATAAGGAAGAAATTTTGATGTGTAAATTTTAGACTCAATTTCGATCACCCGCCTGCTTTCTGCTGTCATATAATCAAATAATTTATCTGTGATCTCAGCATTGTGGGCTTCAAGATTTTGGTTGTTCACTTTGTTTTAAAATGTGCATGCTTTCATTCTAATGTACTTTGTTTATTATTCCAAACCCAAGGATTTCCTAAGCATCGACATATGCTTTTTTTGTATAGTTTTTTTTTTTTTTTTTTTTTGATCACAGATGCATGATATATTATACTCAGGCTCTTTCCATGTAACAATGCTAATTTCAAACCAAACCCATTTACCTTGTGCCTAACTAACCTATTGCACCATGCCCCACTTCAGGCCCAACCCATTTACCTAGCCTAACACACGCTACATACACACTTCCACCCAATGCATTAACTTGCATTTCCATCCCATATTTAGAAACTCATCCAATTAGATCTAATTAGGCCCATCCATTTAGGCCCAATACATTAGTTTATGTCCAACCCACTTAGGCACATCCTATACTTAGATGCTTATCCAATTAAGTCCAATTTATTAAATTAAGCCACATATTTAGAAGCCCAACATAATATCTCCAACCCCTTAGGTTAATTTACCGACCTCAGTCATCTCGACCAAGCCTCTTCGCTACATTCTACGAGCTATTTAGCTTGTCAAATTCAATTTTAATTTATTCACAATTTATCATTTCTTAAAAAAAAAGAAAAAAAAGAAAACAGAAGTCTTCAAAAAAATTTAATTTAAATTTTCATTTTTTGTCTAATTTTCACTTCTCATTTTTTAAGTTTTTAATTTCAAAATAATATTTTTCTAATTTCTCAAAATTCAAGATATCTAATTTCAAAAGTCAATTTACTCCTGTATTTTTTTATTTTTTTATTTTATTATTTTATTGTATTTTATTTTATTTTATTTTTTTATTTTATTTATTTTTTTATTTTTAAATTTTATATTATTTATTTTATTTTTATTTTTTTTCTATTTCTTTCAAGTTTTCAATTTTAAAATTCAATTCCCTCATTTTTCCATTTCATTTTTTTAGTTTTCAATTTTAAATTTACAATTTCCCAATTTCAAAATTCAAAGTGTCACAATTTCTAAATTCGAATCTCCCAATTTTTAATTTCAAATTTCTAAAGCTCAAATCTCAAATTTATAAAATTCAACTTCCAATTTCAAAATTTCAATTCAATATTCTTAAGCTTCAAATTCATTTCATAATTTTAATTTCCAATATTTCAAACTTTCAACTTCAAAATTTCAATTTTAAATCGCTTTAAAATTCCAAACACGTGATTAATCTCTGCTAGCTCATGTGGATCTTGTGGAGTTAATTTGTGTGACATATAAATGGGCTTGGGTGGGGCCCGACAACTCATGTATCCTTTTAACAAATAATTTGACATCTAATCTGTAACCAATTTCCAATTAAATGTGAATATTTCATATTTGTTATTACACTAACATTGTCTCTAATTAGTATCGCTTTGGATATATCACCCAGGTACGCATTTTTCTCATCTAATTTCGCTTATTCATATATTTATTTATTTATTTATTCATTTCTATATGCCTTGTGTGTTATTATATTGATACTACTTGTTTTGTGATCCATCGATCGATTAGAATAAAAAGTCGATTTTCCCTAAACTTGTTTTGTTGAGACCGCTTTTATATGGGCTTAAAGGGGTGCCATGGCTCACACGCACTCCTCGAGAAATCTCGACCTCCGAACCTAGACTTTGTTTTCTAGACTCTGTTCTTTCTTATCGTGAGCTCATATTTGGGTGGTTTTTTCTTCCTTATTTTGCTTTTTCCCTTTTAAATAAAATTAAAAATAAGTATTTACTCCAAACCGCTTTTTTTTTTTTAAAATGGTTTTCCAAATACAAAAGCTTAGCAACGCCCACTGAGCGGGACGCACGTGAAAAACGCGGGTCCACACTTTGCTATACCGTTCTCTATAGGAAACCGGGTATCAGGAAAAGCCCTTTGTGACTTGGGAGCAAGCATTAACTTGATGCCGCTCTCAATGTTTAAAAGGTTGAAGTTGGGGGAACCAAAATCTACTACAATCAGTTTGCAACTGGCTGACAGGTCCTACCAACACCCTCATGGTATAATTGAAAATGTCCTAGTCAAAGTGAACAAGTTCATCTTTCCGGCAGATTTCATTGTTCTAGATATGGAAGAAGATAAAAAAATACCTATCATACTGGGTAGGCCATTTCTAGTGACTGGCGGAGCACTGATTGATGTGTAGAAGGGAGAACTGAAGTTGAGAGTGCAAGATGATGAAATCACCTTCCATGTATTCCAACCCATGAAGCTCTTAGATGACTACCCTAACAAAGACACCTCAATCCTCCACCCCAAAGAGATCCTGCAAGGTGAAGTGGTAAACTCCCAGGATAAGTCTCATATTGCATAAAGAGTTACCCAGAAGATCAAGGGCATGGTAGCAAAAATAGTCCATCCGCCCTGAGCAGTGATTTTGAATACTACAGCGGAGGTACGTTAACATTCCTAGTTCGTCTAGAATAAAACATGTACGTTGCAGGAATGTCGAGCTAACGAGATTAAACATAGCGCTTCTTGGGAGGCAACCCAAGTATCAGGAGATTTTCTTTTTCCTTAAACTCGTATTACTTCCATTCCTTTGATCATTTATGGAAAAAAATTTCATTAAGGTCTGTTATGCTTATTTTACTATATCAGAAATCTTAAGAAAGAGTGGTAAAAATACGTTGTCCCACCTTTCCGGGTCCGCTGGCCAAGCTTGCTATAATCGGGCCGCGAGGGAAGCCAAATTTTCGCTACTTCTTTCCGTCAGCCATGCACGTGGCCCGTCGCCGCTACTAGTCTAAGACCAACCTTTCTAGTCCGTACTGAGTCGAAGCCACCTTCGCAACGCGAGCCTCAGCTCGCAACGAACCTCTACGCCACGGCTGGCGTATGTCTTCACCACAAATGGCTGGGACCTTCACTACTTGGCCACCATTTTTTCCCTTCACTGTTAGGTGCCTTCGTCTCGTCTCGCCCTGTGTGCATTTTTTGTAGATTTAAGCAAACAAATGACTATTACGGATCCTAAGAAGACCGTCCTAACCAAACGACACCAAGCCCGGCTTCCACTGTGCAAAGACTCCTCTCCCACGATCCGCGCCGATTCATTTCCTCAGGAGTGACTCTACTACGAGTCGTTATAAAACCGCCTGCTCGCCCCCAGCTTGGCTCACCCTCGAACGCTGCTCTTCAACTTCACCATTCACCCGAGGTCAAGTGCACTTTATACTGACCGAGCGGCCCCCGTCAGACAGAGTTCCATCTAACCTCGCCATTCCGTCGCACCACGCTGTTCGGTCCAGGTGGGTGATTCACTTTCGTTCACCATCAACTAAACCGCACCGTCGCTAGAAGACATGCTGCAAAATACCGGGCCTTATTTGGTGCATTACTGCACTTCGAGAGCCCGACATGAGCTCACATTGTGGCTAAGGCATGTGGCGACGCCACCCGCTCACGCCGGGATTCGCCATCGAGAGTGGGTCGGGCCGAGTCGACTCCAAGCGACGCCGCGACCGGGCTCGATCCACCCTTCGATCACTCCACTGGCCCAGACGGCCGGTCTCACGTTAGACTCGAGGAGCAGTACAAAGAGCGCCCGCCTATCTCGCTTACTCCAGGCGGCCCGGAGCCCGAACGAGTCGATAAGGATAGGGATGTAACACCCACTCCCCCCCACCCGGGCTCCACCTCTCATGCACCCTGGCCCAATTAACACCTCCCCATCGGTTTCGGCCACTACCCTTATCCTAAATTCAGGACCAAATTTCGACCTCACCCGCTGATTCAGCGCCTATCGACGAGTCCCAAGAGCACCGGGTCACTATGGGCCAAGATTTGGATGCACTCAGGGTCGACATGTGCACCGGGCCCCTCCACAACCGCCAGTCATCTAGCCAGTGAGCTCGCAGACAAATACAGATTCCACGTGTGTCACCACCTCGCCACCGTAGCGATCCCGATCACCGTGGAGTTCCCTCTCTTTCTTTCTTTACTGGCCAATGAGGATATCAGCCCATTTTTTCGTGGAAGCGGACCGGGTCGTGCCATTTACTTTCGTGGTTTCGCTATGTTTATGTTTATAATTATACGTTGTTTACATATGTTTACGCAGATGTTCATGTTCGTGTTTAGATTTGCGGTTTAGGTTATGCTATACCGTACGCTCACATTTTTTTCATCTAGTTCGTGTTATGATGTCTTATCACTTCTCGCTCTAGGATCGTGTTGCAAGATGTGTGCGTGATGCCATGTTTGCCAATCAGGGATCTTTTTAGACCTCTACAAATTTGCGAAACACACAATGCACGTAACAAGAAAGGATCCTTAGGTTGTTAGATGCTCAGGAATTACTTGCTTGGATCGGTAGAGATGATATAAAGAACCACCTCCTTATTGTTCAAGAAACCACTTCCAGAGTAGTCTACCTATGACGCCCCATTTCTCGGGGGTCCCATTGACCACCGTCATCCCAGAAACCCATATGTGGGTCCACATCACAGGATTCATACGTGAGTAAAAATGGCCACATCGGGCTCATACATCCATACTCAAATGTATATTTTATACAAAAATAAGTTAATTTACAATTTGTTTTTATTACAAATTATCCAAAACTAGGTCTTTTACCCAGATTTTTACAAAAATAAATAACAAGGCCACATATGGCCATTTCTTCGTCTCTAAGACCTCAAATGCATCCCCTGCATCCCTGTGTGAACCTTCTCAAGCATTCTAAATAATTCTTTTTCCCCACAGTACAGCAATGCCCGCAGCGGAATTATCCCCACGTTACTCCCCACCTAAGTGCTCATGTAATGGCAAACCAAACATTCAAGCAAAACATATATGTTCCTACTTAAATGTTTACATGAAATGGATGAGAATGTGACTCACCCTTTCCCACTTCTCGAGCCCTCACTGACTCCCTCACGCACGCCTGCCAGAGAAACACCATTTTCAAACATAAGGTTGCTCAAACATAATAATCGATTTTCTGGTGAAATCTATCGACAACTCCTCCGAGGTGAATTGGCCGATAACCTCAATGTCGCCACGGGTCTTCCTCCTAGATGAACTGTTCGACAACTCTCCAAGGCAATTCTTCGGAAAATCTTCCTTTGAAATCCATTTAGCAAACAAGTTTTTTTTATGTCATGCACTCACACCTACTATTCTAGGGTGCCTCAGTGCATATGAAATGCATTATGCCATTTCCATACAACATAAGAAGAATATATGATTTGCCACGCATATATAAATCAAAACAATTACCACAAATACCATGTTATTCTTTCATGACAATAACACCAAAATTAGCCTACACGGGCTAATAAACAATTTAAGAATTCATTTCAACCGCCCAAGCAAACAGCCAAACCATGCACAAGATCACATGAACAATACAAACTCAGTCTCAAAACTGCCCAACGACATTCTGCATTTCCTCACTCGCCCCAATCTTGAATCGAAAAACACGCCATCCAGCCTCAAGATATCCCTATCCATTAAACGTTCTTACCAAAGAATAAATCAAGTAGAAGAAAACCCTTACCTCCTGAGTCACGAAACTCCACAAAACCAAGACTCCACGCCAGTACTCTCGCAAAGATGTAATCAACTTCTCCTCTTACTCGTATGAGAACCGATACCAACATCGAAATCTTGCAGGTAAGATGTTTCTTTTTTTTTTCTTTTCCTTTTATTCCCTCGCCCTCACTGACTCTTAGGACCACTGACACATGACTTAATAATCATTTTATCTTTGTCTACTATTCATGCGACATGTGTCTACATACATGCAGTAGGGTGGCCCTTGTCACACCACATGCCTCTCATATCATGTGTACCTCTCACAAGCTGTCATACTACACCCGACACCAGGCGCCTCAAAAGACGTGAAATTTTAACTGTCTCGGAATTCAACGAAATTCAACGTGGTAGCTAGATTTCGCGAGACGATTCCAACGGTGAAGTTCGTTTCGTCATCCGTGATCTAGAAAAAAATTCCGGATTTTGACTGAAATTACCATTTTACTCTTTTTCAGAAAATTAAAATTTTTCTGGCTACACTACCACACACTCGCGCATGGACTTCCTGTGGTATGCCTAGGTTCCACTAAGCTCACCAACATTCAACTAGTCGCGGGCTGCTCTAAATGCTTCGGCTCATTTCGTATGCTGAAATTATTCCCAAGCTGCGAGGGAACTAAGGTCACAAGCATTATATTAATGTGGAGTCCATGTGTCAACTCACGTATGGTTTGTGATCCTAGAGATCGCTTCCAAAGAATATGCGTTTCAAAAGTAAAACCGGAGGTCATGGATCGATCGATCGAAGAATCCATTAAATTAATCTATTTTAAATGTAAAAAAGGAATGATGTGGTTCTTGTGGTTTCCAACACCGATCGCAATACCCACCTCAGATTCGTAATCAAATCTAAGAGCCATCGATGAATGGTCTCACCCAAGATAACGTTAAAGGCTCTTAAAACAAAGAATGATCGAATCGATGGCAAAACACTGTCAAACCGACGGTTGACTCTAGCTCCATTTGCAATCAAGCACAACGTGTACCGAGGGTCTCTCATTCACACGTTGTCAAGAAGATGCCAAACTAAGGTTTTATAAGATTCCGTAGCGCTTAGCATCGCATAATCCCATCGCTCAAAGAGGAATTAAGGGTTGTTACTACAGAGTGAGCTCACCACAACCCTCATCACGAGGCTTAACCCAATGGAAAACCGGAAATTCCATTCAAGGTTTGACAAGAAACTATGGATAAATGTGGCTCGAGAAATGTTAACACTCAATCAGATCGCATATCAAAGCACATAATCCAATATGCTCAAGTCAGAGGAACTAACTCAGTGATTTACAAGGAATTGAAACTTCCTAATCCAAGAAAAGATATATTTCACCCTATAAACCCTAAAGAAAATATGAGACACTCCAAATGTTCAAAACCAAACCCTAGAATCCAAAACTGCTCTTCTCTGCCCTCCAATGGGCTTAAATACCATTCTCCTTATCGATCTCAAGTAGCGGTCATAAGACGAGCTGCATTCTTTGCACCAAGATTGGAATTTCCGCTCAAATCCCGCAAAGATCGTGACAACAGACCGATACTTCAAGAAGGTGATACCCAGATCAAGTGTACTCCAAGGTTTGACGATGTGGGTACCTAGACAAGAAGTACGGCATCTGCACTCAATCGTCGTAATGGCCCTCACCGTAGCACTACCCGGGGCTTCACAACTGCCTTCATCATCCGAACACTCACACTTATCTTCCAGACACAACTCATAAAACGTGCACGACCCCAAAATCCCGTGACAAGCACAAAAACGCGAGAAACGCATCAAAGGCAACCACGATCCTTACACAAATGAGAGCAAACATGAGCCGAGTATTAAAATCCCATATAAATGTTTCACTTTTATGCATTCAACACTAACACCCATGACGGGACATCATGTAAAAGCAGATCATTATCGAGCCCCAAGATATAAATATATATATATATATAGCAGAAACATCAAAAGAAAAAAGAAAGCGTGAATAGAATAAGTGGGACCTTCTAATCGAAATCCCGGGCACAATCCGAGGGGCCTTTCAAAGCCTAATGCCCTGAGCCAACTCGGCTCTGTCATCACTTCACCGCCGCTACATGAGCGAGGATGCTAGCTTCCCATAAATTTGTGGCCCTTAGGTTCAGCCTGAGTGTTCTGGTGAAGTTCAGGGAATTAATGCCCTGCCTCAACTAACCGTGTGAGGAGTCACCAATGGATCCCCCGCATGTGAACACTAACCGAACTTACGAGCACCAGAGTTCTTTCATAAGTAAGTAGGTTAGTGTATATACAAATGGTGCGCTCTATCCTTTCGTGAGTTAGATTCCTCCTAAATAAGTGTTGAATTCAAGTTTGGGGTACTGAACCGAAGTTATATGCGTAGAGATCACTGATGCCAACGCATAACACTCTCGAAAGGCCATCGAAAAACCAGAGGTGAGTCATCGTCGATCGAATATGTTGTCGAATTCTTTCAAAGTCGAACAACCTGGCGATCCTCGAAACAACAGCAAGATTTCATGAGCTCGCCCATTTCATCCCCAACCCGCAATATGTGCATCACCCAAGATCATTAAGTTTGGTCCTCGTTATTATCTGCGGTGGTTCCGCTCAGATCGCTTTTGCCGTGACAAGAAGCCAAGTTTTCGGGTGTGATGAGCGCCAAAAACACTTATTACGCACTCGAGATTTAGCGAGATTCGGATCGTCTACATCATATAGTCGTGTTTTGATTACTTTTCTAATATTTCAGTTTTTTATTATGTTGTGAGGGAGAAAACACAGAAAACAATGAAGGGTACTTGTGCAGAAGCCCCAATAAGACGGCGTAAATCGCCCACTGGGAAGGACACCCAACGTCGCGACGTCCCAATCCATGCGACATCGCAACGTCACTAATGCTATGAAAGTCTCAAATAACCTTATCTCTCGAGAGGCTATAAAAGGAAAGGGAGGAATCACATTTAGTTTGAAAATTCTCAGAAAGCCAGGTTTAAGGAAATAGAGCCAGGAACAAAGGAAATAAGATTGGAAGACCGATCCAAAAGAGAGAGAGACTCAAAGAATCCGGAAGATTGTCACTTTCTCGATCATTAAAGTTTTCTCTATTCTTATTCTTATGTCTTGTTTTTCATTTGTACTGGAACGGATTATAATGAGGTTCTAATTTTGTGGATTAGGGTGTTGGTAGAAGTTTAGACATGAAAACTATGTTAAGGTGTTAGTTTTCTTACAATTCCATTATCTTATATATGTTCATTGCTACTCATTAACTCTTATCAGATGAAATCATATTAATTTTTTTATCAATCTTAATATGTGAGTGGTTCTTCAAGACCGAAGTGAATGAAGAAATTAGACATAGTAGGTTAATCCTAATAAACTCGATAATACAGATTACTCAATACCAGGAGGCCAGAGTCTATAGACACTATGCACCTTAAAGGCTAGTATGAAGCCAAGGAGCAAGAAACCTAGTAATGTGCATTTTAGATTTAATTCGAAAGGCCCCACCTACATTAGATAAGAGCCGCTCGAAAACATCATATCGATAACTTAATCTAATCGCAACATCACATAGTAGGATTGTTTAACGACACCAACACCCTAACCTTTTCGCATCTTAATCACTTTTAAGTGCACAATTACAGTAGTAGTAGTTAAATTTAGTTTTGTTTCCACTAAGACATCACAATTGCTAGTTTGAATATTAAATAGGCATTATACTTGCATTTAGCCCATTTAGTAAGAATTCTTCCTATGGATCGACATTTATTCCTCGGGAGTACACTATATTACTCTAACAAGCGTATACTCTGTACGTTAAAATCACTACATATTTCATCGCGACATATTTTAAACACAATCACGCAAAACACTATCGCTTGCGCGCTACCACTTCGCCACCACGCAACACAATCTCCCTTTATGTCCCGACACAAGGCCTCTGGCCTTGTCCACATCCTGTCGCGACACAATCCACGATCGCTACACAGGGCCAAAAGGACTATGTAGCAATAGAGAGGATCTCTGCCGCGACCCAAGTCACCTAGTCCTAACCCCAAACCTTGTCGCAACACAAAAACTCTATCGCGACCCAAGTCACCTAGTCCTAACCCCAAACCTTGTCGCAACACAAAAACTCTATCGCGACATCAGGAAGTTGTAACATTCCTCGCCGCGACAAGAAAGTCTCGCGCGACTCCAACTGGGTCCCAAACTTGCCCTGAAAATCTATCGCGACATGGGAGATCCCCGCCGCGGCACACGCCGTGAGTTTATCGCGGCACGCCGCTATTGTCAAGGCGCACCCCGCCACGCACACCTACCGTCAGGCGCGCCAAGCCACGTCGTGTGCCCGCCTCGGGACCATGCGTCGCCGACACGTAAGGCGTCACGGCGCCTTCAAGCACTATGTCACAACAGGGGGCTCTTTGTCGCGACACACACAAACCCAAGACGGGCGCAGTCGCCATCTCCACTCCCGCACTCAGATCCGCCCACTTTGGCCGTAATTACTACTATCGTATTTTTTCAACATTTCCTCGCATACATTCTAAAATCTATGAAAAACATTAACGCTGAACTAAACAAGTTCAAAAATAAGTTTTTATTATAAAACTCCTCAATTTACATAATCAAGCTGGTTGTTTTGTTCAGAATACTATAAAACCAGAAAATAAGCTAAATCTGGCCTTTTTCTCACTATACCTCAAATGTCTCCACCTCTGGGTGTACGTCCAGCACCTAAAAACAATTTTCCCACGACGGGGTGAGTGATGCCCAGTAGAGAAAACTCCTACAAGGGCTACTCCCCACCTAAGTGCACATACAATGTCATGTTCACACATTCAGCAAAATATGCATATTTCTACATGAATGTTCACATGCCATGCCCCATGTTTCGAGTCCTCACCGACTTCATACATTTATTTGCATTGGGATGAAATTCGCTTTTTTCAAAACAAAATATTTTTGTTTTTTTTAACCACTGATATTCTCTTAAAAATTAGTATATATTGGTCAACCCTCCGGACTATAATTCAAGGAACATACTCTGAGATATAGTATGGACAACCCTTCGAAATATAATTTAGTGGATATAATTAAAGATATTTGGCTGACAACCTGATTAAACTGCTTGTTCACAAACCATTTCATGTACTCACACCCGATTTACGCAATGTCCCGTGCACATGAAATGTTAATGCTATTGCATGGAGTTCACATGTTACATGCATACAGAGGAACACATGGAATATTTAAAATCATGCTTCACACTAAGCATCATGGGTAACTACATCTACTGCATGTAATTCCTATCCATACACAATCCATATTTATGTTTCAAACACACAAATAATAGCATGTTATTGATGAGTCAAAAACTCATTGAATTTTTAGTCCATTTTTCTGATTGTTCTTACAATGTACCGCTTGTTTTATGAAATATGTACTATTTACCAAATTTCTATGTTGGGTGTAAATTATTATGTAAATAAAAATCTAAACAAAGATCGGCGAAACACTTAATTGCCAAGTGAGGTCGCGACCCGTAAGTCATAATGATGCCGAATGAAAAATGTCAGACTAAGAAGCCAGGTTGCAACAGATGGGTGAAATGAGGTCACGGCTACGTTTTCGGAGGTCATGACATAGAAGATAGTAGAAAACAAGACACTTAGGTCACTTCGCGATGGAACTGAAATGCATGCATAGAATTTAATAAGGGTCAAAACGGCTTTAACAAAGATCAACATAATCGCCAACAGAACCGATGCTCAGCGTATATCAAATCGAGGTCGTGACATATTCCAAAAAAAGCGGTTGCACGCTTAGGTCGGTCTTTAAATAGATACAAATCATGAACCGCCAGATCGAGGAATGAGGGTCGCACTGATAGGAAGAAGGGATGGTCGCGACATACTAAGTCGCAGAACAAGAATCGCAGTTGATTAAAGAAAATATCGGGTCGAGACTTCCACGTCCACGTCGCGACAAGAAAACAAAGGTATCAAAGAAGCAGTCACGACCGCTTGAAAGTCACACAACTTAATTAAGTCGCAACATGAAAGAGAAACTTAAATCCGTAGTTATAAGAGGATGACAACAAAGAATGAGGTCACTATTATTACTGAGGTCACTACATAAAATTGCAAAGAGAAGCAAAGAGATGTGAGGTCACGATGATCGACCGAGGTCGGACACCCTGAAACAAGAAAAAGGAGGTCGCAATCAGAATTCTCAGTGATTACAATAAATATGGTCAAAACAAAGAATTCATGTCACACTACTAATCAAATGCAACCTAAAGAAACATGTCACAAACGTAAAACACGTCGCGAACAACAATTGCAAGAACAAATGAAGGGACGCCGCGACGCTTTCCTGAGAGCATAATAATTTTGACAAACCAAACTGTGGATTTTGGCCGCGACAAGTTTCAAGTCGCGCCTAAAAATAGTGAGCCGGGCCATTGATTTAGAACGCACTGAACCCGAATCGTGCCCAATTTCGAAAAGTTATAACAAAGGCATTACGCTTAAGAAAGTAGTTTTTCTTTCTTTAAACCAGAACCGGGAAGAAGAAAAACTCACCTGTGATATTTTAATAGATTTTTTTTCTTTTCTTTCATTTCGATCCAACCAAATGATCTATTATCACTGAAGCAATATTTCAATTTACTCGCCCAGTTAAATTAAATTTAGACGGTTTGTAATAATTCTTCCTCAAATTAATGCAACTCGCAAGGTGAATTAACGCTCCATTATCGATCAGAATGCGCTTAAGCCACTTCCACTAGTTCGAATTTATTATTACATGTTTTTCCGCATAAATCGAAGGAAGTACCGAATTGGGGAGGATTTATTCGATTGATTTGTTTTTCATGTAATTGTTCCCAATAGTAGTTTGGAATACCCGTCCAAAGATCAGATCCCCGCCTCGATTTCTAGAGGCCTTTCTGAAAGGACACGTAGATGGCGATTCCCGAGAGTTAAAGAACATCTTAATTGTGCAGTCGACCATTATTGAAGAACTATCGAGCTCGAGTTCAATTTAGATAAATACCCGCCCACTCATAATCGGATGTCGAGGGGAATATTTATCAATTTAACACCGTAGACTTACCTTAATTGGCTGGAAAACTCTCACTTCGTGTTAGCTGTGGATTTAATCAAGGGAAGAGAAATATTCATTAGATTTTAAGGTCGTAGCCATCAATCAGTTGGTATTCTTTAAGGACACTCTCGACTGGGAAGTAAGAAATCGCAGCCTCAAGAAACGGGTAATGGGGTGACGAGAAAGAGCACACCTGACTTGAGGAGCAAATACAAGTAGGCCGGTTGCACTTTGTCTTCAGAGAAACAGGTATTCTAATTTAGAAATAAAAGGAGAAACTAACTTAATAGTAGTATCTTTGAAAATCCTACCCAAATTTGGGGTGATGTAGTTTTAAATGGGATACAAAGTAGAAATCATTCGTTTCACAAGATTCTTATTAGTGTCCATTTTTACAGTAGAATTGATTCACCAACCTATTATATAGTTAATTATGATTTAACGAGCTTATTTTTACATCCTAGGTGTAGATGTCCCTTGTGACGCTTATCCTTTAATTTCTAGTTGATAAATTTATTTACTGAGGCCCAGATAGTGATGGAATCTCGAGTACGGTAGTCGATGTGAGAACCAAGTCAATTCATGTTGGAATGATATCTCTGACTTACACCAAATTTTTATTACTGAATCGACCTATGCACTGCAAAGGTCATGTACTAAACCCCATTATTAATTCTAGAACATAAATCAATTTTATTCATTATCAAACAACTCTATTCAACTTGACATATGCGTGAGAATCAGAAGGCCCTCAGATAAGTGTTAAATCGAAAGTGGTTTAGTCTATACCTCACGTGACAAATAAGTTTACGGCGCCGCGCACGGGAGATCGGAAGGGTTTGAATAAATCAATATTCTAACAAAAGAGTGAAATGCTAATTTGGACATTTTTCTTTATTTTATAAAAGAAATGCACAAAAGCGGCTGATAGCAATAATGTATAAGCTACCGATTCAGAGAACTGAAGATATATGATCTGTGATACCACCGTTTCCAAATAATCAATATATCTCCATTTCGCGGTTAATTAATGCACAAGAAGCCAAATCGACCGCTCCCGAGGATTCCGAATCGAAAGAACACTAAGAAGCTTAAGGAAAGTAAGCAGAGCGTGGTGCTAACCACGGCAGATGAAAGCACTGATCGACAACAACAAGAAACAAGAATGTAAAGGCCTCCAACTGATACAATGGAGGATTTCTGCAGGCTCATCCGCGGCATTACTCACGCCAGACAACCCGCCAGAGCCAACAACTTTGAGCTAAACCAAGATTGATCACAATGGTTCAAAGACCGCTACCCGCTATCCCACCAAGATCCTAATGAACACCTTTAAGATTCCTCGTGATGGCAAACATGCGAGCCAATGGTGTGGAGACCCGAGGTGATAAAGCTGTGACTCCTTTCCCTTTTCCCAAGAGATATTCCAACACATATACAATCTGTCACTATACGGGACTAATCAGATACATGGGAAGAGTCAGGAAGCATTCCTAAGTAGATTTTTCCATCCCTCAAGTAAACTCAAAGAAGAAATGGAAATCATAGTTGTTCCAACAAGGAGGATGAAAGCTTCTGTATACTATACTGGAAAAATAAAATAATAAGAGATGTCCTATGCATGGCATAAATTAAGACACAAATGGATATCGTCATCACTCGAATGATATACTATATATCATAGATGCTTCACATGGGCATTCAAGAGGAAAATGCAGAGGTGCAAGGGATTTGAGCAAGAGACCTAAAGTAAATGCAACATGAAAGCTCCATCCGACTTACAAGGAGCTACAAGAAAGCAAAAGGGAGTGAGCTACTGAGCTTAACAGGATGATTGCCACACGGAAACAGTTAGATGCTATTATGCACAAGGAGTGGATAAACAGATAAAACCGATTCGGCCACGAGACTGAGCAAGAGAGAGAGGTGAATCTCAGAGAGCCGAGGATCAGCTAATGAAGATCCTATGTACCAGGAGGCCACCACTGAATGAACAGAGAGAAGCTATCATTCTGCCAAATCCCAACTTGCCTAATACATTATAATCCAAAGATCGAGGAACCATGAGAACTTCTCATGGCAGGAGCATCACAAGGTCAAAGACGCGTAATTTCTAGCAAGGGTAATTAATCCACCAAGGTTCCAGCTAGCAGTAGCAAGGAGATCAAAGAAAATGAATATCAAGGTCAAGAGGACCCAACTTCATTCGAGGAGCGTATGTCGCAGCCTACGGGGATAACAAAAGTCATTTCACACCCATGAACGTAAATTACCGAGTCAAGCCTTAACCAATTGACAAATGTTTCAATCCAACACAAAGGCTTCCCTAAAGAACTTGGAAACACAGGTTGGGCAACTGGCCTTGACCTTGCAAACCTAGAATAAGAATGCATTCCTTAGTGACACTCGGAAAAATCCAAAGGACTATATGGCAGTCCAGCTAAGGAGTGGCAAGGAAATGAGTAACAGCAGAGCATAAAAGAAAGAGAAGATTGATCAAAAAGAAGAGAAAGCAACTGGAGGAGATAATGGAAAGAGCAAGGCAGAGAGGATTACGTAAATCAAAGGTGCTGTGCAAACCGAGCAAATTCGAGGAAAGCAAAGGAGCGTAAAATGTATGAAAAGGTTAAAGTTTACACCCGTGCAGTCCCATTTCCACAGAGGATTCAGAAAGCAAAGGAAGAACAATTTTCTAAATTCTTGGAAATTTTCAAGAAAATAGAAATAAATACTCCCTTTGTAGATGCAATCAATCAAATGCCAAATTATAAAATTTACGAGATACCGAAAGTAAGAAGAAGAAGTATTTGCCGGGGAATGAATAGTGAACTTCACTGCCACTTGCAGTGCAATTATTCAAAGAAGTTTATCAGCAAAAATAAATGACCCAGGTAGCTTCACCATTCCCTGCTCAATAGGGAAATATGAGTTCAAGAAGGCCTTATGTGACTCAGGAACCAACATCAACTTGATGCCCTTATCAGTGGTACAGAGATTGAGTTTGGGGGAACTTACCCCAACAACAATTATACTATAGATGGATGGTAGATCCATGGCTCAACCAGAAGGTGTTCTTGAAGATGTGGTGGTTAAGGTAGGGAAATTTATCTTCCTTGTGGACTTTGTGGTTATGAAGATGGAAGACAACTGTGTCCTCTCGTTGTTAGGAAGACCCTTCTTAGCAATCGGAGCTGCCTTGATTGATGTGAAAAAGGGTGAGCCGACTCGAGGGTGGGAAATGAAGTAAAGGCACTTCAACCTGGACAAAAGCTTGACACAATCTGATGTTGATGCAGAAAGTTGTAATGTTGTAGATAACAGTAGTCCTATTAGTTTTGACTTGATCTCTGATTGTAACCTTCAACATTCTATCAATGAAAATGAGATGAATATCTAGTATATTGAGAGTGTTGATTATGAACTACTGCAGATTCCGCTTAGAAATAGGAAATAGCTCCTGAGTTTGAATGAAATGGCCAAGAAAATTCAAGCAGACAGGAAAAGAAAGTTACTAAACAAGAGACTAGTGCATAAAGGTTAATTTTGAAAGAATTGCCTAGTCATCTTAAATATGCTTTCTGTAACTTAACAAGGGCAACCAAGAATCGTACTACCTGAATTGGATCGAGAATGAAGAACAAAGGCACTACTGCCATTCTAAGGAATACAAGGAGGCTATTGCCCGGCCAATCAAGATTCAAAGGGTATCACCCTTCATTTATATGCACAAACTGGCGAATGATGATGCAAAAACATCAATTGAACACCTGAGGAGGCTGAACCCTGTGATGAAAGATGTTGTAAGAATTGAAGTACTGAAATGGCTAAATGCAGGATTTTATTTTATGCACATCGCATGCCTCTGGGTGAGCCCAATTCACAGGGTTCCTAAGAAGGGTATAGATTCGGGCATGATCGTAAATGAAAGGAATGAACTCGATTCCTACAAGAACTATGACAGATGGAGGGTGTGTATAGACATGGTAAAATCAATAATGCAACTTAAAAGATCATTTTCTCTTACCTTTCATCGATTAGATGTCGACAAAAAGAAGCAGGACATCCCGACTAAGACATAAACATGTAGCTGTGCCGCTCCGAACCAATAAAATTTATAAATCAAACCTTTCTACTACTATAGCCTAATTCATCAAGAAGATAGCTGGCTCTAAGGTCAAACTCAGGGATGGATTTTCTTCGTACAAATGATTTACAGTGAAGGCCAAAATGGTGAATTTGGTTTGGATTTTAAGGTTTGATAAAAATAGTGGGGTGAAATGTTTGGAAACTGAAAATAAAACAATTTAAAATGCAAAGATCTCTTGAAGTGTTAGTCACCTGGGTCACCCAAGTGGCAATCGAGGGTTTCCAAGGTCCTTTCCTCAAGGCTGGGGAGGATGACCTATAGTCATTTCGAACCGAATCTTCATTTAGCTATAAACCTAACCTCCTTATTAACTATCCTTCGAAAATTGGTAATTGGCATAGCATCAATGGTCTCGATAAAGGAAAACAACTCTCCTTGACTCACCCACAAGGATCATAAATGATAATTCAATAAACGCCAATGGATCTAACATTGCTATCCACGAGCCCAAAAAGATTATCAAGTAATAATCATTCAAGGTGAATCTAAGGGATTTAAACCTATAGTTCAAGGGAACACAAACGCTCAAAGTGAGTACCGCATGAAGAACATGGAACTCCACTAGCTGCCTTCTAAATCCTACTCCCAAGCACCCTTCCCTTCAAGGAGAGCGTTTGACACCATCCTCCAAGTCACATCCTGGAGGGTGTTTCACGCTTGTAAAAACAGAGAAAATGAGGGAAAGTGAGAGAAACTGGAATCCGCCTTCATATACTTATCCATAACAAACTTCCCATAGGCGAGGATACGACCTGGGACTTAAAATTTAGATCTGCCATCTCGGAGCTTAGTCCATGGGAAGACATCCTAGCTCTTAGGATTCTCCTGCCTGGCAAAGACCCTACGGTTCTACATATGCATGGGCTTGTCACACATCAATGCGCCAGATCATTTAAGAGCGTCACACCGAGACCACAAATGTTTATTATTGATTGTTTAATCACAAAATATAGATTAAGAACACAAATATTGAATTTTTTTAATCTGAAAACACTTTATTAAACAAAACTGAAACAATGTTAATCCCGATACACTGCATCAGTTTATGTTTCTGAAGACGTCTGATTCAATCAACTTCGCGTTTAATAATTTCAATATCTGATTTGATCTGACTCCTACAATCTTCATACCATCAATGTTGGGTCTTCTCCATCATAAATATTATAATAGATTGAACTAAATAATATTATCAGGTCATCATGTGCAGATGAGTTTCAACCGTTCATGGCGAAATACTTTATTTGTTAGTTGATCCATTCGCTGATCAAACGAATGCGCTTATTTTTTATACTTCCACTTATCTCATGGGCATCTGCAAACTCAATATTTCTATGTTTGTTTTTTTAACTAGTCTTATTAATAAAATATAAAATTATTTCAGCTGAATATATTCAGAATGAAATCACCTCTGATTTTCTGATTCTTCCACTGTCTTTTCCAATCTTCATTCATCTCAGTAGCCTTGGTTTGTAAACAACGTCAATAAATCAATGTTTTTTCTTCTACATCATATCTCCTCCAGAGATTCTTCAGATCTCACTTTTATCAGGATGAAAACCCAAATTCTTAGTGAGTCTCAATTCAGGTTTGAGTAGTTCAGAACATCTTATATTCTGTTTGGTTCCTAGGAAAGAAAATGAAAATATTCAGTGCAGTTCAATGATTGTCTCATGCTTTATAAATGTTGGGTTTTATCTTGTAGCACTTCAGATGATTAAATTGATTACAATCATTAATGGGGGGTTGTAAAATTAGAGAATCATAGACTGAATTAAATTTTAATCAGCACTGGCTAGCTTAGTATTTATTACCAATTATCGTCATTTTCTAAATATTGAACCTGATTAACTAACTAAATCTCAATCTTCTCAATCCTTTGCTCTCAGATATCTTGCATGGAGGTCTCGAAAAGGCTAAGATTTTACTGTTCTGCTTCCCTGCCCACAAATAATTTTTTGCTTCTTGGAGCTTTCTTTCTCTTAGGAGTGTGATCAGAAATACAGATTATAAAGAGGTATAATTATAGAACTCCTGTTTAGTTTGATTTCCAGTAGGATATGCTTCTAGTAATACAAACATCTATATCTGAGTTCTACAAAATTTCAAAAATCTACTAAGAACAACCTGAATTGTTACTAAGATCAAATTTCATTTGATCCCCGAAATTGGTGAAATTTTGGAGTGGTTGAAGTTATTGTTGAGAAAGATTACGTGCAGAGACTTGCTGGTTGGGTACCTATTAATGCAATGAAGATTGCAGGAGCAAAAGTTTGCCAGGTATTGTTACTATTCATACTTTCTTTCAGCTGTGGCATGCAAACTTCAGATATAGTATTTAGGCTGTGTTTTACTCTGTTTTGTGTATTTAGGCTCAGTGCATTCCTGATGATGGTGAGGCATTACCTAGAGGCATTGTTTCCAGGACGTCTGACTTGGAATGCGGTCCCATGGGCCCTTAATTAGGAGAGGCCAAATTTACAAGTTTAAGTATGTGATTGGATTTTCGGGTTTTTCAGAGCTTGTTATTGACTATGTATGGCATGGAAAAGTACTCTCTTTTGCCAAGGGACCATGGATACTCTTGAGATGATCAACAAATGATACTGATATGCAACAAAATCCCAATCAACTTAGTAAAATTTCACCCGGTTGATCGGGTATGAAACAAAATTTCCAGGGTCCCAGACTCTGTATTAGTCTCAAGAAGAACCCAACCTGAATCTGATCTTACTCCAGATGCTAGATTCAGCACAAAATACCAATAACCCAGTTGCGTTCAGATACAAATTTTTTGAATTATGTCAAGCTTTGATCATGATAAGAGAACTTATTCTCAGTCAATTTTCCCATACACTGAACTGATGTTCATAGTTCACAGAAGAACACCTAGTCTTATTTCTGTTTCCTGAAGAGTATAAAAGTGGTTTACAGAATTATCCTCACATTCCTTGAAATTTGATCTTAGATTGAAATTTGTTGAGGGAGAATGACTTCAGAGTCATGTGTGTGACTTATTTATCGGTTAATCTAGAATCTTTTGTTCGAATATTCAGTTGTAACAGTTTCTCTTGATATGTTGGTAACCTATCTCCAACACTTAACTTGTTTAGAAGAAGCAAGGATCGTCAACCAATCTCTTGGCTATTGCAGCTGGAATCAAGCAAAAAGAAAGTGTAAATAAAATCGTAACGAAGGTGATAACAACTCCCCGTTTCGTTTCTGTTCTGATAATAGCTTTATATTTTAAATTTTATCTTTTGGATTTTGATTTCTTTTTTCATCTCTGATCACAGTTTCTATTGAGTGATTTTGTCATAATGCTTTTTCATTATGATGGGATTGTGGATGAGTGGAGGGATTTGGAATGGAGCAGTCAAGCCATACATGTGTCTGCTATAAATCAAACTAAGTGGTATCAATTTTTATGCTGTTTTTTTTTCAGATATCTTCACCCATTTTTCAGTAACCTGTCAAATATTCGGGAAATTTAGGTGGTTTGCGAAGCGGTTCTTGCATCCAGATATTATTTCAGAATATGATTACATCTTCATTTGGGATGAAGACATTGGAATCGAATATTTTGATGTGGGAAGGTAAGAATGAGCATGTAAATCTGTGACAATTTGAGAAGTACTTATTGGAATTCTTGTTCAAGAGACAACTTCAGAATGCTTCCTATACATGTGTTTAATTATTTTCTGGCATGGAATTGCAGCATTTTATGAAAAGAATCAAATATGTCGTATAATTGAGTAATTTTAAGTGTTTTGGATTAGTCATTTAAAAACCTTTGGCTTCTCAAATCTAGCCCTGTATGAAGGATATATCGAACCCTTGTTTGTACATTGGCTTTGGGCTCTATGGCCAAGATCCCCGAAGCCAAGGCATACCACAACTAGATCCTTAGACCTATAACTCCTACCCAATTTGAGCTAAATCCAAAGAGTCATGGAAAATACTAATAGAAAATGACTGGCCTCCAACAGCCAAATTCAGATAAGAAAGATTAACTTTTGAAGGGCTAGTGAAAAAGCCTCAGTACTTCTATTCAAGAGAAACCTGTTCACGAGTTCATGTTCTCTATTCAGTAGTTTTCCTGAAACATCATGGTAATGTCTCTAGAGCATTCAAAGATGTATTTGAACCGATTACTTTCTTGCAGATATCTATCCATCATTAAAGAAGAAGAGCTCGAAATATCACAACCAGCACTTGATCCTTATAATTCAGTGGTGCATCATCCACTTACGTTACGAGAGAGGAAATTAAAAGTTCACAGGTCATCTCTTTTACAAGAAATGTTGTTTTGAAACCAAAAAATGTATGGTCTCAGCATGATATGCTGCAGTTTCCATCCTGTTAAGAGCTACTCTATTTGTACATACTACAATGCTACCATATTTTAAATCATCAGTACACTTGACCCGTAGTTATCAACTTGATTCTGGTTGAGGTAAATGTATTTTTGTTGGAGTTCTTTCTAAGTGGTTGGTTTTGAATTGTGTTAACAGGAGGACTCACAGACGTGAAGGTGCGAGGCTGTGTGATGCAAACAACACAGGTCCTTAAGTGAAGGGTAAAATTGGCATGTCTAGTTTGAAAATATACCATCAAACACATCCATTGATCCCAAGGTGAAAGACAATAACATGGAGTTCCACAGGTGGGTAGAAATAATGGTCCCCGCTTTTCTCAAAGGTCGCTTGGCGGCCAGTAATGGCTTATGATTCAGGTGTGATATCTCTACCATATGAACCAAGAGATTTCTCAAATAATCATATCTCTATCAGGGGAAAAAAATTCAGATTGGACTGAACTGTTACAAATAAGGTTGTCAGTTTTACTAATTTACTTTTTTTTATAAGTAATTGTATTAAAAAGGAGCACCAAACAGGGTGACCTTAAAAAGAGAGAACCTTCACCCCTTACAAGAGAACTAAAAGCAAAACGCCTCAAAAACTAAGCACCTAATCTAATCAATGAAATGAACAAGGGTCATAGGTCCCTCCACTACTGACACCTTAGTCTCTGATAAAAAAGATGTACAAAAGAGACTTTAGCCTTTGTATAGACAAACCTCATCTCTAAAACAAATGTCATTTTTATTTTCCAAACTGGTCCAAAATGCACAAAGGGCCCGCATTCCAAATTCCTCGCTTCTCTTTGGGAAGAAAAGTACCCTTCCATCCTAAGAGGAAGTCCTTGACTATGGTGGCCAAAATCCAAGATACTCCAAAGAGGGAGAAAAGAAAATCCCAAAGCACTCTTGCCTTAGAGCAATGAAGGAGGAGATAATCCACTGATTCCTCACTCTCTAGACAAAGGGGACAACAACTAGAAAGGGACAAACCTCTCTTCTGAAGCTGGTCACAAGTTAATATCTTGCCCCACGTTGCCTCTCACGCAAAGAAACTAATTTTTGGCTGAACACAAGTCTTCCAAATGCACTTCCAGGGAAAAGAAGAGGGTGTTCTTTGCTCCAAAGCTTTGTACAAAGATTTAACATAAAACAAACCATTTTTGATCCTGTCCACCGAACCCTACCCTCCACACCCTCAAACGCCCTCCCAATCCACAAACAAACTCTCCACATCATCCATCTCCCAATCGTTAAAAGGTCTTAAGAAAGTAGGATTCCAACAACCCCCTCCCATTTCCGCGCTTCACACACTCCCACCTGTGCATTCTTTGCACAAGCACAGAAACAAAGAGGGATAAGCATCAATTAGCTATGTCAATGCGACAAACTATCATTCCAAAATTTTGTCCTTTCCATCTCCCACCAAAGGAAAATGATTACTAACCAGAACACTCCACCTCCTCAAAGATTTCTACAAACCTACCCCATAACTCTCCCTAGGAAAACAAGAGGACCACCTTCCCTCCTCATCCCCATATTTCCTTCTAATAACCTTAACCCACCAAGCTTCTTTCTCCCTTGCATACCGCCAACTCCATTTACTAAGGAGGGCTTTATTTAAAATAGACAAATTCTTCACACCAAGGCCTCTGTTCCTCCTTTCCGAGCAAATAGTGGCCCACTTAACTAAGTGGAGTTCGCATTCCAAAGAGCCACCACCCCATAGAAAATCTCTTTGGATCCTTTCAAGCCTTAATTTCACCTTTCTAGGTTTCTAGGCAAAGGAAGCAAAGACATAAGATAGAGAGGCAGACTGGACAACGTGCTCTTAATTAAAGTGATCCTACAACCCTTAGATATATATTGTCTTTTCCAAGAAGTAAGCCTCTTCCTGAAGCGCTCCTCCACCTCTATCCCAAACAAATGGGCGCACTTGCAATGCGCTCCCAAGGGCAAGCCGAGATAGGTGGTTGGCAAGCTTCCCACCTTACAACCCAATTCACTAGCTAAGGAATCAACATTAGACACTCCGCTCGCTCGAATCAGTTCGCTCTTCTCTAGATTGATCTTTAAACCAGAGAGGGCCTCAAACCACATCAATAACTAGCAAAGAAAGGTCAATTGATCTTGAGACGCCTCATAGAAAATCAATGTCTCGTCGGCAAACAATAAATGAGAGACTTCCACTCCTCGCATGTTCCTTCCACAAGACAAATGTGAAGCCCTGCGGAACCGCTTCTCAATCATCCGGCAAAGGCTTCCATCACTATAACAAAAGATAGGTGAGAGCGATCAATTGCCTAACCCTTTAGAACTTCTAAAGAAACTTGATGGGGTTCCATTGATCATCACCGAAAAACTTGCGGTAGAGATACACCATCTGATCCAACGAATCCCCTTTGCCTCAAAACCCATCTTCTCCATGACCTAACAAAGGAAAGACCAATCCACGTGATCATAGGCTTTCTCCATGTCAAGCTTGCAAAGAGGAGCCCCTCTGTTGTTTCTTACAATGGAATCAATTGCCTCATTGGCCACAAGCACAGCATCTAGAATATGTCTACCCTCTACAAAAGCATTATGCGATTTCGAAATCACCTTAGCCAACACCCTTTGAGCCTCGTTGCTTACAGAACCTTGCCAACCATTTATATAAACCTCCCACTAAGCCAATTGGCCTAAAGTCCTTAAAATCTGGCCTCCTTTTGGAATCAACACAACAAAGGTTGCACTAATGCTCCTCACAAAATAGCTAGACTCGAAAAATTCCTTTAAAAAAACCCATAATCTCCGCCTTAACAAAATCCTAAGAACTCTACCAAAAAGCCATAGAAAAACTGTCAGGTCCAGGGGCCTTATCACCACAAACTTTTGAGGGCCAGGAAACACTTCCTCCCTGAATGGAATTTCTAAACAAGAAGCTCTCACATCTGGGGTCTCTCAAAAGACAACCTTACCGAACCGTGATTCCACTCTAAAAGATTCCCAGAGCGTGCCCCGGTAAAGGCACTATCCACCATTCTTTCACCCAACACACTCACCGGCATCACCCTCAATTTTACTAATTTACCAAATCTTCCTATTAAGATAAGAGATTTTTAATTTCCTTAAATAAAAGTCGACGCTTGAGGTTCATGCACGTGATTTTCAAATTTTGTCTACTTCATTATATTACCGTTTTTTAATTCTTTGTTCCCTCATGATGTAATGACTTGGTTCATGGATGTTTGATGAGCAACCTCTAAGCATCGTGTAAAGGTAAATTTCCATTCTAGTCGGGTATCAAGTGATTATATTTGACATTTTTTAATCACTTGAAATATTCTTTCAATAGGTAACCGAACCCAAAATATCGGGATTGTTGATGCAGAGTATGTAATTCACTGCCGTGCTCACGCTGAGGCCTTTTCCCAAGATCGTAAAATTTTTATTCATATGACATAATCATAGAAAGTTAAGAATGCCTTGCTGTCTCCTACAATTTGTTTGTTTCAGAAGGGAGCTAATTTTGATTTTGAAATCTCTGTAGTCCTTGATTAAGGTTAGACTTATGCTACCTCATTCCTTTAGTGCTGCATTGTTCTCCAATGCACATCATATACCCTAATAACCTGCACATGCCATGGTCTTGAATAAAATCCTTCCTCTGTGTTGGTGCATGTTTGGTTTTCCTCAGACTTGGTTCATGAATTTCCTTCATCTATTATATACGGTGTCACCTAGACCTCATCTTATTTAATTTCTCTGACATTACCATCTATCTAGAAAACCTCATTTGGGCGATTGTCCTTTTCTATCATGTTCGTGTTGTACACAATATTTCGTATCATAATCTTACTTTATCTTTCCAAGATCCTCATTCTACAACTAATTGTACTGGCTATACTTTAATAATGCGTACATTTTCCTCGAAGTAATCTAATCGGTCGTCAAAACACAAGTTTGCCGATCCGCTTAACTAGAGGTATCCATTCAAATTTTCAAAACCATACGTTGCCTCATCACATTCTCATCAGTGGAACTAACCACCTCTAAACTGGGGCCCCAACTGCTTTCCACTTCTAAGACAGGAGAGAGATGAAGTAAGTCTGAAATAACCTAACGCCGAAAAATGCTCTCGTTTTCTTTCTAGATTTTATTTTTTATAATCAGATGATATTACTCAAGTCTATTTAAAACGCATTTAATGAACTTTCACTAACATATCATATCCTCTCATTCTGCTTATGCAGAGAAAGCCGCGCCAGTGAAGCAGTGATATTCGTGAGGCGACATCAAATCAACAAGAAGATAAATGTCGGTTGATCCATATTAGCAACCACCAAAGCAGAGCAAATCTACCATCGCTACTGAACAACTTCAACCGTTTCATCCATGAAAAGTTGGTTTCTAGCCTATACAAATTCAATAAAAGTATGGATATCTTTTATATAAAGAACTTAAATACCTGTGCATGGTGTGTTTTGCAGTTTGGAGGATACTTAAGATTGAGATACAATACCATGCATAGCAATAAAATTGTGCTTGTAACTATATTTATACATTCTTTGTCACTAATACACATATTTTTTAATTTAATAGTATATAAAATAATAACTTTAAAGTCTCTAGATTATAACAATAATTTCTTTGTTTCACCATATGTTCGAGAAGTTAAAAATATTGGAGACAGCTGGCATATGTTTCATGACTGTTGGACTTGTATTTATTTGCCCAATTTTTTGGTGTCTTATCTATCAATTTATCGCCTTCATAGTACTGAAACAATTTTGAGCTATCAAGAAATATAAAGGATCAAGATGTGCATCTGAATTTGCAAGCAAATAAGAGAGGGTCATCAAGCATTTTCAGTCTCAGCTGAGTGTTTAGATGTTCATAAACTAGGCACATTTAATCCTCACTATGCAAACAAGAAAATGAATTTATTGCCTCCATGGTACAGAAACATTTGAAACTATCAAGAAATATAAAAGGATCAAGATGTGCATCTGAATTAAAAAACATATAAGAAAAATATCACATTTTCAGTTCAGTTGAATATTTATGTTCATAAACCAGTCACATTTAATTCTTTACTATCAAACAAGAAATGAATAAATATGTGAAATGAATAATTTTTTTTTTTTAAAAGGCAGCATAAAGCATCATCAAAAATCTAACCTTCTACTAAGAATTCATCAACGACTTGTCCGAGTTCTTCCCACAATCCTCCCATGATGCCCAGCCTGCAATGCACATCAAGTAATCTGCAGTTGTCCTAAAATGATAGCGCTAACAAAACTGATGATTAAAATAGTTTCTAGAAGATGGCATGCAGAGGTTTTCCTTACCTGTCAACCATTCAATCATAAGACCGCCAAAATGCTCTGGGCAGATATTTAATTAAACAAATAAAGAATCTTAACCAAGGGATTTTCACAAAGAAATATTCTATAACAAACAGTTCCACCATCATGTCTTTGTAATGGAATGCCACCTGGGAAGTGCATGTGCCTAAAATTAAGATTTTTTTCTTATATAAAGAAATTTTTTCAAATACAGAGATTTAGTCATGTTTTTGTTATTAAGGAAAACACTACTGGAATGATTTTCCAAGAGTAAATTATATTTGATTAACCATTTGTTATAACTCAAACATTCTTGAAGCTGAGATCCATAATAATCATTCTTCCACAATATCATTATAATTTGTATAGATTCTCCTTATTGATCTACATTAGTCTAATGTCTCTTTCTGTTTTATATTATAGTTTTATTCATTAGAAAGTACACAGAATCCACTTTTATTCTAGATTTTTAAAAACAAAAACAGATATTAATCTTCAACATGTTCCTATAAAAATGATAAAGTGAAGATTCTTGTCAAATACAAAGAACTGAGATAATAGTAGTCTGCACTCTAAGATATTTATTATCCATAATAATAGAAACAGTGTTTGTGTTCTAGAGTTTTTTTTTTTGTGCTCTACATATATTATGATCAGTGTTCTTTAATACTAAATAGATGAATAGTTAGAAACATTGGTACTACGGGAAGTTTGAGTTTAGTCATGTTTGACTCTCAGAATCTCAACTGGTTCAGTAGCTTCCAACCAAAGGCCCTTCACTCTCATTGTGAACAACTTTTCCAATTATCCATGAGTAATGTTCTCATTTTCCATGATATTTCAAAGAGGTAAAGCAACCATCAGAAAATGAAAAATAATAGCTACAGCAAACTAGTTCAGTTTATGACAAGATGAAGTGCTTTGGAGTTCCCACCAAGCCTGATTTAATATGAATGGACATCCAAGGATAAGTTGAAGCCTAAAACTGCTGTAATCATTCAAATTGGGGAGAGAGTGTTTAGTCTGAACTCTGTTAAGTTACTTAGATTGCACAAAATGATGATCTAGTTGAGGAATTTTAGGTTTCAGGGTAGGAGTTATCAGGGATGCAAAGGCCATCTTTGTTTAGGCATATTTGTGTTTTACAGCTTTTAACAGCTACAAAACTCAAAGCTGAATTTATGCTGTTTCCTATGGAATTAAACCTGGTAATAAAAGGAGTAACTTGACTCCAACTTTGTGGAACCTGACACCAAGGTGAATGCAGAAATTGTTATTTTAAGACTCTGTCTAAAAGCTGGTTATTGGGGAATGAAACCAAGTATGTCAAGCAAAAAAAAATGTTTCCTTCAGTTACTTGATCTTTGGCACAAAGCGAAACACATGGTTGAATATTAATGTTTTAAATGATCTCGTCATGTATCAAACAGAGGTAGTTTACAAATATCATTTATGGTGCTCAGATTTTGTGAACACGGTTCATAATTATTCTAGCTATGTTCTAAATAGTACGCAGCCAAAAAATTAAACTGCCTCTGCTTGAGATGAACGTCTGATTTGTTAAAGAGCCATGATAATAGATCAAATTACAGCCGTGGAGAAAAAGGAAACAACACGATCAATTTCCAGTTTGGAATAATAAGAGTGAATTTTACCTTTAGCTCCTTTTTTTTACCCTACACCAGAATGAATGTGAAACCTGAGGAACCAGACAAGATATGTCTCTATACACCATTGCATCTTCCTCTTTCATTTTATAAGGACCACAGCTTGTCAAGGCTTTATCGCTGGTCTCAGGGGATCCTGATTAGGATATAAAGCACAAGTTCATCAGTCATGTTTCTGTAATGGTCTGAAATCAACTTGACTTCACAAACTAAGAAGATGAATATAAACAGAAAGATATACACCCAGTAACCGGTAAAAATGTGTGCATGTATACAAATGTCTGATAATAATTGAAATTCAGTCCAGTAGCTGTCCAACCTTGGAAAAAAACCTCCCCAACAAAAAAATTGTTAACATTGACAATGTTGATGGCAGGTTATATGTTTGGCCAGTTTCAACTTTGGAAAATAAGGAAAAAGGAAAACTATGTTAGCCTTTGTAAAAGCCTATTAATGAAATGTACATATTATTTCACCCTTCAGGAAGTACCGAACTCCTATGGAGTCGGGTGTTTATGAAAACACAGCCATTGACCTTCACAGCACCCAATAGTCAAACACCTCTACGATGATCCATCCTGACAAAAAATAATTTATTAAGATATGAAAAATTAGGGATGTGTTCTATAACATGAAAACCTCAAAGTCAAGGTGAGCCAAGTTTAAGGTAAAACTTAGGATCTCCATGTTACTTGAGGAAACTCAGTAAAAACAGTGCCGGTTCAGAAAACCTCAGGTTCAGAGCTGTAACAAAAATCCACAGCAGAACTCAAATTTTTCCTTTTTTAATTATGAAATCTGATTCTTCGGTGGAAGCCAGATTTGATTGTAAGAACAGAATGAGCAGATCTGCAGCTGAGAACCTAATGGTTAGAGTTACAAGTAATCCATACAGGAGGATTATAATAGCATGAGATCCTTGCTTCCTGATGACTGCCAGTATATTTAACAACTACTGGTGAAAAGAGCCTTGCAAGACATTATTTATCAGAAACCTGGCTTATAAATACACGCTCTCTGAATTTGCAAAGAGAAAACATACCTGGACAACAAGTGAAACTTTGTCAGTGACAAGTTCATTCATAAGGATCCAAAGGATGATATATACTCCGTGAACCATGCAAAAGGTTCATAAGAAAATATCAATCTTTTGACTCATGTTAGTAACAACATCATAATAGCTTTATGGAGATATCATTAGTTTAATACAGAAATTACCATCCAAGGTATAGTCGAAAAACCATTTGGGCTGAGTGCTTATCTGAAAATCCAAAGCCTCAGAGAATAAAGAGGGAAAGGCAAAAAGTTCCATTATTAGTTAGAATAATAAATACTAACAAGAAAAATGCAATCTTCAAGAAAATGAACTCATAGTTTTAAAAGGTGCTAGGCGCAAAGGTTTTCGAGCCTTGAGGTGCAAGAAAATTTAAGGCATGGCTTTTGTGAAGTGAAATGTGACTTTGATGCACATCAATTTTATAAAATATAATTCAAAGTATGACTATTAATAAAATTACCTAATTTTAAAGAAAAATTTCACGAAAAATGGTGAAATTATATATTTCAATATATAATTAGATATTTTGAGAATACATATGTTTTGAAAAGGAACTATAGTCTATATGTGAGCTCTCTTCATAGTGCATGTCTTGAAGGTGAGGCGCTTATAGCTAGGAGTGGTTGTGCCTTGAGCCTAGGTACACCTTTTAAAACTATGAATGAACTCGAATCATTAGAAGTAAAGCCTTGATTAGAGCATGATGAATTTGATGACTAAATCATGAAAAATAACAGCAAAAGAAATCCAAAGAGTAAGGATTACTTCTAAAAAGTTGTCAACCTACATAAATGATACTATCTGGTTACTACCATTACCCTGAAATTCTTTTATAGAGCATATTTTTTTTTCAGAATGAAAGGTTCCCATTGCATGCTTGTAACAGCCATTTACATAGTAGCTCCACATACTCCTATTCCTTTGTTTCCTCCATCTCTTACATTCCAAATCTCATTACAAATTTCCTCCATTACATGTTCTGGGGCCTTTATTCTCGGTAACTAATTTATAATATAATTTAACCAAACCAGCCTACAAGTATCAGCCCCTAATTCTGTAGCCTTGATAGTTTTAATGGGTTCTCAACTTGAAGCATGATATTACCAACCAATCAAAAGCAATGGCGTGATACTCCTTGGAGAGTATAGAAGAAACCAAGTGTAAGAGTAAGCCTGTCAACAACATCAAAATGGCAGTTGCTTATAAGAAAGATCAATCATTATATACAAAGGAAACTGTTACAACCACTTGGGTAGAACTCACCCTTAAAAGCTAGCTGTCAAGGGGAGGGTGACCAAGAGGTTATAAACCCATAAGGTCAAGTCGAACTAGGATGTGGACTCAAATGGATCATAACAATCCATCCCTCTTTCAGAACCGATTATTCACGACGGCCATCGACCGCACACCCCACTGCAGCGCCTCCCACAATTCTTGCAGGACTATGGATCCTACAGTAGCAAACTTCCCACAACTCCGTGATCAGGGCCATCCTGCTGAATAAACCGCTTCTCGATAACACTATTATAATCACAGAAAACCACCCTTAAAAGCTAACACAAGTGTGAGGCGGCTCAAGAGGTTATAAACCCACAAGGTCGGGTTAACTTACCGACGCGAGACTCATAATGGGTCATAGTCGTAAAACAATAAAAATTTCTAATTCATCTCACATTTTTCATAAACTTTACAATTTATGATAGTAACACTAATTGACAAACTTATCGATAAATCAAATGAAGGAACTTTTTAAGTCAATTGGAAATTGGAAAGCCTTATAATTTAAGAATAGTATCCGTGCTAGCATGACTCTAAGCTATATATCTAAAAACTTGCCACATCTAAAATTTTAGGTTAAAAAAGAAAAGGATGTAGTTGTATTTCGAAGATTGAACACTAGATGCTAGGGAATAGTTTGATTTTAGGATCTTTTGAAAGATTGGAATATATTGTGAAAAAGGTAAACATGAAATGATATATTTGGAATATATTGTGAAAAAGATAAGCATGAAATGATATATTTGGAACAAAAAATAAATTGTGGACCTATAAAACTAAAGAAATTTTCATTTGTGTCACAATCCTGGAAGAGAGTTTATCCAGTTGATGGATAATAGGTGTGCCACAACCACCCACGTTGAGAACTGTTAAACGACCAACCTCCTAAAAGCCTCGTGTCAGACGATTCGTTTACATGAATATCATGTTCCTTTTAACACCTCCTCACGTGGGTCCTATAACTCACGGAGAGTCAAACAAATCAAACAAAGTCCTCCAAGACTTTCAAATCAACAAAATCTGGGAATAACAGCAGAGGTCTGAATCCCAAGACCTCCGCTTAAACCACGCTTTGATACCATGTTAAACGACCAACTCTCCTAAAAGCTCAGACTTGTAAGATTTGGTTTGATATGAATATCATGCTTTTAACAAGAACCATAAAGGAAAAGGAATTTATCTCATTGTCAATCTTCATGAATTATGTACTCTTAAACACAACAAATTGACTTGCAAAGTCAAAGATCAATAGGACTCACTTGTGAAGGAAAGCTATGAATTAGAATAACTGGCATTGCTCCAGACTCACTGATGCAAACCATCTATCAGACAAAATCATATATACATAGCATGTTCAATCCATTATCCCTGCAAATAGTCAATCCTCAATCTCTGTGATTACCATGTATCAAATGCCACAAAACTACAAGGATTTAAGTATGTTGAATCAATTAACTTCAAATGTTTTAAGATGAACAACACCCGAAAAGATCATCGAGGTTTGAGAACTGTGCTGACCCATTTTATCCAAAATCGATCACTTGCCTTCTTGCCAAAGAGCGCCAAGAACAGATGAGCATTCACCTAGAAAACATATGACTTAAATACTACGATATCCGTCAATTATAAAATATAGCATAAGAATTTCTAAAAAGGAAAATAAGAAGATTGTAAACATACCTATAAGATAATCAAACAGATAATTTTTTTTTTTGATAAGCATAAGATAACTAAATGACGCTGAAGGCAATGAAGTGCTCACTACGTGAATCTTTCCTTCCTCCACTTTTTCTTCCATTTATGTGTACATAAATATAAATATATATATATGCATATTCTAAGCCTAGAAAGTGGGTTTTTTTTCCAAAGTTTCAGGTTAGACCATGGTATCTATTTTGAAAAAGTTAAGAAAACAAGAAAATGATAGTGATAGAGTAGAAGAGAATTGAACAACACAGAAAAGTGCTCTCTATTCTTATATATCAGAAGCCCCAAGATGCATTTCCTAAGCTCTATATGCATTTGAAATCAGCCTATTTTATTGCATGTATAGAATCCTTTTTAGAATTTCAATAATAATCTTGTTTAAGATATCACTTTGCTGAATGCAAAAATAGGATTAGTGCAGCCGACCCTTTTTAAAAATGTTTATTCAATGACAATGAAGTAATGAAGTGCTCAATTAAAGTAATCTTTTCTTCCTCCACTCCTTTCTCTCTCCATTTACATGTATATATATATGTATATATATATGCATATTCTGAGCCCTGAAAGTGGGTTTTTTTCCCAAAGTTTCAGGTTAGACCATGGTATCTAGTTTGAAAAAGTTAAGAAAACAAGAAAATTACAGTGATAGAGTAGAAGAGAATTGAACACAGGAAAAAAATGCTCTTCATTCTTATATAAGAGAAAAGGCCTGCATGCATTTCCTAAGAGCTATAGGCATTTGAAATCAGCCTATTTTATTGCATGTAGTATAGAATTCTTTTTAGAATTTCAATAATAATCTTGTTTAAGATATCACTTTGCTGAATGCAAAAAAATAAAAATTAGCCTACCAAATGTTTATTCAGTGACAGTGGAGTAATGAAGTGCTCAATTAAAGTAATCTTTCCTTCCTCCACTCCTTCTCTCCATTTATGTCTATATATATAAATGCATATATATTCCGAAGTCTAGAAAGTGGGCTTTTTATCCAAAGTTTCAGGTTAGACCATGGTATCTAGTTTGAAAAAGTTAAGAAAACAAGAAAATTACAGTGATAGAGTAGAAGAGAATTGAACAACACAGGAACAATAAATGCTCTTCATTCTTATATAAGAGAAAAAAGGCCTGCATGCATTTCCTAAGCACTATAGGCATTTGAAATCAGCCTATTTTATTGCATGTATAGAATCCTTTTTAGAATTTCAATAATAATCTTGTTTAAGATATCACTTGCTGAATGCAAAATAGGATTAAAGTAGCTGGCCTCTAAAATGTTTATTCAGTTGTGTTGAGTTGCAAGAATGATGTTTTTGCACTGCTACTTCATAACATCTCCACATTTTTTTCTGCAGTACTCCAAAACAAAGGACCTTACTCATGACTTCTAGTGTTTTACAGACTCAGGTCATCTAATTATAAAACCTCTCCACTGCACAGCCATCAGTTTTTAAAAGAAATATGTCCTGGCCAATTATGGCTTGTAAAACCCCTTAAGGAATTGATTTGGGAATCCAATGCTAGATAAAACTAAAATTGTCATTCTAAGCAAGATCAGAAAACTAAGAATGGTTAGTATATTTTGAAACTAGAAGTGATAAAAATCTAAACAAGTCATAATCATATAGAGGGCCACAAACTCAGTTCTTGAAGTACAGATTGAAAGCACAACGAGAATTTATTATTGCAGTTTACCCAAATGAAAAAGAAATGAAGGAGAGAGGGACTCACTATTTTTCCTTTCTCAAACCACTCATCAGAAGGGCTTGGCTCTCTGGAGATTTTCCTGCCCAGAAATAACAGCAATTTTCAAGCAACTTATAAGAAGCATATATTTTCAGAATTTTCAAATAAAAAGGTGGGACATACCTCCACCAAAGGAGAAACCATCTCCAACTGAAACAGGAGCATCTATATAATAATCCTGCTTAAAATGATTTTTCTATTTCGTTAGCAAGAATATTCAAGTAAAGCAAAGAAATTTTTTTTTAATTTTTATGCTTTTAGATCATTTAAACCCAAGTCAACTTAGCCTATCACCACCTCTTTCATAGGAAAAACAAAATATGTAATTAAATTTCAAAATTTTCTGTTCTCTTTATTTTATCAATTTGTTCAGCTACCAAACAGATGATAATGAACCATACAACAATTTAAGGTCCAATGCCCATATTAATTGCAAACCAATACCCAAAGCTAAAGAAAGCCATCATTGGCTGGAAACAGCAGCAAAAATTACTTTTCACAACCAAGCAAAGGACAAAGAATCAACACTGATAAGTTTATTTTGGATTATTATTAGACACCTAATCCCAATGAGCCTAACACAATTATAAACAAAATTTTTGAAGTTCAAATATTTATTTTCTTTCAATTTCCCCAATTTTGTTGCAGACCAAATAGAATGCAAGCAAGCAATCCAAAAGGTTCAGGTAGAATTTTGTTGGATTATCTAAAACCCATTTCTGGCACAACTAGAGTTAGATGAAACTCCAACAAAAAATTTCAAAGTTCAAAAAGTTTTCTCCCATCCTCTCAAATTTTCTAGGCAGTCAAACAGAGGATAATCAACCAAAACAGCTAGCTTAGCTACAAATCTGTTCACATCATTGAAACGGCACTCCCTCCTTGAGCCTAACTTGAAAATAAGAGTAAAATCTGTTCAAATTCTTTAATTTCTGTCTTCAATTTTCTTGGCAACCAAGCAGAACAGAATGAACCAATACAACAAGCTTACTATAAATCGCTTCACACCATTTCAAACTCAACTCCACATAATAAAACATTAAAAGTTCAAACTTCCATTTTTTTTCTCCTCACTTTTACCAGAAACTGAACTCTACTCGGCCAAACACAAGAAGTTGTTAGCTTGGCCCCAATAAAATGAAAAACAAAAAAACTCAATTTAGAAAATTTTAACTTTCTTCTGTTTCCACAAATTTCCGAGAAATCAAACAAAGGATAATGAAGCAATACAGAAACCCTATATTTAGAAACCCACTCCACCGAGCCTAAAACAATTATTTTAGTCCGACAATAGAATCAAAACATTAAAGTTCAAACTTCATTTCCTCTCTTTTCCTCACTCTCAACGAACCAAAATAGCGACAATGGATCAATACATCTGAATTCCCCCCAAAAAATTGAGGAATCTGAGAGAGGGAGCAACTTAATTAAGATAGAGGTGGAAGCGTACATCGTCGGAGCTTGATCGGATGCGAAATCGGAGAAACTTGATCCGGCGAATGGGAGCCGTTGATCTGGGCGACCGAACTGGGCATGACGGAGATGCGATGCAGAAATGAACAGAGTGAAGAGAAGAGAGATGATGAGCTCCAAAGGCCATAGCACCACGGCAGTTGTGTGGTTAGTTTTTGACCGTTACAAGTTTTTAAGCTATAAAGGATAGGATTTGTTCGGTTCTCTCATTTTAATTTTTAAAAATCATATAAATATTTTTCTTTTCTATATTATAAAATAATATAATCTAGAAATTTTTCACAAAGTTAAATTGTTAATATATTAACACGTTAATATTTTATTATTTTTTAGGGTGATTTGGATTAAAATAACTTTTTGAAAGCCTTTTCAATTTGAAATTCTTAATTTTTTTCCATTTTGGTACGATTTTTGATAAAATGTTCTTATTTATTTGTAAAATTAATCTTTCTTTCGATAGATAAATGTAAATAAATGAAAATGTAAACGTTATTTTTATCCAAAATGAGTTATTTTTCAAAAAAAACATAGGAGTAATTTCACAATTTTAGGATTATTTGATATTTTCATCCAAATATTTCTATTTTTATGGAACCAAATATATATATATATATATAATTTTTTTAAAGAGTAAAAATACTCATCATATAAACCAATAATATATCCATGACAACATAAAATCAATCGCTAAAAACAATAAAAAGCATTTAAACAACATTCAGTTTAATATCATACCACACTCAAAGTTCCTCATATTTGATAAATGGTTCTTTACACGCGACATTACTATCACATGACTATAATACATACGACTTGGGCTCAAGAAAGATATCGATGACATCGATTCGATTTCTGCTTACGATCATATATAATTTGTCTGCTCAATCAGCCTAAATACAAATAAACTAGCATGACCAAGACGACACAAACTACACATAAGGCGTAAGGACAATCACACGCACTCGCTTAGAACAACCAAATCACGAAAGAAATAAAATCCTTAAATTTGCGCCACAATCCACTTAATCGGAAAGAAAAGCATTGAAAAGCAGTGATTTAATGTCATTCTGCGCCAAGAATTTACTAAAAATCACTCCCTTATCACAAAGAAAGAGGGCTGTGCGATAAAAAAAAATCGGTAAAATAAGGTTAGTATTATTTTTTCTACAATGGTTTATATATATATATATATATATATATATATATATATATATATATATATATATATATATATATATATATATATATATATATAAATTAAAATCCTATTTTCTAAATTTGTTTAAGGGCAATAACAATCATATGATATGAAGTAATAAAGGTTAATATTGTAGAAAATAAAACATGGAAGATTAAACTTGTCCTTTTCGCTGAATAACATGAGATATAAATAATACAAAACGAATCAAACAAATTCTGGTAAATTAATCTAAACTAGGTATAAAACAACTTATAATCAATCTAAATCTAAATATTACATATTTGTAATTATAGAATTTATATTTAATCAGACTTTGCATATTTAGATTTAGAATCGATTTTCCAATATGCCCCATAAGTCGATTTTGAGAGGAGAGATCAATCTTGAGTAGTAAATCGATGAAACGGATGCAAGGTAGAGCTGAAGAGAAAGTATTTGCAAGTCAATTCATATAAATATGGGTAACACGAAAATCATCGCTTCAACTGTTTGCAAATGAAGTGGTAATCAAGTGCAACATGTTCCATATGTGAGTGGAACATCAGATTAGAGTGTAGGTTACGCCCGACATTGTCGAGTAGATGACGTTTCAGATGAGAGCTCAAGCTCATTTTGAGTAGATTAGATATCCAATAGAGCTCGACAGCTGTGGCAACCATATCGATATTTAGCTTCAGTGGAGGACCGAGCAACTGTGCGTTGTTTCTTGGAGCTCCAAGATATTGGATTCCGACCAAGGTAGATGATGAATGCGCTGGTAGAGATAAAATCATCCTTGTTTCAAATTAGTTAAGTATCCGCATAGGCATGTAATTGAAGAGGCGATTGATGATGGAGAATCATCCCATGATCACAGTGCCTCATAAATAATCTGAGAATATGTTTGGCCAAGATTCCAATGGTCACCGGTCGGGCGTATGCATGAATTGAAGTTTTTATTGACCGCATAAGCAACATCTGGTCGGGTTAATGTTAAGTATTGAAGGCTACCGACAATGGTATGGAACTCAGAAGGGTTAAACAGTTCAGCATCAGACTAAAGAGACAAGGTAGGAGAGGTCGACAATAGGGTGGAGATCGGGCGGGTATCTGTCATCGTAGCTCGAGCAAGAAGATCAACTACATACCTCCATTGGGAAAGGATTAGGCCGAGTTGATGGGGAGTACCTGATGAGTGTAAAACTCATCTATGTTTTGAGTTCATATCACATGCTATTTTGAGTATTTTATATCCATATTCATGTAAAACTCATAACATTTCCTCTAAAATTGGTTTTGTTAATTTTGATAAAACAAGGCGATTTAATGCTAAAGATGCAATATAATTCCAAAAGAAGAGTCAAACGGGTGTCTCACATTGCATCATTTGGAAGATGAAATTTTCTGTATCATCTGGAGCATCAAATGGCTTAAATCCACTTTTTTTTTTTGCATTCTACATTCAAAGAGCTTTCCAACGGCACCTCACACGCCCAATTCCGAGTTAAAATGAAGAAGTTACTAATTTAACAGTCAGTTAAAACAGAAGCAAAGCAAAAAATTATGTCGCACAAAGCCAAAGAACAAAGCAAGCCGGCTGTGCTTTGGGAAGAACTCTATCACTATTATTACTCTTTACTTTGTCGCAATAGAGTTTTGGACAAACTCTGTCGCAACAAAGTGCTAGGCCTCCAAAAATGCTAATGTCAGACTAAGTGTCAAAACTGTAAAAGCCTAAAAATTTATATTTTTTGGCTTGTTTTGCCGCCATATTTCACCCTAGACTATAAATACCCAATTTTGAGGTTTTTAGGGCAATGAGGAGGTGGGAGAACACCTCTCATGGGGTTTCTTTCTCTAAACTACCCCATTTTTTTTTTTACTAGAGATTTTGATTTTTAGTAGATCTTAGAGTAGTTTTAGAGCAGATTTTTGTTTGTATTGAAGAGATTTCGCATCAGACACGAGATTCAAATTTCATATCGTTAAGACAGCATTGAAACTAAAATCTGGTTTTTCATTCCTGGGTCTCTCTGATTTCTTTCTTCATTTTCTTACTCGTTGTTTGATTGGTAATGATTGAAATCTAGTAATGGAACATTATGTTAGTAATAGTGCTCTAGGCCCATGGGACATGGTATTTTGACTATTGGTGATAATTCACTATTATATGATTTGCATGTTTATTATATATAATGTCCTTTGAATAATATTATTAATTACTCCCAATATCCCTAATCTACTATTGTTATGGAAATAATAATGAATTAAGATTAGTATAAAGTTTGATCGATATTCATGGGATGAATATGTATGATACAAATCAAATTTATATCTATTTGTTGGAGAAATAAATATTGATGACCAGCCTCGAGATTCATACTGAATGTGTTCATAAATTAATCTCTAATAGTTGTGTCATAACTTTTTCACCCGAGACGCTTTGCGCTTCTCAATATAAGGAATATTAAAGTTTTGATATAATCAACATTGTCTTTAACGGATGACTATGTGCTTTGGTTATACTTGAACATAATAAGAATTATGTAGTGAGATATGAGCGATTAAAATGGAATTGGTCCTTATTATAAGAGAGATATCTCCTAGCCCCCTCGACAATCGAGATCAGGAATGAATGGTTGCGCTCAAGAATTGATGCAGATCAATGTCACTTCTGTTTAAATAATCTAATCGGGCTTCGAGTAATCAAAGATAGAACGATATAAGTGTTGACTTTGACCACGCCTCATTCTTATCAAGATATCATGGCATAAAAGGAATAATATTAAATTATATTAAGGTTGCCTCGATCATGAGCTTTTCATTTAACTCGGGGTAGTCATAATGTTCATAGAGGCCACTATGACTTGCAGGATCAAATGTGATTTAGGCCTACCAATGTTTAATGAACCTATAGGTCGCACATTAAGAACTTAATAATAATCTGCTATGGTTCATCAGAGTAATTTTAAAATGATGAGATTATTTTAAATTACAAATAAAAATTGTTATTTAAATTCAATTTAATTTTTGAGAAAGTTTAAATTAAGTGATTTAAATTATAACAAATAATTAATCTGTTATATTTTCTTATTGGATAAGGAAATATCTCGTAAAGGGTTTTTTTTAAAGAGTTTTAAATATACATAATATAAATTCAAGTTTCCTTATCTCATATGATTTGAATTTAAATTGTTATTATTTAAAAGAGTTTTAAATATATAATAATATAAATTTGTTTACTTATCTCGATAAAGATTTCTGAATTTAAATTGTTATTATTTAAAAGAGTTTTAAATATATAATAATATAAATGGGGTTCTCGTTTCCTTATCCGATAGGATTTGAATTTAAATTGTTATTATTTAAAAGAGTTTTAAATATATAATAATATAAATAAATTCGCTTCTTATCTCGATAAGGATTTGAATTTAAATTGTTATTATTTAAAAAGTTTTAAATATATAATAATATAAATTGCTTATCTGGAAAGGATTAATTTAAATTGTTAAGGCTTAAAAGAGTTTTAAATATATATAATATAAAATTGCTGATTTAAAAACTCCTAGCAGATTTATAGATATATATATGTGAGGCATATATATTTTTGTAGTGGTCGTCTTTTACTCTAAGAACAACCAAAACAGAGAGACCCTAATTTCTTTTTGAGAAGACGAACCTGAACTAGCATTCAACAAGATCGTTCATTATTTGTTCAAAAAAGCAAAGATACTTCAGGTATAAGTATCGCCGTAGAAGGCAAGACTTTGAAGATCCGAATAACCAAGACGCGACTTTGAAGACTCGACGACCGATCTACAAGAGGTAAGTTTGCTTACTCCTTCCGCTTGATAAACGCATGTGATCCTCGTGGGTTAAGTGATAAAATTATAATTCCACTGTATTTATGTTCCAACTGTGACGATATTCGTCACAGAATCTAACACATTAAACACCCTAGAGGTGCGGATTAATTGATGAACATTCGATTTGCAAGATTCTCGCTATTTATGGGTTTGAAAACTCGAATTTATATAATTGGTACTGCTCATATAATTAGCCAGTTCTAATATTATTAGCTTCAGACCTTAAAAGAGTCAGATCTTTGCTCGATTTTCAAGAGGCCCTCCGAGCGACACAAAGCATGGAGTATTCGCGAGTAAAGAACAGTAACTTGGGGTATGTTAGATTAATATTATGGAACTAATGAATTCTAAAAGATTACCTTGATGTATCACTAATTTACCTGGGCGGAAGGAGGATAATTAGATGATGTATCAATTTTAATGTTTGTAGGCTTCACTCAAATTGATAGAATGACCTCGAATTAAAGCCGCATAAATCTAATCAAGGAGAGAGATAACTTTATTAGATTTAATGGTTGAGGTACCAATTACATTGGAGAAGGCTTGCATTATCCTATCTATAGGAAAATTCTTCAAATTCAAGACTCGTGAAGTACTCGAAAAGGAAAATATCAAGATCGAGAAAGAGGATTATATTCTACAAGTAACTTATTAGACTCATGTTTCTGAAAGGAACAAGGATCTCTAATTAGTGAAATATATGGTGTATGGAGAAATCCAAGATATACTACATTGCTCTTGAACAAATCCAGCATTCAACTCACAAATGTTGCGCTTTCAAGGAAATGCAAACTGTTTTGTAAATAATTATCTCTATCCCTAGTGCCTCTCTTCATACCTTTTAGAATTAAGTAGTTGTTTATTTGGTAGATTTTAGGATTAGTTTTAAATAAGTTTTTATTTCAATTAAATTGATTTTATTTCACATCCTATTTGGTCACCTAAATAGTGAAGAGCCCTTATAATTGGGGTGATCAAATTCCACCAGAGAGAACTCCAATCCACCGTGGGTACGATATCTCGAACTTTTGTATTCACTTTATTACTCAGATGACCGCACCTCATGGAAAGGCCGAGTGTTGGTAATACTTTCATTTCAATTTTTGAGTACACTTACTTTTGTTTCAAATCGCTTTTTGAGTATTTACCATTCACTCCCTCGTCATTTTCATATACATCATTTGGTCTCAACAAGTTTTTGGCGTTGTTTCTAGGGACATTAGTTAGTCTTTGGTAGCCATGTCGGAAAATTTGGTCAACAATACCTCAACGCCAAGGAAGTAAGTTAAGAAACCTAAGTCCTTGAGAGAAAACCAATGAGAGAGCAAGATGATGAAGTGTTGAACTGTGGATGGAACGTTGCCTGTGATGATAATGTCATCAACATACACTAGCAGATAAATGGTAACATCATTGTTGCTTAGGATGAATAGAGAAGTATCTGCAGTGGAGTTAAAAAAACCAGAGTTAAGTAAAAATTATTTGAGCTCATTGTACATACCGAGAAGTTTCGTTTAAACCATGATGGTTTCCTCATGGAGCCGACAAACATGATTAGGATGATCAGTGTCCGTGGAAGCCTGTGGTCGAACCATGAAAACATCCTCCTCGTATGGTGCCTTTCAGAAGAAAGATATCGACATCCATCGATAAGAGGCACCATCTCGTGACTGAGAGAGAGAGAACCAACCGAACAAATGGTTGGTTTCACCACCAGATTGAAGGTGCCGCGATAGTCAATTCTGTGTCTTTGATGAAAACCCTTGCCAACCAACTGTGCTTTGTACTTGTCCACAGAACCATCAGGTGAGCGTTTGATTCGAAAGATCCACTTACAAGCAACAATGTTTTGAGCCAACCGTGTGGTACCAATTCCCAAGTGCCATTCCGTACAAGGACATCAAACTCTTCCAACATTGTTGTGTGCCATTTAGGGTCTTTGATGGTTTGCCACAAAGGCCGCCTAAGTTTCCGGCTCCTTAAAGGCAGGGTGAGCTGATCGACTAGTCAGAATGCGGCTTTCTGAACGAGTGACTAGAGGGGAGGTGTGGGTAGTGGGGCGTTGTAAGGAGGGCTGGGGGATCTCTAGCATTAGGATAGGCAATCGTCAAAGCTGGGTGGTTATAGGGATACTCTGGGCCGTTGTCAGGGGAGCCGAGGCCTAGGAAGAGAGCATGGGATGATGGTGGAGGGGTCGGGTTCGGGCAAAGGGTACTAGGGAGGGGCTCTGAGGCGAGGGAAGGGACAACCCGCGCTGTGGGGAGCTGACAAGGGGCTGGTGGGGAAAGAAGGTACGAGATGAAGGTGGAGGACTCGAGTTGTTGGGAAGAGCGACATTTCTACTTAAGGGGTTCGAGTCATGGAGGGAGGGCTGAGGACCGATGCATAGCGCGGTGGATCCACACCGGGCGTTGAAGGTATGGCTGAGTTGATAAGAGTGACAGGGAACCATGTGGTGATGGTGGACTTATCAGACTAAGGAAGATAAGGATTGACTCCAAACAAGGGAAATATGGACTCAACAAAGTGAACATGATAGGAGTGGTAGGTCTTGGTGGTGGAATCAAAACAGATGTATGCACTTTGGGTAAGTGAGTAGCAAAGGAAGACACAAGGAGCAGAATGAGGAGCAAGTCATGCTCTGAGTAGGGTCGAAGCCATGGATAACACAAACAACAAAAGACACGAAGTTTGGAATAGTTGGGAGAAGACTCGAAGAGCTTGTCACATGGAGATGACATCCGGAGGTGTAGGTGTGTGAGAGATGATTAATGAGATATGCAAGAGCTACAAAGGCATATGACCAAAGAAAAGGGGAGAGGCCCGAGAGAGAACTCGCCAAAACCGATTTCAAATCCATGTGATCGTGGGCGACGCTCAAAGAAACCATTATATTCGGCATGGGGAGATGGCGATGAAAGAGGCTAATTCTGACGCTTTCTCGAGGATGATATCGATTAATAATTGCCAAATTAATAAAGTTTAGCATCTAGTGATGGCGATGGAAAATTTCTCATTCAAAGAAAAAGAACAAAATTTACTTCAGAGAAACACAATGAAATAGAAATAAGAGGCACAATCTAAAAAATAGATGTCAGAATCGCTTCAGCCTTTATTCAGATAGTCGAACTATTCCTGCCGAGGAATTAAGGTCGTCTAGCATTGTAATACTGTGGGAATCCACAGTCATTCCACAGGAGTGGTCTTTTAGATGATCCTAAGAGCTATTCTCCAAAAGATGTATTTGGAAAGAAAAATTCACAAGGTCAGGTCATTGATTGAATAATTAATTAAATAGACTATTTTAAAAAACAAGAAGATGATTGATGGGGTTCTTGTGTTTCACCACTATTGATCAAGTAATTCCCACCTTCTTAGTTTATAATCTCAATCTAAGAGCCATCGATGAATGTATCTTCACGAAGATTTTGCTTTAAACGCTCTTTAGAATGAAAAATCATCAGGATGTTAAACACTTGTTCAACAATTAACTCATACTCTTAGCTTGCATTTGTAATCAAGAACAACATGTACCGAGGACTGCTCACACGTTGTCAAGAGGATGCCCAAATTGTTAGTTTTATAAAGTTTCTCTACAAGTGCTTAACATCACACAATCCCATTGAAGTATAAAAGAGGAATTGAGGGTTATTACCTTGATCAGGGTGAGTTTCCACCATTAGAACCCCAACCTAAGAGTTTAGAACTTCATTGAAATTATAAAGCAAATCATAATTGATGAGAAACTATTAATAAAAGAAACTTGAGAAAATCAAACTTCAATTGCAAAACTAAAGAATAAAAAATACAAAATACTGAGAGAGGAAACGAGTTGTGTGATCTAACTGAAAGGTTACATGAACTTGAAATCCAAAATCTGCTGAAAAGTGAAGTCTCCTATTCTACTCTAAAAAACCCTAGCAAAACTATGAGAAAGAACACCTTTTTTATGAAACCAAACTCGAAATCAAAAAAGCTGCCTTCTCCACCTTCCTTTAGCTTTTATACCCTTTTTCATCATGATCCCGTGATTGATGGTTGAAGGATCTAACTACTCCCTTGCATTAGAATCGTAATCCTACTCACCCCCTGCAAATATTACATTGCCCAGACTGTACCGGCTAGTGTGGTACCCGCATCATTTACACTGGGTGCTCAGATGGGGTACCTAAGATCGGCTAGAGTGGTACCTGCACTCACCGCATCCGCACTTGTTCCCCTAAATATCTCGCAACTCCCGAGGCTTCACCACACAAGTTATCATCCTCAATGATCCATTCGCTTTCTCCGATCACTAACCTTGTAAATACCTATGCACGAAACCCAAAAACTCCGTACAAGTCCAAACACGAAAAACAATCAAAAGTACCTATTCTTATACAAAATGTGAGCAAAGTATGACCTAAGGCACTAAATTCGACATAATTGTTGCTCTTTGTGTATTCAACACTTCTCTAACCTCGCATCTCGCTAGTCCCTAGCAAGATTTAAACTAGTGGACACCTAATTGCTATGATTTAACAAATGCGCTAGGTGCGCGAACCTCTTGCAAGTTTCTCAAAAGGGCAAAATTAAACATAATACTAACCTCGACATAGTGTGCACCCGTCTGAAGTTAATTAAACTAAAACTACGCCTCAAGCAATGAACATACAACAAACTATCACAAACCAAGCTATTCATATAAAGACCAAGTAAATTGAGAAAAGAATAGCTGCAATTCAAGCACTAACCTAAATGAACGATATTATAGAGGCAACAAATAACATAACCATTTAAACTACTTATGCACAAAGGTCAAAAGAACAACCAACACAATCAAACACTATGTCTTTAAGGATTAGAATGACCATATGCTACAACAGGCCAAATGAAGTATTGAGGTCTCTACCTAATTGCCAACACCACCCTAATCTTAGCCTACTATGCCACTACTTCGATGTCCTCCCCGTCAGAGAAGGTACGCGTCTCATCGACGCAAATGCCTAGCCCTCCGCCAATCCCCTTCCAAATTGTGAGGGGGGCATCTCCCACGCGTGCCTCTCAAGAAATATGACTCTCGAGCTTGAGAGCCCGTGGTCAAGCCGCTTCTCGTTTTCCCAAAATGCATTTAAACCACCCTCGATCCACGCCCATTCTTTCGTAGGATATGCTCATCGACGCAAGCGCCCGTAGACGGCAGGCTCCCGGAATAGCTAATGGTGAAGGCCGGGTCTCAGAGATGCACTCGGCTTCGCTCCGTCAGTTTGTACCGGGCCCCACTTAGAAGAATTCTTCCTTAACCACTCCCCTCATCCCCACGGCTTCCACAAGATTTGTCACTAGAGATGGGAATGGAATATGCCTATTTTCGGGCCAAATCGCAAAGTCCCTAATCGCACCATATAACCAAGGCATGAAGTCAATAAGCTTCCCACTATCACCTCATATAAAATCGAAGTTTCTTCCTTGCTCTGAAATTTCTCATTACCTTTCGCCCGATTCTATCATGAATAATCTTATTCATCAACGATATTCCTGACGAGCTTCCCGCATAAATTCCTTGGCGATAAAACCACTACGGCAACAAGATGAGTGCATGGCCCTGCCGAATAAACGGGCGTTTAAATCGCATTAGCCCTAAGGGGGTAAGGTCGATCGCGAGCCAGGCATATATCAGAAGAGTGAGCTATCAAATCGAGTGATCTTCAAATCGCACTCATCACCGTGGTTCTACAGGTATCTACCCGCTGATTTTCTCTCAAATTGGCGTAAAATTTCGAACCACTGTGAGTAGATACCCCGTACACAAGACAAACAAACCGAAATTCGGGGCTCTGAATAATACCGATAGATGTGAACAAGAATGTGTCCACCTTCACACCCTCTCGGCAATGAAATCCGTCGCGATCGATCGTGGGCCCACTTTCCTGCTCAAATCGGCCTCGTAAACATGGCCTTGATCTCCATCTCGCTCCGATGCCTCCTCACTCTCGTAAGACGACCCTTTCGCTTCCTTTTTGAATTTTCTTGCATCTGGTACCGATTTCTTTCACAAAGCCGCGCCCATGTATGAGCTGCGCGCCGCTCTCTTCTTTCCAAAGAGCCTCTAGATCTTGCCAGATATGGCAAGAATAGCAAATACGGCCAAGACGGCTAAACATAAACAACATCCCAAAGAGCCTATCTTCAGCACGGCCAAATTTGCAAATCGTACAAAACTTCCTCCCATACCATCACCAAAGAGCTCCTAAGTCACCAAGAAAATAACACTTCAACCCAAACCAACCGCTTAATCCATGTGTAAATAAAATATCGTGAGGAAAAAGTGCTCCTAAAGAACTCAAGGCACTTTACCATGTTCAGATCGCGAATCGAGAAGAGTCCTGACCGTAACGATGAAAATACTCCAGCAAAGAACGCAAAACTCTATTCGCTTTCAGGTGAGAGGAATAAAAGGGCTAGGCTTGTCAGACATAAGAGTATGAGAGATGGGGAATGACAAGAGGTGCAAAAAAAAGGTTTAAAACCCTAATTTGCCACCAAGCTCACAGACTCTGGGTATTTCAATAGCGTGGTACCCACCGATCGCCTAACGCTCTCAGATAGTGGTGCCTCTCACTAGAAGAGTGGTACTCTGCACTGTCCCATATATATATATATATATATATATATATATATATATATATTTGTAAATTGGGAACAATAGTGCCGATATATAAATATATCCTCGAATGCTTTTCCATCCCGACTTCACGTATACTCATTTCTCCCTACTCGTGATTCCTCGCCTAAACTGACTGTGTTTACGGAGCTAACAATTGTACTTCCTTCTTTTGACACCTTCACACTTACCATGTGGTCCACTGTATTTCTTGTGATCATGGTTCCTAGGGGTCGAACCGAATTGGCAATTCAAGGCTCAAAATGGGTGCAAGGGGTAAATCAAAATGATTTCACAAATTGTAACACAGAAATAATGGCCTTAAATCACTTCCAATTATGCATGGTGTTCCTCAGAGAATATGATGCATGTAGTTAACATGGCATGCCAAAATAATGCATAGGCGGAAGCACTAGCAGGCAAAACAAGAGTTTGAAATCGTAAGGCCCGTGGTTTCCAGGTAGTGGGAATTAGAAACGGTAATCGTGGTGATCGTGCTTAGAATATGAACATAGAGATTTTGTGCATGCTTGTTAATGTGTAAATGCATTGCCCGACGGAGGAGGTTAGTCATGCAATACATACGCATGGGAAGGTCATAATTAGTACCCAAAAGAGTCGCAATTCGAAAATTTTTGCTATACACTAAACATGTAACATGCGCATAGTTGGGTCCAACCAGTGTAAGCCCACCCCCACTACAGAAACAAGCATTGTCCTCACGCACACAAGACTCCCACAACAAGGAGGCGCCGAAACCACAGCAAGTATTTTTATTGTTTGGTTTTTTTTTTTTGTTTTTTTTTATATGAGAAAAGCAATTGAAATAAAGAAAGCAAAAAGAAATGCAGGAAAGAAAACAAAAATTATATACAACAAGGGTGGATAGAATTTACTCAAGGAGACCTGCAGAGCTGACCCCAGTCCTCACTACTCTTCCCGACACAAAGTGCTCGAAATGTTTGGGCCGCACATTGACTTTAAAGGGATTTCCCATTTTCCGATTTTCAATCTCTCCACTGCACCATAAGGGCACTGACAATCGAACTGCACCACCGAGAGCCTGGAGCTTGCCCTAAAACATGTGCAACCGAGAGCCGTACGCAAAGACTTTTGGTTAGGTTCAAAAGTTTTCCGCGTAATGGTCTATCATGGAACGTGCCTTGAGCCTCTCTTGTGTAACCGAGGCTCCTGCACGACTCCCGCCTCAATTCTTCAAGCTCATTCATCTGCAACAGTTGTTGTTTACCTGCTTGATCCAAATTAAATTAAAAAAGTTTAATAGCCCAATATGCCTCAGGCTCCATTTCAACTTGTATTACGTTTCGCCATAAAACAAACCTATAGGAGACATACCAAGAATAAGTTTTAAAAGCGCATTTAGTTTCTCCAAAGAGCATCAAGAGTCGGCTGGCCTAATCTTTGCGACTGGGGCAACCGCTTCCAAAATGTTTGATCTCCTATTAGCTAATTCCACGACCATTGGCTCAGGTGGTATGCCGTTGAAAATTTGTGGTGACTCCATACTTTTTCAACAAATTCTCAAAAGATCGATACAAAAACGGAGTCCACCATCAATAATAATTGCACGAGGTACCCAAAACGAAAAAATGTGTTCTTTATAAATTTCAAAACAACCTCAGGGCTATTTAGTTTTGAATAGCCTCAACCCACTTCGACACATAAATGCATCGTATTAACAAAATGTAAAGGTACTCCATAAGGTGAAAAGGCCCCATGAAGTCTATACCCCAACAAATAAGATCTCAATGATTAAATCTGTGGTAAAGAGGCATCATGTTCCTTGCGGATCTTCCCAATTGTCAAAATTTGTTAACAAGTTTTGCAAAATTCAAAGCAATCTTTAAAAAGTGTGGGCCAAGAAACCAAATACCTCTTATCCGTTGTTTTCCTGCGTAGAAAAATGCCTCCAAGCTTCCTAACAGTAAAGGTGAGTATCCCACTTGATCATCATCATACACACCTTCACTAATCGTCTCGACAATATTTAAACATATATGGATCATCAAAATAATATTTCTTAATGTCCGCCAAAAATTTCCTTTTTTGTTGAGAAGTCCATTGGGGTGGAATTTGACCATTCACCAGGTAATTTACTATGTCCGTGCATTACGGGAAAGAACAAGATGTGTCACATCGTGAAACTGCTTATGGGTACGTCGAGAACTCGATTCCTAACTAATCGAGATAAGTGGTTACCACATTCGACCCCTTTATCTTTAATAGTCGTTAAATTCGCACAAGAGGGATCCAATTTCACAACGAGGTATTGCATCCTCGCTGTGAGAGCAGTATTTCACAATAAGGTGATTCGGTGAAAATGGTTATAGGAGACCCTATAATGTATGACCTGAACTTTTCTAAGGCAAAGACGACGGCTAAAAACTCTTTTTCAGTTGGTCAGGTAATTTGCTTGGAGTGAATCTAGAGTCTTCACTGCACAAGAGATCACAAAAGCCTTTTTATCTTCCCTTTGTCCTAAAAAACAACCCCTATAGCATAATTCACTGCCACATGATTCAAATGGCAGTTCCAATTAGAGATCGCATGATAGGAGGAGACACTAACATAAGTTTTTGAGTTTATCAAAGGCAACCCCACAAGTCAGACCATAGTACATCCCGGCAAGCAAATCGCATAAGGACGAGCTATAGCACTAAAATCTTTATGAATCTCCATAGAATCCAACATGTCCCAAGAATGACCTTATGTCTCTAACATACTTAGAGTAGGTGTTGGAGATCAACTCTAATTTCGCTTATCCACCTGATTCCATTTTTGGATACTAGTGGGACCTTAAGACAACTCATGTCACCATGAAGTGACACTTTTCCCAATTTAACACGAGGTTCTCTTGACATCTCTCCAAAACCTTACGTAGGTTCTCCAAGCATCCCTCATATGAGTTACCAAAAACTGAGAAATCATCCATGAAAATTTCCAAAATGATTTCTATCATATCAATTAAAATCCCCATCATGCACCTGCTGGAATGTTCCCGTGCATTACATAATCCAAAGGGTATTTTCCTAAAGGCAAAGGTTCCAGCAAGGACAGGAATGTAGTTTTCTCGATCTTCTAAAGCCATTCCCACCTACGGTACCCCGAGTACCCATCGAGAAAACAATAAAATCACACCCCCGCAACCCCTCCAACATTTTGATCGACAAACTGAGAGGAAAGTGATCTTTCCTAGCACTCCATTAAGCCTCCTATAATCTATGCACACCCTCCAACCTGAGGCAGACACGAGGGAATTAGCCCGTCATTTTCATTTGCTACCACAAGGACTCCATTGGGACTACTCCGAATGGCCACCCACTTGCTATCCGTAATAGTGTGGTAATAACACCTACGTCCAAGAGTTTCTTAGGAACTTCTTTCTAATTTCACTTTTCATTATTTCGTCTCAATGCTCAGGGTTGTCTTAGGTTTGAAGCATCCTTTTCCAAGTGAATTTATGTGCGCATCAAGGGCTAATTCTTAATATCCTAATTGTCCATCCTCAGGTAGTTCTATAGTTCTCAATATCTCCAAAAGTTTATTTTCGGTCTAACTCTAAGGAGGAAGATATGATTACTGGGAAAGTTTCTTCTACCCCTAAGAATGCATATTTGCGTGATGGTAAAGGTTTCCAACTGGCTTAGTGGTATCTCTTCCGAAGGTAATGCCCCGGTCCTCAATTGGTGGCATTAGTCTAAATTTAGTGCCCACCATTCACTTCCAATACCTCATTGTGTCTCGATTATGGAGTATAGGAATTTCACTCAGAAGTGGTCACCTCCCCAACCTAACTTGGGTTTACTTAGACAAGAGCATGAGAGGGTCATCATATGACATTATCTAAGCATTTCGCACTACATAATCAACCATGTTTACCTCACAAGCATCTTCCTCCCTTATCTCCCATTCCTTTCGATAAATAATAAAGAGATCAAATAAATGTACTATGTTACCAAATGATAGGCCATTAGGCCTCTCTACGTTGTATATGATGGAATTAGTAGCAGCCAAGAATGGCTCACTAAGAATCACTGGAATCGAGTTCCTTGGTTCACCACAGGTTGAGTGTCAAGCACGACAAAATCCATAAGGAAGTAAAACTTGTCAACTTGCACCAATACATCCTTCACTATCCCGCTAGGAATCTTCACACTACTACGCTAATTGCAGGGCATACTGGGCCGGCCTCTAATTCTCCTAACCCTAGATCAACATATATCGAGTAAGGCAACAAATTAACACTTGCCCCTAAACTCAGAGCATGTCCTAACCTTTGGAGTTCCTACCACTATGGAAATAGTGTGGCTTCCCCGGGTCTTTTGTATTGCAGGGCAAATTGTTCGAATCAATGAGGTAGATTGCTCATCATAAATGCCTCCTTTGTCGACACCTAGTTTTTCACCGTGCACAAATCTTATAAACTTGCTATGACGAATTTTCTTGATGGCATCTAGTAAAGTGAATGTTCAACTTCAATTGCTTGAACAACTCAGATCTCGTAGATTGTCTACTTCTTTCTCGTGGCTCTAACCTATGAGGTGCATGGGAGTGTGGAGGGATACGGGAGGCCTTTTCTCGGTCTGCCTACCATCACCACATCTATCCTAGAACATGAGGCTTGTCGACACCTCATCATCCTCGACCGGTTCATTTTGAGATTCTCAGACCGTACCTGGGCTGGAATGGTTTTGTCAATTACCTTACCACTCGAAGAGTGGTGATGCCTTGCAATGTTCGAGTGCTCTTCACTTTGTCCGAAATTTCAACACTATTTCGACCTTGGGGGTTTTGGATGGTTTGGAGATGGGAGTTTTTCTTGTTGGAAAATTGCCCATGTATAGGTTGTTTAGTGATCGGGATCTCACATCATTCAAGGCAGTCAAATTATGTGTTTCAAGTGGATTGTCGGGTTTCAGACAACCGTGTCAAGCAATATCCTCAAAACTTTATGTTGAGGTTGATAAGGTTGTGGGTTTGGATTCCCTTGATTTGACTGACGAAACCTTGATTAGGTTCACGCGGAAACTTCGAGACTTTTGATTCTAAAATGGAGGGGTCGGATTTGAAAACCTGGTTTTGATAATCGGTCCTGATCGCTTAAGTTGTGGGCTCCTCATTTCTCCAACTAAAATTAGGTGCTTACCCCATCCTCGATTATATGTTTCGTATCATGGAGAATCAAAGGTTTCTTTGGTAGTTAAGGGCATTATTGTTTTATTTGGATTGTTCTCAACTTGAGGAAGGCTTGGGCAAGCATTAGTCGAGTGCTACAGGTCATCACAAATGATGGCTGGCTCCTCCACTCGGGGTCATATAGGTACGAGGGGTATTCTGAGGCACAATTAGCTACTCATTTATTTTTTCAACTCCATAGCCTCCAACTTCCTTGTTAAATTAGCAATTTTATTTGCAAGTCATCATTTCTTAAATGATTATTCCTCCCGTAGGTGTACTATGACCTCTTAGCAAAGATCTACTTGGTTGGCATTAGTCTCCCATAATGAGCATTTTCTCGCTATGGTGTCAAAGAATTGAATTGCCTCCTCGCACTTTTCTCAAACTCTCCCTGACACATCATTTGGATGTATTGTTTATTATCCATGATACCCTGATGAAAAATACGCACGCACTCACATCCACCATCCAAACCATGACGCAGGAATAATGAAGAGATCCTTGTGTCTTTCCCATACCACGGCCAAAGGTTCACCCGGCTTTTCAGAAAAATTTTGAATTGCTCGCATGAGAGCATTGGTACGTGAGGGAGGGAAGAACTTGTTAAGGAATTCATTTTGCATGTCCTCTCATGTGGTAAGATCAATTAGTGTTTAATGAAACCAGATGGCCTTCTCCTTTAGGAGCAAATCCAGAATAGAACTACATGATTATGTGGAGAGGTGATCCAGTAGAGAGAAATGCACTGCAAACATCCTCAAAATCTCTCATGAATGAATAGGGGTTCCCGTGACCACCCCTGATACAATGTAGAAGACTGATCATCTCCTCCGATTTCATGAGAATTGACAAATTTCTTCAGAAGGCGATACATGAGTTTGTTGTGGTTCTTTGAGGTTGCAAAATCTCTCGGAGAGTTCTTTCCACATTAGGTAAAGGAGCAGGAGGAGCTCGATATTGATTCCGCTGAAAGTTAACATTTCCCCCTCCTATTGCGGGTGTTGCTGGGAGTGCAACACCGTCTCCATGTTGTGGAGGTTCATGGAGTCCTTAGGTTAACAGTATCCCTTGGAGCATTTGATTAAATGAGGTTGCCGATTCCCTGACGGTCCATTCGGGAGTGGTGGTCTCTCTTGAAACAATTGACTTACTATGGACTCTTCAGAATTCCTTGGAGGAGCATCCTTACAAGCTCAGACAGCTGCTGTGAGCCCAACCCGACATGCACTAATCCTACTCCTTCTAAGCAACACCCACTTAGATTTTCACAAAAACAAATTTAAAATGAAGGAGAACGTACGATTTTCAATGCACTGCAAATTACCTCTAGCTCTCTTCTCTATATCAATTCACATTGATTAATCACTTAACTACAAAAATGCTTCAGCTCTTATTCGAGGGTTTAATTTATTCCTGCCGTAGGAATTAAGGTCAGTTTAGCATTGTAATACTGTGGGAATCACAAAGGTCCCACAGGGAGTGGTCTTTTAGGTGATCCTTAGGAGCTATTCTCCAAAAGATGTGTATTTGGAAAGAAAATTATGGGGTTGTGGTTGGTTGATTGAGTAATTAATTAAATAGGTTATTTTAAAACAAGAAGATGATTGATGGGGTCTTAGGTTTCCACTACCATCGATCAAGTAATCTCACCCCTTCAGTTTATAATCTCATCTAAGAGCTATCGATGAATGGTCTTCGACGGAAGATTTTGCTTAAACGCCTTTAGAATGAAAACGACGAGGGATGTTAAACACTTGTTCAACAATTAACTCACTCTTAGCTTGTATTTAGGGATCACACAACGTAGGCTCGAGGATCTCTCGCTCACACGTTGTCAAGAGGATGCCAACCAAGGCTTCTACAAAGTTTTCACAAGTGTTAACATCACACAATCCCATTGAAGCATAAAAGAGGAATTATGGGTTATTACTTTGATCAAAGGGTGAGTTTCAAATTACATTAGAACCTCAACGCAGAGTTTAGAACTTCATTGAAATTATAAAGCAAATCATAATTGATGAAACTATTAATAATAAAAGAAACTCAGAAAATCAAACTTCAATTGCAAAACCAAATAATAAAAACTACAAAATACTGAGAGAGGAAACGAGTTGTGTGATCGAACCGAAAGGTTAAGTATGGAACTTAAAATCCAAAACTGCAGAAGCAAAGTCCTTACATTCTACTCTAAAAACCCTAGCAAAACTATGAGAAAGAACACTCTTTATGAAAAACTAAACCTCAAAATCAAAAGCTGCCTTCCACCTTCTCGCTTATAATTTCTTTTCAAATGATCCCGTTGATGGTCATACCACCGTAATTCTTTGCATTAGAATCGTGAATCCGCTTCAATTCGCAAATATTATAATGCCCAGACGAGACGTTAGATGGTACCAAAGACCACCAGATCCGCACTGCTCCCCAACAACATCTTGCAACTCCCGAGGCTTCACCACGCTGGTTGCTATCATCCTCACGATCCGTGATTCGCTTCCCGGTCACGAACCTTGTAACACCATACCGAACCCGGCAAAAACCCGTGATGTCCGTAAACACGAAACAATCAGCATCATTCTTATACAAAATGTGAGTGCGATGATCTGGCTACTAAATTCGATATAATTGTCAGTTTTTGTGTATTCAACAACAACATCATAGTCTTTCATATAAATATATCTATAGTGAAAAATATATGATACAGGTAGAAATTATGGGAAACGTGGGGTAAGAAAAATTGTTAAGGGAAAAGAGTAGGAAAAATGCAAGAGAAATATGCATTCCTCATAAATTAAGTTTTCTTTTTCACAAATTTCCCATCCACAGCTAAATAATCTCATGTTTTCCTTCCTTCTCTTTTCCTTCTTGCTTTTCTTTCCCTCTAGCTTTCCATGAAGGAAAATACTATTAAACTTTCATGATCCTCTCTAAAAATTTCAGATTTGACCAACTTTAGAGTGGTAATCTCAAGTTAATTTCCCAAACACACTAAGTATTGTAGCAGTATTAAAAATAATAACCTAACGTATTATGCTTTGATCCAAAGCTATTTTGTCTATTGAAAAGGAAGAACTAATCAAAGGTTACATGATTCTCGCACAACGTATAAGAGGGAAATTCTTAAAAAAGAGCTTCCATGCATGGATGTGAGATGGAAGTTCTAGATCATATAAAGAGAAGATCATTTTCATTTATTAGCTTTACATTCAGCTTGGAAACATTTAGGTAACTGATGATAAAAATAGAAAGATTATGTCAAAGAATGAAGAGATCGTAATTCATAAATGGATATAGACACATCAACTGAGAATTGACTATTAAAGATGATATCAAGAAAAATCTTTACTCAAAGTTTGGCGAGACTGAGTAATTTACCGCAAAGAAGCATTTGTGGAGTTCTTGACATTGAGGATGTGTATATTTAGTAATGGTGTTCAGACCTACAGATATTGTAACATATTCAAAATTCAAAATCAAGATATAACACATGCCTATAGCTAAACGAAATATGGAAAATGAGGATACTAACACTAATAGCTCATTAACTCATACTTCAGGTATAACACCACATTTAAAAATATCAGTTTGTTAAAAAGCTCTCTACAAGGATTTAGTTATGTATTTGATTAGGACGCATATAGTTCTAAAGATAAGAAAGACTCTACGAATTTCTCATAATGACTAGAAATGTATCATCTACAAATTTTAACATTAGGAAAATTAGAATCTTGGTACAAAAGAAAATTTCTTTTCAACCTGAAGATGGTCCTAATGTGCAAAAATCGACAATCCCTTCCCATCTGTGATTCGTAAAATCATCTTCGGACTAGATCCTGGAAAACCTATAATTAGACGGACATTTTTTGAATTTATGAGATACTATCAAGTATTAGGTTTTTTCAATATTACAGCTTGGACAAACAAATAAAGAAAAAGAAAAGGATCAGACTTCAATATACTCTTATGTTCAACATTTTGAAGTTTGTAAATGCAAAGAACTTACTTTCCTATCCTCCTAGCCTTTCCGCCTGCACAAAGAAAAGGTGAATGTTAGGTGTCGAACCATGGTAAGAGAACTTTCATGGTACATAATAAAGTCATCAGGCTGCGACTATGGGATGAGCCAATAGATCAAGCTAGCTACAATCTTACTATTTGTGATAGCTGACGCCATCTCAAAGGAATAAAACACATATCATCGTGTTGATTGCATATGTAAACCAACGGCGAAAATCTATTCAGACATTTTAAGGGGGTAATTAGAGTTTGATCCTTGCACAATCAACTTATCAATGTCTTGGATTAACGACAAACTCATCTTAGTCTCATGTAAGTTAAAATTTAAATTGCCAGCTATATGGATTCTTTTAGAGAAAAAATATTGACGAGGATTTCTAGATCATTTGAGAAAAAAAATTAAGGCCGGGTAATAGATCCTCTAAAACATAAGTTTTGATGTTTTGATTAGTATTTCACTCCCAATTGAAGATATTGTGAATAACATCAACATTCCTGGTTTGGGGATTTATATCCAAAGCCATAATCTCTATTATAGGTGAGAAAAGCAAATAAGAAATAGGTATAGGATAATGGAAACTTTAAACTTACATTTCAAACAGTCATTCCCTTCACAAATCAGTGACCACAAATAAGAAAGTGTAGGGGATAAAAAGGATAAAAAAGATTAAGAAATTTCTTGATAAAAAGGATGAAAGCAAGGAACTAGGGATAGGGGATAAAAAATTTCTTAATCTTCCATGTGAGTACAATGACCTTTAGGCCCATTACTTCATGGGCCTAAGGTCCGCTGACCACAGGCTGGTGGAACTAGCCCAAGCTCCTTATCGTATTAAAACTAAAGTGATGTTCGGGACAGAAAGTCTTAAGGACCGCTTGAGAAAACTGTGGTATCTTCAAAGACTTGCTATTGTGTCTGCCTAGGATTTCGCTTCAAATTCTACCATCCTACCTTTATGAGAAGTTCGGGCATGATAAGCTTATAATGCATAAAATACACAAGAGATATTTATTGTAGTTAAATGACCTGGGCTTTCCAAATCCCTTATTTCTGAAGGTTAATCTGATAGGAAAATAAATTTTATCCCTAAAATAAAGTTTTAGATTTAGGAAGATCCCCCACGAGGTGAAGGTAAGGCAATTCCAACTGTGCAAAACTCTCTGCTTTTTCTTTTCCGTCTTGTGCTGACTGAACCATTGGAGAGCGTGGTCGAGGCACCACCATCGGATCACCTTGCGCTTCACGCTGTACTTGTTGATGCTTAGAGGTTCCAACGACAAGGTCCTACATGGCCGCTCGTGGAATCGAATAGAAAGACTTGTCTATTGTGTCAAGGGGATTGGCTTCAACGATTGTCTAGAAGCCCTCCATTACTTGGAACTCTGCTGATTCCCCTTTCCACATCTGATTTGCCCGAGGCAGTCGCAATGTTGAGCAATCCGATGATCTAATCTCTAGAAGATAAATTCCTCCATTGGCGTCAGGAGATGGAGAAAAAACAAGAGGAATAAGCATGGTAGATGAAGGAGTTGCAAGGTCATGTTGGACGCTTGCAGCGTGAGAATGATCAATTGCTGGCTCAGATAGAAAAAAGCCACGATCTTGGAAAAGATGTACGAGATAGCGGTCGAGCTGTGCATTCAATCGCTTGTAATAGAGGGAAGAAGTGATGAGTGCCTAAAACACTCAGGTTATACCCGCGTCTATCTTACGTTTTTAGCATTATTTTACATTTAAATACGTATTTTTATAGCTCAATATCTTATTAGTACAGTTGGTGTGAATGCAGGTGCAATTGGTGCGAAAAGGGCAGTTTTTGGAAGCATTCTGGAGCAGAGGATGAAAGTGCATAAAGATGGTGAAATCACGCGACGTTTCCAATGTCGCACATATTATGGACGCCCCCAACATCGCTGACACAATAATCTAATATAAAGTCAATACACAACGCTGCGACGCCGGGCCATGAAGCCTCGTCTTTCTTTTCATCATTAAAAGCAAAAAAAAGGGCGCATAATTCGAGGTATCGGTTATCGTACGAACTAGGGCACGAAAATCAGAGCAGAGTGACATTGATTCAAGAAGAGCCTCGTGGATTTGTATTTTCCTCTCGGGACAAAAAGAGTATCGATGTTTCACATATTACATATTGTATTCTCTTATTCAAAGATGTCGATTTATACCTAGGGTGTTGCCGAACCTCGTCATATTTTCATGGATTAAAGATTAGTATTTTTATATTATTCAAGTTGTTTATAATTTTTGAAAGAAGACCGCTTATATCTGGTAATCATTTACATGGTGATGTCCGCCAACATTAGCATGACTATATCGAGACCCGAGATTCGGAGATGAGATACCAGGACTGAAAGAGCAAATTTTCAATGATTCAGAAATAGAGATATTCCGATCTCCGGCTGTGAAATTAAGGTTAAAGATGGCCATTTCCTGAGTATCGAGTCGGGCAGATACACTCAACTCTACTAGCGAGATAGGCGACACTTTCTCGAGAGGGTATTTCAGAAGCAAGATCACCTAGCCATTAATAAATCATAAATAAACCGAATATCATCTTTAAGAAATAATCCATCGAAAGTGACAGGGGAGAGAGCAAGAGTCTGGTTCCATTATAATATAATCATTTAAATTAGTTAGTTTAGTTTACATTCGACACTAGTACTTTTCACACAACACTTATATCGCATAATATTCACAAGCAATTTCAGATTCAACACTACACCTATCCCCGTGGATCGATTATCCTTACCATAGGTACACTATATTACTGGGTGACTAGCGGCACTTACACATAAAGCGCATATATACACAACAATTCCCACTTTCAAATTTTCTATCAAGTTTTTTGGCACCGCTGGCTGTGGGATAGGTTTTTAGAGTGATATAGAGAATCAAAGCAATTAGATATTACTTTTGGAATTTTTTGTTTTATTTGCTTACAAGGCCGTAATTTTGGTCTTTTGTTTCATGTGATCACAGGTTGGTTTCAAAGGAGTGCATGCGACGACTAGATCAAAGCTGACTAACATCCTTGATCCCCGAACCGTAAAGAACTTACTAATCGAATACGCCAAGAATGCAGAAACCAAATACCAGGAAATCTAGCAAACATGGAGGAGGAGTTTGAAGACCACCTATTCAGGCAAACAACTTCGAGCTGAAGCTCACTACTACAGATGCTTCTTAACATCCCTGTCTACCGTTGCCTAATGAGAATCCAACAGCATTTCGACCAACCTTTCGTTCAGGATGACCATGCACTGGTCATCAAGAGGCACTGTGCCGAGATTGTTCCCACTCTCACTAGTGATAGCTAAGCATCGGGTTAACAAGTCACCCACCTGGATTCCTATTACTTCATGGAACGATTTAGTGCGTAAATTCCCGACCAAGTTTATTCCACCTCGAAATTGCATGCCTTGTGCAAGATCAATACTTTCGACAACTAGAGGAGAACCCGGGCGCAGGCATGGGATAGATTTCAGGCGAACTATCGAGGAAGTGCCCACGACTACGACTAACAAGATGGACGCAGTCACACGCTCGCAATGGTATGAGGAATGCAACTAGAACAATGTTGGATTGATGCCTCAAATTGGAGGAGCACTCAATGAAGAAAACCACGTAATTGCCATGAAATCCTCGGGAAGATGTCGCGATCAATACAAACTGGCTCAGGAGAAGACTACACCATTAAAAGCCAGGGTGGCACGATAATGAGGTTCTCAATAATCCGTTAATCATGTCAAGACAACGACCAAACTTGACTAGACAGAAGGAACTGGCACGTTAAGGCTGCACTAAATCCCATGGGAGTTATGTGAATTTCCGCTGAGGACAACACAATAGCACGGTAACGCCAAGAAGGAAATCCATAAAGAGAATGTGCCCAAGAGGTGTCGGAGGTTCAATCGTAGTCACTACGCTAGTCAAGGACAAGATGAGGGAAACAATTATCGAATCAAAAAATCAAGGCTAAGGGTGGCGAATAACTGAATCGCACGTTTAACAATCATATGGACGGAGGACCAATCGTAACAATATGCCATCAAACTGAGTTAGCGAACCACCTCCTGAGAAAAAGGTGGACTTAACAAGCCCTCGCGACAAATGTCGACCTCCCACTCGCTTTTATGAATGTGAGACAAAGGTAAATATAAAGAACAGTTACCTAATTGAACAATCGTCGCACGCTTGAGAAACTTGAGGCACAGATGGGTCAAACACAATCTATCGACAGAAGGCAACCTGTCTCCTACCGCTAAACTCCGTATGAACCCTATGGAGAGATGGGAATGAACATGTTAAAGCAATCACGCTGAGAAGTGGTAAAGAATTGGAGGCACAGATAACCCTCGCTATAGAGGAGGTAGAGAACGAGAAGCGCCATCCAACCAGTTAGAATGTCGGAGGCAGATAGGGACAAATTTCGAGAGAAACAGTCAAGGAAACATCATCAAGCAAGTGGACAACTAACACCCATATATCCACAACGCCTAAAGAAGCATAAGTTGATAAGTAGTTCACTAAATTCATGTGGAAGTGTTCAGTGTTACACATCAATTTTGCCACATGCTCTCCGGAACAAGATGCCTAGTTATAAAATTTATGAAAGAGCATAATTATTCAAGAGAAGATCGGGTCGATTTCTCAAACGCTTAACTTAATCGAGGAATGTAGTGCCATACTTCGTGAGGAAGTCGCCGCAGTGCCAAAAGACCCGCGGGGCCACTATCCCGCACCATCGGGTAATGCTATTCGAGAGAGCACGCATTTGGTGCCATTAATCTCATGCCCTTGTCAATTTTTAAACGCTTTGAGATTAGGTGAAGCTCGGCCCAACTACTAGCCACACTTCAAATTTGCCGACGTATCCTCACATCCGTAGTGGGTAATAAGATGTCTTAGTAAAGGTTGACAAGTTTATCTTCCCACAGATTTCATTGTATTGTATATGGAAGAGGACAAGGAAATACCTATAATCTTGGTACCGCTTTCAGAATCGCGAGCAATGATTGATGTTCCTCGTAGGAGAACCGAAATCGAGAGTGCAGAGGATGAAGTCAAGTTCAACGTGTTCGCCGTGAGACATCCGGTTAAAGTGATATACTTATTTCACGGGCAGTAGATAGTAGAGGTGCTATAAAGTTCAGCCAAAGTGGTCTCACGATCCTTCGAGGCCAGCCTAGCATTTAATGATTCACAGTAATATGAGCCGAAGAGGCGAGGAGTATGTCAAATGGATGATCTTTCGACTAATAGAAGGAAATATCGACCTCTAGAGCATTAAACCACGAAAACATCACTAACAACCATCCAAGATGGAATCAAAACCTTTACCTAGCCATTTGAAGTATGCATATCTTGGGACAACATCTACTTTACCAGTGATCATCTCAGCATCCTTGACTGAACTAGAGGAGGAGAAGTTATTGAGGGTCCTGAGACCATAAAATGCGCTCGGCCGGTCTCTACCGACAGCGGATTCGCTTCCATGTGCATGCATCAGATTTTGGCCGAAGATTTGGCATAAACCCCGCAGCTACGCAGGAGGTTGAATCCAACTATGCAAAGAGGTAGTCCGAAGGAAGTATAAATGGTCGGATACAATTTATCTGGTCTTTACAAAGGTATGGTAAGTCCGGCTTCAAGTAGTACTCTGTTAGGTGGAGGAACAATCACATAAGAACTTAAACAATGTATTACCATTTTCAACAAACTCATCGGTGAGGATTTGTGGCTGATTATCGGAAACCGAACAAAGCCACCTGCGCATCATTTTTATTGCCGCTTCGATCGATTTGGATCATTAGCCGGCCATGAATATTATTGCTTTTTGATGGATACTCCGGCCACAATCAAATTAAGTATAGCCCCAAGATCAAGAGAAGATCTACATTCACATGTCCCTATGGGACATTCGCATTCAGCGGATGTCTCTTGACTGTGTAATGCGCCGGGCACCTTCCAACGATGTATGATGGCTATATTCTCCGACATGGTCGAGAAGACACCGAGATCTTCTACGGACGATTTTTCGTATTTGGGAGTTCATTTGATAACTGGTCTGAAAATGGAGATCAAGATTGATAAGATGTGAGGAGACCAACTTAGTACTAATTAGGAAAAGTGCTATTACAAGAGGGTATCAGATTCTGACATCGGATTTCGAAAGTGAATAGAGGTGGTGACAGAAAGCAAAGATTGAAGCAATTGAAAATTACTTCCACCCAAAGACTTTCTCAGATTGCAAATCGTTGTCTAATCTCCGATCCAAGGGACCCCATTTGAGTTTGATTCACGCATTTGCATGCATTTCGCGGTTAAAAGATGCTAGCATCAGCCCTCATTGTAGTAGCTCCGGGGACGTCCTTCCATTCAACTTACGCGACGCAAGTGATTTTGCGATCGAGCGTTGTTAGGCGTAAATGAGAGAAAAATTTTCCAGTAATCTACTATGCGAGCAGAATCTGAATGATGCCCGCCTGAATTGGCGCCACTAAAGAAAAGAACTATTGGCTATCGTTTTGCTTTTGACAAATCTGTGCCTTATTCGATTGGTAACACCTGGCCAGAGTTCACACCGATCATTCCGCCATAAAATACTTGATGACTAAAAAGACGCCAACCCCACTAATTCGCGGGTTCTATTACCGCAAGAATTCGACGCTGAGATTAAAGACAAGAAAGGCATCGGTGAACTCCATGCGCATCATCTTTCACGACTGAAGGGGCAAGTGATGATGTTCAAGTGAATGACGCATTTTCCGATGAGAAACTCTTAGCTATCGACGACAAGAGGGCGCCCATGTTTATGTGACATGCGGAATTATTTGCAGCTACAGTCCCTCCGAATTTAACTATCAATGTAGCTGAGGTTTTTCGCACACTTGAAACACTATTATTGGGAGGAGCCAATCCTCTACAGACATTGCGCGACCAAGTGATCCAGAGATGTGCCCGGCGATGAAATGGAATATGATTCGAACCACGCTACACTCTTACCATGTGGTGGACATTTTGGTACAGAGAATAGCGCCCAAGGTGTGCTCAATCAGTTTCATCGCCTACCTTATTCAAAGACGCCTACTACTCGCTTTCTTACACGTGGATAGATGTCAACGAACGTGGGGGCATTTCTAGAAAGGACGGAATCGCCTACGCATCCCATTCTCCCGGGAAGTGAACTCGCTTGACCTATGGGGGATAGATTTCATGGGACCATTTCCATCTTATAACAACCTCACACATCTTGGATGGCGTGATTGTGTCTCGGGGGTCGGTCAAGCAATCCCAATTCGCACCATCGATGCAAGGTATGGCTCAATTTCAAGAGCCATATTTCACGATTTGGAACCCCTGCACCGATCACGTGATAACTGGAAGATTTCATTTCGCGAATAAGATGATTGATGTGATCTTGCAAAGTACGCGCGCCACGCACATCCCTCGCGATATCACCCGCACCGCTGGCAATCGGGAGGCCACCAGAGAAATTAAGTCCATTCTGAGAAGACAGCTATCAGCTCTGTGAAGGATCGGCCTAAAAGATTGGAAGATGCACTCCGCGCATCACGAAGATTTAAAACACCTCATGTCGCCTTTAGAATTGTTTATGGCAAAGCATGCCATCTTCCAAATGAAATTAGAGCACGAGCCTTATCGGGCAACTCTGCTAGCTTGAATACGGACAAGATAATTAGTCAAGTGGAGAAGTGATCGCTACAATTTCAGTTGAATCAGGACGACCAGAACGGCTTATGAAAATGCCCGCGATTTACAAGGAAAAGACAAAGCCCGCACGATAACACATTACCAGAAGGAATTTAGACTGACAACAAGTCCTTGTTTAATTCCCGCCTAAAACTCTTCGAAATTCAGTCTAGATGGTCCGACTTTCACAAAGGACCAAGGTCTTTTCACATGGAGGGGCGAGGGTTACACATCTTGAGAAAAGGAACATTCACAACTACCACACAATCCGGGCTAGCCAGATTGGGGGGGCTTAATTTATGCGATAGTTGCATTTCATTCCATCGATCGTGATCCGAAGAAGTACAAGAGGTTATTATTAGAGCTCGGGTTCCCGAGCACATTGAGATTCAGGACCGTCGAGCTAACGACATTAAACATAGCGCTTCTTGGGAGGCAACCCAAGTTTTTCTTGCAATTTTCCTTTCTCTGGTTCAATTTTTTTATTATCTTTTAAGTATTATTTGTCAGCTCGGTCCGTAGTCCGAATCCGCTTTTTTTACGATCTGTCGTGAACCGCGATCGACAAGATCGGGAGTGATTCGCCTTCCGCGCAGCACTACAAAAAGTCTAGGAGCGGCACATTTACACGAGGAGTTTTCTTCTCTATCTTAGACCATGGCTACATCGCATACATTTCAAATTTCTGACGTCGCTGATGTTAGCTTCACCGCGACGCTGCAACGCCGCAACGCCTCAACATCGCGACGCCGGGCCACCTTCTCCGCACGCCGCGACGCCAGCTTCAACGCCGACGCTGGATTAAACCCCTCTCCTGAACTTCGCGACGCGGAGATCTCACCGTCAGCGACGCTGATTTTTACTACCTTGAACCGCCGCGACGTTGGAGCTCAACGCCGACGCTGGTTTTAATTTCCGAACGTCGACGTTGATCTCAACGCCGCGATTTAGTTTTTACCACTGAACGCCGCGGACGTTGGATCCCAACGCCGCCGCACGCTAGATACTCTTCCTCCTCCTCGAACGCCGACGTCGCTCGAACGCCGCGACGCTTGCCATGTTTAAGGCCAAAATCAATCTTCATTTTGTTCCTACCTTTCCCTCCTTCGCTCGAATCCTAGTACTCTGGTAGTTCGCACACCTGCCCAAACCCTTGTCGAGTCCACTCGTGAGCGCCTGGGAGGCCATTGTTTTGCCCTCCGACGCCCTCTCTACCACCGCCACCTAGAGTCTCGTCCCAATCCACTGTCCCTGTCTAGCCTCTTCCACACTTTACGTAGGTGTCTTGCTTGTGGTCCCGTCCTCCTCCCAGGTCAGCTCCACATTAGGTCTAGTCACTGGCGGGTCTCTGTCGAGTGTCCTAAGGTTTCCAGCCTATTTCCTGCCTCTTGCCCCATTTTCCTAGTGCCCTTAGGTGTTTGACACACTGGTCAGTCCATTAGGTGTGCCTAGCTACTTCGTTACATTGTCCATACATGCTCCTCAATTGTCCTCATACTCCCAACAGTTCGCAAGAGGCAAAAGTTGTTTACAAAGCTGGCTCTGACCGAGGATCCACCCCAATTTCATGTTGCGCGTCAGGAACTAGGGTGCGGCTAATCTGCTTCGCAAGCACCATCCGTGAAACCGTTCTTTTATAAAGGAAAAGGGTTTCACCACCCCGATGATTTTTTCCTGTGAAGATCACTGGCGCTAAGGGATGGTGATCACTTTGCCAACCACCATCTAGCCGCGATGAGTGTGCGCGCAGAATTCTACGCCAACCTCACCTCCCACGCCGCCATGAAGGTTCGAAAAGGGTGTTGGTCGACTTAAGTGCGGAGTCGATCAACCATTTTTATAATCTTGATCATGTCCTCTAGCCTTTTTGGACGCTTTACGAGCGACCATTACTCCCGAGGCCATTCTAGTCTTGACAACCACGGGTGAGTGGAAACTCAATAATAAGGGCCATGCCGTACACTTCAAGGCCAAGCATTTGGCGTTTATCTCATATCCGCATCACTTCATCATGTCGCTGGCCTCATCCGACGACGAACGTGGTGTGGCGACCGCCAAGCGTGCCCTCGTCAACTATGCCATCATTCGTGATATCCCTTTGATGTCAAGGTGTTATGTGAGGATGCCATCCTCCATAACCGACGCTAAGATGAATTTGGGACACTCCTTTCTCATTTATGGTTTATGCAAACGAAAGGTGCCTCAGATGTTTCAGCTGCGAGCACCCCATCAAGGCGAGATTTGCTAAGAGGGACAAACCTGGTGTACCACGACTCGAGGGGACTCCACGATTTCAGTCATGAGCCCTGACGAGACTGAGCTTCATGACCATTCTGCCCGCTTGACTCCTCGGGCGCACCCCCAAGAGGACATCGGGCAGTCCCCCCTACTCACCCACCCCACCACTCACCACAAAGAGCCCCCGCAGGCGTACCTCCGCCTCCCACCCCGACGAGGACCTGCTCGCCTTTACCGAGCGCTGGCATTATGGATGAGACCCAGAGCACCGAGTCCTCCTCACACAGGATATGGAGGCACTTTGTGCTGATATATGATTGTTTCGCTAACTAGTATTCTTCAAAGAAGAAATATTCCTCCAGCTCACTCTCTCTCGAGCAAATTACCACCACCGTCAATTACGAAGATTCTGTCTGATCACCAGGAGTTCCCTCACCTTTCTATGAATATTTCACTGTCAAGTGGGGACACCGCTCATTTTGTTTGGGGGGGTGTGGGCATGCCTCGGTTTTTCTCTTAGATTTGTTTCGTTTATTCATGGCTGTAGTTTATTTTCGCTATGCATGTTATTTATATTTCATATTTATTTAGCTGTCATTTGCATCTTAGGATGTCGAAGTTTAGGCCAGGTCATGTTTGTGTTTTAGTAGATCATATACATGTAGTGGTGTCGTGTTTAGGTAGTTGTGTGTGTGATTCCATGCTTGAGAATGTGGGTCACTTTTTGAGCCGAATCCACTATTGTCATGAAGAAAGGGATTCATCGATGTTTGAATGATCGGGAATTAGGTTGAATAGGAGGTGCATGAATTACTCTCCAAGTATTCAAGAAACCATTTCTTGCTTCATCACACTCACACACAAATGATCTCTAGTTTACACCTAGGTACCGAGCCCGACTACTAAGGTTCAACAAACCCTGGGAGTCTCTAAACACTAAAGAGATGGGACACCGTGAATAAAAGAGGATTGCCTTCGAGCCCCAAAATAAAAAAAAAAAAAAAAAAAAAAAAAAAGAAAAAAAAATAGAGAAAAAAAAAAAAAAAAAAAATATATATATAAATATATATATATATATATATATATATATATATATATATATATATATATATATATATATATATATGGAGTATATAGAGGAGAGAGTAGAGAGAGAGAGAGAGAGAGAGAGATTAAGGTGTGACCTCCAACTGGAATCCCTGCATGTACCCGAGGGGCCTTTTAAAGCCCAATGCCCTGAGCCAACTGGCCGGGAGTCATTTACTTCACTCCGCCCGGCTACAGGGACGTAAGATGGAAGCCTGACAGCTTTAGGCCCTAGGTTTAGCTGAAACGGTGACGTCGAGGGAACTTAACGCCCTAAGTGTCTCTTTTAACCAACTCGGTGGGGAGTCACCAACTTAATCCCCGCTTACATGAACACTTAACATAAACTGTGGGCACTAGTTTTGCTCATGTGAGTAGGTATATGAGAAATTGCGAACGGTGTGTTCCGATCCTTTTGTAGTTGGGGATTTTCCTAAATTAGCTAGTCGAACTCAAGTCAGGCTGCCTGTCCTAAGTGTGCCACTTAGAGGTCATTTATTTCATTTATTACAGGATCCTTGGGAAAGGTTATTGAATATCTCGGAGGCTGAGGCACTAGTCAATGATTAGTGCCCAAAAAGTGCTATTTTGAACCCTATTTATTATAGGTTTTGAGTGCTTTTTATGTACTAATCATTCTAATTAACCCGATTTGCACATTAAGGTCCCTACTAGCTCTAATGACGCATTTTGTGGCAAATTTTGCGCTACAGCTGACCGTGCCAAAATTGTCGAGTCGATTCGAGCACGAAGAATCTGAATAAACTCAAAGATTACAGACGATAATTAGGATGAAAGAAGAGCATAAATGCAAGAAAGTGGAGCTACAAGGAAATTTGAGCACCGGGAAATTTCCTCCCCGCCTACGCACCGTTCCGCCCCGACCTCGCCGCCCGTGTTTTTGCTGGGTCTCTTGGTTTTCTTCCTTTTTTGCCCCCGCTTGTAAGAATATTTGGGAGGCTATTTTATAATATGGTAAAGGGTTGGCTACAAATCCCTGCCAAGCACCGTTAAAAGAAAGGAATAAAATTCTAGCAGCAAAGCTTTCTGCCCGCTTTCTCTCCGCCTGCTTCCATTTTCTCTCCTTTTCTTCCTTTTTCCCTAAGAGTTAAACACACCTCCGAGATGACAACCTCAGAGGATGGTTGGCTAGGTCGCTTTTTCCTGAAGAGGAGGGTCACGGGCTAGGGTTTGAGGTAACTCAACTGCCTCCCCTGCTTTTAACGCAGAAGTTTTTATCGACATTTATGTTCCTATTTCTCATTCTGGGTTAGAACTCATTCGATATGCTCTATCGATCAAGATTTAGCAATCTTTTAGGGTTCAATGGATGCTATTGCTAGATCCACTCGAGATTCATTAGTCAGCTTTCATTTGTCACCGTGAGGTAGATCAGAGGCACGTTTCATTTTCTCTCGGGAAGCATTAATGCTCACAAATGCCAAGCCAAAAGGGAAAATCATGTGGTTTAGTTTTTTAAAAGCTAATGAAGATCCGGTTTGAAATGACTATAGGTCATTTTCTCAACGCGAGGAAATGAACCCGGGACCCTCGAACTTTAGAACCCGAATCCTGTTGTTCGACACTTCAAGGACTTCTTTAAATTTATTTTATTTAAATTTCAAGCTCAAACATTATCAATCCACCTGCTTTTATAAATTCCTCAAAATCCAAATTGAATTCACTACTTAATTTTACTCAAATCATTTCATACGAAGAAAACTCCATCCTCAGTTCTTCCGACTTAGACCTTCATCGTTAGCAAACAGTTTCTTGACTACCGGGTAGGGAGGAAGATAGATGTACCTTTGTTGATTCCATCACCCATCAGTATGAATCAAATACGCTGTCGGATGGTGCCTTATATGGAGAAGTTTTGAGCCACTTGTGATCCTCATCACAAGTTTTGTGAATTTTATATTTCATTGTCATTTTTTTTTTTTCTATTTCCATAAAAAAAAAAAAGTGCCGCAGGATTTTTTTTTCCTCTCATTGCCTGTGTCATTGCTACCTAGAGTGCATGTTCCCTTTAAGCCGCAGTGATCTCAAACATAGACCAAATGGGAAAGAGGAGAACAATATAGTGAGTATTCAAGGAGAGTAACCCTAGAGCTACATGTCCATGAGGGACTATAGAAACCAATGGATGAGTTCACCATATGGCAGTTCTTACCATCATAGTTGGGAGAATCACACAATCTCTCACGGAGCCAAGACCTCCACGCATGCACCTCGAACCTCCATATTATGCCCCCACTTCCCAAACAGAAGAACAAATCCACCACAATTATCCCCTATTGAACAAGCCATCCCGACTCGGGAGCAAACAAGTGGACAATTTCATAGAGGATAATAGGCGTTGAATGTTCAAAGTAATAGGAAATCGAGACAAAGGAGAGCCCCCGAACAAGGAATCGATGGGTTCCAAAGCGAAATTGATCAAAAATTGGACATCCTGCAGGAATCCATCTCAAAGCTCACCAATCAGTTTGTTCATTAAGAGGAGGAGAATCTGGAGGAAGATTGCTTTGACCGAAGCACCATGGGCGGAGGATGGACAGAAATGCGGAAGGGACCCAAGAGCCTATCATTCAAACTTTCAAACCCCATAGATTTGGATCCTAATGCCACCGCTTCAAGCCACCAATAACACCATCTTCGCAGTATACCTCGCCAACAAACAATTCACACTGCCACAGCACACCACCCTCAAGCACCCACCACCAAGGCCAATTCCCATCACCGCCAGGCCGAAACATTAGAAATTAGCCACTGCATGCTTCTACTTTACATCAAAGACACAAGTACCGCCACGTGATGCAAGTACAAAGGGTTGGTTCAAAGTTTGGTCGCCTGGGAGCACCCGAATCTCGTACTAAGCTCCCCACTTTTTGTTTTAATTTTCTTTGTCTTATTTTTATTTTTATCATATTTTATTTTGATTTTAATTTTTTCTTTTTTATATTTTCTTTAATTTTTGGGCTAATTCTGTTTTAGATTATTTTACTTTCGCAATTTTCCTAATTTTTCTCAGACACTTTACGCTTTTAGTGAAATTTTGAATCGATTGAAGAAATTGGAAAGGTAATGAAGCATAAATTTTTCGCAACAATAGCTGTAATTTTTTTATAATTTTAAATTAAAATGTTTTGGTACTGCATTATATTAAAATTTGATGTACTTTTCATAATAATAAAATTATGTTCATTTTTACTAAACGCCAAACAAAGGCAATGCTTTCTCCATTTTAATTTTTTTATATATACTATTTTATTTAAAAATTAATTAAAAAAAATTTTTATTTTTTTATTTTTTTATTTTATATATATATATATATATATATATATATAAATTGTTATCTTTAAAAAAAATCTTTTTATTTTTTTTATTATTATTTTCTTTACTTTTATTTTTATTTTAATTAATTATTTTATTCTGACATTAAAAAAAAAAAATTCGCTAAAGACAGCATTCTCATTTCAATGAAATTTCGCTAGCTTAGCGAAAATTTTTCGCTATGGGCCCCACTTTTGCCTCTAAATTTTGTTTCGCTCATAACTTTTTTTGATCCGACCTGCTTTTAAAGCCAGATTGTTGGAAAGCTTAGAGAGGTAGAATCCAACATGGCCAGAAAGAACATTTGAGATTATGAAAGTGTAATTTTAAAAATGCTCCAACTGGTCACTTTTTTCCTTTCTTCTCCTAACTTGCTTATTTGAAGCCCAAACGGAGGAATACGTGTCATGGAAAGCTTGTGGTTTCCTATCCAAAGAATGATCACATCTTATCAAGGAGGTAACATCTTTCCTCTAATTTTCCAATCCGAGCCCCATTTCTACAACCTATATGTTCGCTGGGGAGAGTTAGCAAGGGAAGTGGATGTTGTATTTTTGTTTTGTTATTATTTTGTGCAAGCCCATTTTGTGATGTTCGCATTTGTCGGGTTCCCTTTCTATAAAGTCGTTTATACTAAACAACTTATTTTTTTCAAAATTTGAATTGCTTGCAACCAAAATTTTGTGTAAGTCAGGTTTAGCCCATAGTTTGAAAATTGAAACTTTGTCCACCCTATTGATGCTAGATTGGTTCCATGCATAATCGAGTGGATGATTAGTTGAACTCTTGTTGATTTCGACCTTTTCCACCTTTAGCTAACCACACACTACACACATTAGGGTTTCAATGTTAGGTCAAAACTCGCAACCTCCTTCTTTACTTTGCATAACCTATCTTAGTTCCATTGACCTGCCTTAATAGGTTAAGGACCCCCGTGGAAAGAAGGCCACCCATTTCCTCAAAAAAAAAAAAAAAAAAAGAAAAGAAAAGAAAAAGCAAAAAGAAAAGAATAAAACGCAATGCTTTTACTTGAAACCCGAGCACTGCCCCAGGTATATGGCGAAAGCCTTTAAAGCCCTGTCCCAAACTCACTGGTCGAGTCGCGACTTAGTGTTCGCTACACTGGGTAGATGCAGTGAGTTTAGCAAGTTGTAGGGTGCTTAACTCGGTCATTCAAGTCCCAGAAACCCAGAGTTTCAGGGTCATTGATCTCGGCTTGATGCCCTAAACCTTAATTGGCTGGGAGTCATCGGACCTGCTAATTTTGACTTTGGTGAAGTCGAAGCTTTAGCATTGCACCCCACAACGCAGAAAAAGAATTGTGGAATAAGAGGTGGGTCCCGATCTATTTAGGTTGGTTAGCATGCTAGTCGTGGTAGTAGCTAGGTCGGGGGAGTGCGCTTAGCAAATTTTTATCGTTGAGAGCTGATAAAATAAACACTTAGATTTTGGTGGAAGTTTCTCGTTGATTCTACCAAGAAGGAGGCTCTTAATACTCAATTTTGTATGGCATCTATTCTCTCATGACGCTTATTGGACACGCTTTTGATGATTCTTAATAGGGTTAGGCATTACTCATCCACAACCTTTTAAAATATAATTTTAGAACGTTATTTTGTTATCATTTGTATGCTCCATCTCTTCTTCTTTCTTTTCTTTTTCTTTCATATGGACTAGCAATGTGTAGGTCAGTGTGATTAGTGCCCAAAAAGCAAGCATTTCGAAACCCTATTATTATAGGTTTGAGGCTTTTTTATAAAATTAATCATTCTAATTAACCCGACGGTACATTAAGGTCCCTACTATTCTACTCTGGGACGTATTTATGGCAATTTTGCGCTTTTTATGAGCTAATCGCCAAAATTGTTTGAGTCGATCAGAGCACGAAGAATTCAAGTCAAACTCAAAGATTACAGATCAGATACTGTAAGGAAAAGAAGAAAGTTAAAATGCAAGAAAAGTGTGGAGCTACAAGGAAATCGAGCACCGAAATTTCCTCCGTCGAGCACCGTTCCCGCCTCGACCTCCGCCGCCCTTGCTTTGCTTTTGGTCTCTTGTTTTTCTCTTCCTTTTCGCCCCGCTGTAAGAATATTCAGAGGTTATTTTTGTAATATGCAAAGGGGTTGGCTACAAAATCCCCAAGCCACAATCGTTAAAAGATGGAATAAAATTTAGTGGCAAAGCTTTCGGCCCCGCTTTCTCTCCGCTCTCGTTTTCCATTTTTCTCCTTTCTTTCCTTTCCTGAAGAAATAAACACACCTCCGAGGATGACAACTCGAGGATGGTCAGGCTAGGTCGCTTTTTCTCTCAAGAGGAGGGTCACGGGCTAGGTTTGAGGCACCCACCTGCCTCGCTTTAACGCAGTTTTTATCGCATTTATGTTCCTATTTCTCATTCTAGGTTAGAACTCATTTGATATGTCATTGATGGTATTTAGCAATCTTTAGTGGTTCAAAGTGGGATGCTATTGCCAGATCCCGAGATTCATTATTTTCATTTTGTCACCATGAGGTAGATCAGGTCGCCATTTTTCTTCGGGCCATTAATGCTCAATAAATGTCAAGCTAAAAGGGAAAAATCACAGGTTTAGTTTTTAAAAAGATAATGAAGATCCGGCTCGGAATGACTATAGGTCATTTTCAACGCTGGTGAAATGAACCTTGGGACCCCCTCGTTGAACTTTTTTAGAACTCGAATCCAATAAATTGACACTTCAAGGAGACTTTTTTAATTTTATTTTATTTAAATTTCAGTTTTCCAAACATTATCAACTAATCGCTTTTATAAATTCCAAAATCCAAATTGAATCTTTCACCATTTTGACTTCACTCAAATCATTTGTACTTTAAGAAAACCCATCCCCGTGTTCACCCTAGATCCATACGCAGCAGGCTCGACTACTACAGTGAGGGAGGAATATAGATAAAAATTTGTTGATTCCATCACCTACGCTGGCACGAATCACTCAACTTCACCGAAGTTCAACCTAGTTCTTCGGGAAGTTAACACCTTGCAAATCCCGTGAACTTCAAACAACGACACGGTGAATCCTGGCCCCACTTGATCCTATCTATCAAGACGGGCATCACTATCTCGTGATGTAATTGCGCATGCAGAGTGTGTGTTCGGGCTAGAGTCGGCTTCTGCTCGGGGACGCGCAAGCCAAGCTCAGGGTGTGGATGAGGGTTTAAACACTGTGTTATACCTCGCCTCAGTTTTACGTTTTTAGCATTATTTTACATTTAAATACGTGATTTTTATAGTCTCAACATCTCGATTAGTACGCTTGGTGAATGCAAAGCAATTGGTGCTAAAGGCAGTTTTTTGAAGCATTCGGAGCAGAGGATGAAAGTGCATAGATAGAATGCCGCGACGCTCCAACGGCCGCACGCCCTCACACGGATTTCAACGCCGCGACATTGGTCAACTACCATAAAGTCGTAACAGCGGCAATCGCCGCTGGAGGTTCCCAACGCTGACACATGAAGTTCTGGCTTTTCTCATCATTAAAAGCAAAAAAGGGGCGCACTACAGGTTTGGATCGTACAAAACTAGGCACTAAATAAGAGCAGAGTGACATTTGATTCTGGAAGAGCCCGTGATTTGTATTTTTCTCTTTTGACTGTAGTACGATGTTTTACATATTACATATTGGTATTCTCTTATTCAAAAGATAGTTCTAGATTTACCTTGTGGTGTTGTCGAACCCGCTGCATTTTCATGGATTAAAGATTAGTATTTTATATTATTCAAGTTGTTTATAATTTATTAACATTCGTTTTATATCTGTTAATCATTTACATTATGGATGTCCGCCAACATTAGCATGACTATACTGAGACCCTAGATTCGAGAGATGAGATACCCAGGATCTCGTAGAGCAAATTTTCTCTGCTGACTTGCAGAAATAGAGATATTCCATCCCGAAGGTGGCAATTAAGGCTAGAACATTTAAGACATTTCTGAGTATCGAGTCAGCAGATACACTCAACTCTACTAGCCAGATAGTATGGGATACACCTCGAGAGAGGGTATTTCGTAAGCAAGATCACCTAGCCATTAATAAATCATAAATAAACTCGAATAATATCATCTTTAAGAAATAACTACTAGTGACAGGGGAGACATAGCCCTAGTCTCCATTACACAGTAATTCAGTTAAATTAGTTAGCTTAGCTTATATCTGCATACACTAGTACTTTTTCACAACACTTATATCCGTATAATATTCACAAGCAATCTCAGATTCAACACACCTATCCCCGCGGATCGATATCCGTACTCATAGGTACACTATATTACTCAAAGTGACGCGTGCACTCTGCCATTACAGGCGCATTTATACACACCACGCCTCGTACCTCATCAAGCTCCATTATTCCCGACGATGTCGATACTCAAATGATGAGTTGGCCTTGCCAGCCTCTATGCTAGTTCACACAAAGAAATAATGCCTCTGAGAGCACAAAGGCTAAATCATCAAGAGGCTCTATGCATCACCCCCGCCTGATGTCGTAGTGGCGCATCTCAGCCGGGTAAGAAGGCAAAGAGGTATAACCAATAAGTTCAAGCTCCCGAACACGCCAAGAATGCCACCGTAGGCACGATGCCACCCAAGATTTCACTGCAGGTACAATGCCACCGCAGATTGCTTCACAGCATGATGCCACCACTGTCACTCAAAGATCTCTCGCTTTCGTATGTACAATGTTCTATATGCCACCTACAGCCTTAATTCGGAGATTTGATGACATGTCACTCGCCTTGTGGTAATATTATCTAGATTGTCACCCGCTCGCACACGTACGCCAATGCCATGTTCATCAACCCACATTATATGCCCATTGAAAACGAAGATGATACTTAACGTCACAACCAATCACCGTTAAAAGATTTGATATTCGTAACATTGAATGGCTTCACGTCTCGTAATCAAGAACGTCAACAGATCAACATTCATGGTTAGATCTTAATCATATACAAAGATAAGATTAACCTTTGCAACTTCACCAGCCAAGAAAGGATCATCCAGATTCATCGAGGTCGGCGTCGCCATCATATGAATCGTTATATAACGACGCCGTCCTCAATCACGATATTTCAGATCATCATCTTTTCAATCATCTTTGAGATCCGCCACGATAACGAAGAGTTACGTATTACCAAGCATTCTAATATTGACGACAATCCCGTAACACCAAACGACCACGATTTACAAACCATATTTAACGATTAAACGGTCTATCCGGCAGACGCGGCGGATCAGCGTTGATCCGCGATCACCAGAAAAGAGAAGAGTTCATCACCTCAACATCTGCGACGAGAAGATATTCACTGATTGGCAATTTGCCGGAAGTCAAATGGTACACGAATCAACAACCTTTCCAAGAAACAATCTCGGCGGCGGCTATCGGCGATCAAGGGCACGATCGGCGGCGTTTCGTTCGCGTTTTGCGAAAAAGCCATCGGCTACCGACACCCAAGAGCGCGCGTCAACGATCACAAAGATAATCAGCAATACAGCAGATGGCAATGTTGTGATGTTAATCCGCCTTTATCCACCTACAAACTATATACTAGAAGGTGATCGTCCAACTACCTCGCTGATCGCCAATAACTAACAGTACAGTCTCTCGTGAAAGAGGTTTCGCCGGTCACATAATGATGTAACTGCCATCCACATAGAAGGCATCCATTTAAGAAACTAATCCAATAGATGGCCCTTACTATCTTGGTCCTCCTATAACCCGAACAACAGTATCATTGTGTCCCACTATGATGGAATCGAGCTCACCCTCCAGACAACACTTTGATGCGCATGCAGGCCGATACCTGGTAATTAATATCATCAAATTTCCACTAAACAAAGTTTACGAAGTTTCTTGTAGTATCAACTACCAGCAAACCTTCCTTCGTTTAACAACCACATAACAGATTGAGGATACCACGCTCCGGTATACGTCACCTCATCTGAAACGATATTTCATTATTCGATACAGACCTGATATCACACATAAAGCATCGTCGCGACTCTGATTATATACATTGTTCTTTCCGACCATCACCAACACACACGACGCCGGAAGCCAATCGCAGAGGTCACGCTCGCAGTTGGTCACTCGCGACGCAACGTCGTTAACCCGATCGTACGCGAACAGAGTATGAGTTAAACCCCGGCGAAATCCCCGAAGAAACCCTCGATATAATTACAATATCGCTCTGATCGTACAGATACACGATCCGTCGCCGTGATCCGAGAAAAAATAACGTCGATGAATAAAAAAGTCTTCACAATATCAACACGTTCTCATTATCCAATGAAGCAGGCATGGAACCGTTATTAACTGATCATTAACACATACGATTATATTCACCGGTTTGCCACAGATATGGTTGAACCCAATATGCAGTGATTACATCACCCACTAGCGATCAGGCGGTTATGGCTTCTTTAACGATATAAATAAAACTTGTTGATACCGCAATAAAACTTAACACCATTCATCATGATCGGGAGATATTCTTCCAATTTCATGCACCGCTGACGAGAAAACGCACCTCATCACCAACACATACATACTACCACAAGGATGTCTTTATCAACAAACTATAACCATCAAAGAACCAATTTTCAACGTTGAGTTGGTTGAACTGATGAGGTTCCACGGAAGAGATATGTCAAAATCTAATATCAGATCACACAAAACACTAATAGCTTTGGAGTTATCACAAATACAAATATTGAAAACCTTTGAAATACTGAGCCATCAAGTCAAAATTTTGGGCAGATTTATGGCGAATTTTAAGAGAGAATAGAGTTAACCATTCAACCTATTGACTGATCACTATCTTCGAGGCGCGGATACACCAACGATCCGCGGCATCGGCGTCGATGATCATCATAATCATCAACCATTTTATCACCAAGATATCAAACAGTCACTGGAACGAGAACGATCGGTTTTGCCAGTATCCAAATACGATTCGATCAACTACACCTACGAACATGGCAGCGATATTTCATCTTGATCGTTTAACCCGGCGCACTGTTCAAGAAGATGATAACCAATAGGATCGAGATTCTTCGCATGAAAATCGGCGGTTAAGCAAAACCGAGATCAATCCTTCCGTCAAGCGGCTGGCACGGCGTGGCAAAATAAGAAGATTCGCCTTACTTCCAAAGCACTAATTCTTATCACATAAGCAATCCAATTCCTTTGCAGGAAGCACTATACATAAGCCTGACGATCGATACGGGTCTCACGGGCGATCGAGCTAAGTGAATTCAAGATTCAATATAAACCTCGCTGGTACGAAAGGGTAGTTGTTAGCGACTTTTAGTAGAAATTTAACCGCCAATGTAACCCTGGATAACACTGCGGATCCTTAATGTAGACAACGCCCGATAATGGGAGCGGGAGTCAATTGCGAACTTAAAGCCCAATCGGGGAAAGGATAACATGCCATACGATCGGACTTCCCGCCTAATAATGAGATCGACATGAAGCAATCCTAGTTGTAATCGACATCACAACGCCTATATCTTCAAAAAATCACTTCAATGGGCGTGACTCTCTAACTGGTATTAGGTAGGTAAATGGAGAATGGTACAAGTAGACTAGCTTACGATCAACTATGTATGTCTGGTCAAGATATAATTATAGAGTTTTGCGGGTTGGAAGCTTGAGCATATCTCGAGAGGTTCGAATTAAAGGGAAGATGATTTGGGAAACAAAGCAATGATCTCTCATAATAAAAAGAAAATGGTATTCTCCCTATCTATTACTGCATCGATATCATCAATTGCTACCAATCAGGTAAACGATAGATGAAGCATGTTCTTCTTGGATGACTCCAATAATGCATTATTTGAGCTCAGGAGAATTTCCAGATAATAGGATTGAAGCCCACAAGATTCATATCTAGGCTGCTAGATTTTCCCTTATGAATGGGCAATATATAAACGGTCTCTAAACGGGCCGTATCTTAAGTGTCTCACCCCTCAGTAGGGGTAGTATATATTGGTAGAACTCTATGAAGGAATATGTGGAAACCATTTAGGCGGTAGAACTTTGGCTCATAGGGCCCATACACAAGGTTATTATTAGCCAACCATGAGAGCAGATGTAGCCGCCTTGGTTAGAAAGTGCGATCACGCAAAGGATAAGCCCCTATCTCAAGGTTCACTCAAGATCTAATCCACTCATCACTTAGCCCCTCGCTTCTATGTTCAATAGGGGATTGATATAGTTGGACCATTGCCTACCGCCCTAATTCAGAAGAAGTTATTGTTGGTTGCCAATTAATTATTTTAGCAAATGGATAGGAATGTTTCACTCCATCAAAGATAAAGATGTTGTCCACCTGCGGGAAGAATATAGTCTACTCGATTCAAGTATCAACTAATCAGACCTATAATGGGCCACAGCTGACAAGAGTATACAGAATTTTTTCCAGCGATGCTGAAAAATAAAAACTTATATTCAACCCTACGATACCCATAGAGCAATGACTAGGCAGAAGCATATAAAAAAAACTCTCTTGACGGCTTTGAAAAAGCGTCTACATTCGACTAAAGGGAAATGGGTAGATGAGCTATCGTGGAGTTCTTCAGCCTATAGAACAATCCATTAGCTAGAAGCCAATCACAAAGATTCCCTCGCTGCCCTCACCTATGGATAAAGGTCATAATATTAAATTGGGTGCCTACGTCAGGAACAAAAATAACGAGAAGGTTAATACCAGTTTATCGCTAAAGACTTAGATATTATAGACAAGTCGAAGCTACTATTGTACGATAACATCATACCACCAAAGAATAACAAAACCTATATATCAGCGCAAGACAAACGTGCATTCCAGTCGAAAACTAGTCTTGAAGAGTCTTTAAAACACTACGACCTGAAGAATCACAAATTCCAACCAAATTAAAGGGCCATAATGCGATAGTAAGAATGGGGCAAAATGGATCATACGCATTAAATAAACTAGACGGGACGCTAGTGCCTAGGATGTGGAATGTTATGCATCTTAAGAGGTATTATTAATAAAGTTTTCTTTTAAATATTTTCAATTCTTGGAATAGCCCCTATACTAAAGATTAGAAGTGGCCTAAGCCCACCGCACATACTAAAGACCGTGGCGGATCTGAGACTCATCGGGCACATACTAAAGACCGTGCGGTCTTAGCCTCGTTGGCACACGTCAAAGACCAGAAGTGGCTCTTAGCCCGCTGGCACATACTAAAGACTAGAAGTGGCTCCTAGCCTGTTGGCACACGTCAAAGACCGTATGGGCTCCTAAATTGCCGACACACGCAAAATCCGTGGGCGGCTTCAACATGTCGGGCAAAGTCAAAGCCCAAAAAATGGTGCTTGCGTAATTAACTCGTGCAATCTATATCGGTTTCTAGTTCTCAAAAACTTATAATAATAATATCCCTGGTGCAACTATCCTAGTCAAGACTCATAACAAAAAGTTGTGAAATAAAGGGTATCATTTGTATAAGTAAATCAAATATCAAATGTTGGAAAATTTTCCAAAATACGGTAATGGCGTCAGTGGTTCCATAAAAACACATGAATCCTGGCGGCCATACGCGCTCTTATAGAAATTTCAAAAAAAAAAAAGGGAAAGAAAAGGAACTTAAGATGCTCAACAAATTCTAGCAAGAGCACTCTCGTTCCTCTATCAAGCCGCCTGATCCACTGGGATTACCTGGGGGCCTCAAGTATACTGGGCCCAAAATCTGGGGTTTGTGGCACTTCGAGGAAGTGGGTCAGAGGAATTAGGCATACGCCAGAACTTTCTCGTTGATCACCATAGATGTTGGGTTTGTACACACAACATTCAGAACTACAGCGGAAGATTAGCTCCAAGGCCTTATGATAGTCCTCCTCCATGGCTGCTTTGTCCTTGCCCGCCTGAGATTGAAGAGAAGACACTTTATCTTTGGTTGCCCCAACCAAGGATAAAAATATTGGTTTCGATGGATATATCGGTACTTGAATTTTAAGGATATGTCGGGGATATATCGATGGATATTTTTACATAACTATCGGTAGTTACAAATTATTCAAAATTAAAAATATATGTATCAAAATTATTTTTGAAACATAGAAACAGATATTATCAACAGATTTTGATTTTTTATTATATTTTTTTCCCATATTTATATTTGTTTATTAAAAATAAATAATTTTTATTAAAATATATATTTAATCACATTTAAAAATAAATTGCTTTGCTATAATTTAAAAATGTTTTAATTCAAGAGTTATTTTTGAAATTTAGTAATTGTAATAACTTAAAATAGAATATAATATTTTTTTATACATTTATATATTTAGATTTAGTTATTATAAATGGTTAGTTTTTAACCTATTATAAATGAGTAAAGTTGACAATATATAACGTTTTTGCACATTATATAATAAAGGCTAACAAAGCCTGGTGGATGAGGAGCTACAAACCTCGCCTGCCTGTGGTTCGAATCATTAGCCTCCTATTTTCTCAATTTGTTCTATTTTCGGATTTTGAGACCGATATGCATGTCGAAATATTTCCAGAATTTTCGATTTGATAGTCGAAGGCATTTAGGCTTAATATATCGACGAAATATCAAGCCGGTTAATTACGGTAAAAAGGTCGAAATTTCGTTGATCGAATCATCATGTGATAGCATCATGTCGACCTTCAACCACATGATATATCTCGAAACATCTACTATGTCGACCGATATTTCAAACTTCAAATTTCCACCTCCAGCCAGGCGAAGTTTGTCTAATCTCCAAGGAGGCAACTTCACCAACTCGCGCCTAAATTTCCTTCGCAGAACCACTGGGCGCCTGGACTCCTAGCTAAATATCTTCTACTCAAGACTCTCTCACATCACCACCGTGGATAGATGCTGGCCGTGATATGAGCTCTTCTTCATCCCTTCTTCTCCGTACATATAATCCTCTCTTATAATTCCTCCTCGCCTTCCATTCCCAAAGGCTTTCAACTAGCCTTGGCCTTGTCTAGGCCGCTCTCAGGTGTGGTTCGGAATGAGCAGATCGAGCATAACGCTGCAGCCTACGCCGTCCACCAAGATAAAGTCTTCTGCGCCGGTGCGCCATGTTCGCATACCGTTGATAGCCCCGCGGAAAGAAAAGGTATAGAAGAAAATCATGGCATGAGATCGAAGATTCATAGTTGCGACATTCTGCCTTCAGCCAACACGGTGTGGACTTTTATCCATATAGTCGGGAATGAAATGGAATACTCTTAAGAGAGACAACCACCAAGATTCGAAGGTCAAGGTCGGCATGTTTATGATGGCGTCCTAGCTGGCGGGTCCCAAAGGGTCAATAATTAATCGGTGCATAATCCCATCAGAACATGCTTGTTCACTAAAGGATGATCCCACTTCATTGGTGATATGAACCCCGTCAACTTGTGAGGAGACCCGTGATCGAATTAGATCAAAAGAACCGCTCTAGTGTCGCTTGGATGGATGACCTTAACCTGTTGCTTATATGGAAGCAAGAACCTATATGTGGAGACGCCTACAACGACATAGAGGATCCCATTGATAAGTTTTGATGAACGCAATGTATCAACCGGAGAATTCAAGGAGTTCTTTAAAGAACTAAAGAGAAATTGAAACCTCAATTCCATTAATGCTTAAAACTTGTAGAATGTAGGGATAATAAGCCTTAAATAGCCCAAAATTATGAAGAATAGAAACTAAATATTATGCCAAGGAAAGTAAACATGGCCAAAAAATAAAGAACTAACATACTTTTTTCCTAAAGTAACACATTAAAAATAAACTAGATAATTTGTGATAAGGCTTGGGAATCAAATCAACCACAACTGGAATAAATCAATGAAGAAAATCAACACTCAAATCGGGGCCTTAAATCGTAGAACAAATCAGCACCAAATAAGCTTATTTGTAACTTTCAAATCGCCTCCAAAGTAGCTGTTGAATCAACACCAAATCAAGAAGAATCACCTTAAAATAAGAAGAATCAACAAGTCAAAAAGGTTTCGCTCTCGTCCAAGTCCATATTTAATTTGATGACGTGGACTATCTTTATTTCTTTTCGAGCTGGGAACACACCTGAGCTTCTTCCAGACAGGCATCTCTTGATTAAAACATGAAGGGCTTCTCAATCTCTGTACTCGCTCATGTCATCGACCTAGTGGGACTTCAAGCGTCCACACTCACTAGAAAATCTAGCTTCAGATGCATTGTCATTGATGCGCCGAGACTTGAAAAGTGACCATCGCCCTAGGAGAAACATGGATTGCCTCAGTGCTTTGATTCTCATAAATTGTTTGATAGGATAGTTCAACACTGCACCGCTGCACCCTTAGCTTATGGGGTTGCCAATCATGAGGCTGAACTGTTTAGCCTGAGCTAGCACTTCAACGACCGTCTCTACGCAGGGAGCTCTTCATATCATTATCAACGCGGAGGTCCTTCTGGCCAGAATCCCATCCTCTAAGGA